>JARHVA010001016.1:1965000-2330000 GCA_037957365.1 Torreya grandis
TTCTTGTTAGTGGATGATTCATTATTGTTTTTATTATAGTTACCATTGTGAAACCTATTGTTAGATATAATGAATCTTTGATAAGAGTAATTTTTATTGGAGTTTTCCCCATTATTATCTACTTATTTTTATAACTAAAGGAAATCAATGCCCATTTTTGAATATTTTGAGTATGGATTCATTCTAATTCTAAGGTGCCTCTAAGTTATGAACTTGAGTACTATTATTATTTATTGGCACCAAAGCTCTTTGATCTTGTGGATGAAATCTATTTGCAGTGTTATTCAAGAACCCTAGGTTTTGGCTAGGATGAACATGACTCAAGGGTAACTGATTCAATACTAGTGTTTGATTTAAGGCAAACACATTATAATTTAGATTAGGAATGACATTCAATGTAGGGAAATTAGGATTAACATTGGGGATGGCATATGCTATCTAACATTAATACTGCATTTGATAATTGATTATTCCAACTTCAACACATAAAAAGGCTAGTGTGTTTATAACTCCAACAAACCTTTTAAGGAACATAAATGTCATGGGCTATAAAGCATACTTGTAAATTTCTAAAGCCAAGGATTCATTAGGTCTATAAGGACCTATGGTACTAATAAAAATATTCTAGAGTCTAGCTTTAAATTATCTAATGGTTTCACTCGAATCTCTTTTCACAGTGGTGAATTGTTGATAAAGAATATAAGGACTGATGATCTTTCCAAATTGATCAATAAAAATTCAATTAAAATCATTCTAACTAGTGATATAATTCTTAAGAAGGTTGAGAAACCAATCATATGTTGTATCTTTGAAAGTAAAAGGAAATGATTTACATGCAACATATTCATGAACTACATTCAACAATCTTAAAGCAACTTTGAAACTTTTCATATGTTATTCAGTAGTGACAACACCATTAGGATTGAAAGATGGTAAATATTTCTCAAGGCTCCTAGGTAGATCATGTACTTAACCAGGTAGATTAATGGAAGATCCACCTAACCAAGCTATACCTTGATAAATCCTAACCTACTGTTCCTGTTAGTAGGTTAGAATTTAGAAACCCTTTACATGCCTTTATGTACTCTAGCTTTCCTATGAACTTATAATGAAAGGAGAGGTAATCTTGATTCAAAGTATGACCTAGTCATGATTATTGGTAGTTCTAGCTTGTAAACCTTGAATCTTATTCAAAATATGACATGTAAACCTTATCTTTTCAATGAAAAATGATTAGATTTGCATGTTAAGCAAATTTTACACAAAAATTTTGCATAAAGAACAACTGCTTTTAACCAAATTAGCTCAAAGATATGTCTAAACTGATAAATATAAATGATCTTTACACTTTTAAGTTAAAATAAACTTTAATTTGCAAAGAAACAATTAATATTTGAATAAAATTTATATCACTAACCTCAAACGTGGAAGATTTACAAAGGTTAAGCTACCTTTGCAATAATTTACCATGAATCTTCAAAGAATACCAATCTTCAACTAAATGAGCCTAAAGATTGGTCTAAATTGATGAATATCAATTATATTTACATAATTAAGCTAATACAAAAAGACAAATATGCAAACAATTAATTTATTTTTAAATAAAATTCACTAAAATGAGCAAAGACACTTCAAATTTACAAAGATTTTAATTAAAGGCCCTCCTTCTAGCACTAGTGGAACAGGTTCCTATTGATTCCTGAAAGTGTATCACAAGGAGGTTCATATTGTTTAAGAAGCACTTCTCATTTTTGAATTAAAAAAATCCATTACATGAGTTTCAAGTTGTGATATTATTGGTGGAATAGAGGAAAAGCAAATGAACTATTTCACAAAATTTATAATGTAACTGTTTGGTTGTTGGGAGTAACTGTGGCCTAATAGCTTGCTTGTGAAAATGAGAGTAATCTAAACTAAATGAAATGAATTATGATAAAAGTATAATTATAAAATCTAAATAATATGTATATTTACAATGAAATCTAAACTAAAGTGAATTGATCAAAAAATGAGCAAAAAGAAGGGTAAGGCAAAGAAAAAAGATATTGCTAATCTTCAATCTAGACATTATGAAAATGTTCAAATTTTACCCAATCATGTACTTAAACTGATATATTACATGAAATAAATTAAGCTCAAATCCTATCACACATCAAGAAAACATCTAAGGATAGCAGCAATAAATATAAATAAGGACCAAATTCACTTTAAAAACTTACTCCTATAAACAAATTGCATAGGCACATCTACAAGAAGAGCAAAGAAAAGGAAATGAACCTAAGATATTTCAATCAATCTAGAATTAGAACAAATTAACAAGTTTGAATTTAAAGGTGCACATCAAGAATCCATAAAACCATTCAAATTTAAAAATTAGACTAGTTAGTTGAGAGAGCAACCATAGTAGCAATCACACACAAAAAATGAGACAATCATTTCAAAATTCTATGCTTATATTAATTGCTCCAAATTTGCACAAAGTTTTATTGCTAAAAATATCCTTCCCCTTTGACAAATAAAAATACCCATTTTATATAATATTTAGGAGGTATGTTAGTCAATCATATCAAATGATAATTGCACAATTGTCATGGACAACTGTCTCTTTTACAATATTTTAGAATTAGACACTTACTAAAGGACTGACCTATAAGCAATACACTTTTACAAGGTTGTATATGATTTCACAAAAATAATATTCCTTTTTTGAAATGTACATGTTTAGTTACAAAATAATATTCTAAATTCAATAAATTTGACTTTGGGACTCCCCTGTTGCTGTAGTCTTTTGCTTCTACTATAGGATCTTCATTCTGTAATGTTACTCATCAATAAGCTTAAGGTTGATAATGGGTTCCATGAATAGATCCTTCTCTTGAATTGTTAGGCCATTAAGATATTTTTTAGCCTTATCTAAAGCTTCCCTGATGCTCCTAGCATCACTAATATTTTCATCAACTGATAAAATCATGTCCATGATTCTATTGTTATCTGTCCCAGTCTTGTCTATGCTTTGATTGTTTACCTCCTACATGAATTGAGTATCTCTTTGATTAAATTAACTATCCATGATTAAACCATTTGGGCTGAGTGAAGTAAGATCTTTGATTAGGCTCCCTAATATATGGGTTATCTTATCCTCTAATTATTTGAGATCATTAAAAAGGTCTCCCATGCTCTTAGACCATATATTCAAAGCCTTGATATTATCCATGAATATTGCTATGGCCATATTTAAATGTGTCAAACTCACTATTCTAAACCCAAAAATTTGGTCATCTGTTAGGACATTGATCAAATAATTCAGTTTTCTACTTGAAACTTTTCATTAGCCAACTTGGCATGTAGCCAGAACATTCTACTTATTTACTGCATCTTTTTTGGATCTTATGGCCTTCAAGGATCTAAATAAGTCATTCATGGTGGTCTCAAATTGGGTGACCATCCCTCCTATAACTAACAAGATAACTTATGCTTCTAGGTTCTTATTTTATTACTTTAGACTATTGATGTTTGCTTATAATTGTTATGTCTATGCTTGGGATAATTCAAGAACATGTTCCTCAAAGATAGGGTTTTCACCAAGCCTTTTTCCCTATTTTTGATTCAAATTAGTCAATGGCTCTACCCTTTGATATGCTATTTCGTCACCTCTTACCATGACCTTATTCTTCGTCACTCTTTACAAATTGGTAGTTTCTAGATCAAATTTGACTCCAACTTTAGATTGAGTCACTTGTGGGATAGGTATCTCAGCTTATAATGGAGTTGCTGAATCACTTGGTATAGCTAATATTCTTGCCTCCTCTTTTTGCAAAGAAACTATCCATGGCTTAATATATTGATGCATAGGAATGTTAATGGATTTCATCATAGTCCAAACATGATGTATAGTAGCCACTTTATGAAATATAGGTTCACAAAAGAACAATTGTAGAATTGGTGGACCATACAACAAGTTTTCTTCACTGAATAGATTGAATTCACTTAGAGGAGTAGTGAAAGTCACTTTGAGTCTTTTTCCTTCAGGAACAATGGCCAACTCAACCTTCCTCTTATGGGTGTCAACATGAACTAAGTCTAATACTTTTTCTTTTCCCTTCTCTTCCTCAACATTTGACTTTGACTCATAAGCCATTGGTAATATCTTAAGTGCATACTCAACAATCTCATTAGGATCTAATGCTATCATATGAAATTCTTATTGATGCAATTCTTGTTCTTTTGCCTTTCATGAAGAAGAAATAATCTCATCTTACCTTCTTTTCTCTAGTTTTTGTGTTTCTTCTTGTTCACTGACTATTGAAAGTCTAGAAGGCTCCCCACTGATCAAATGATATTATCTTAGGCCCAATTACCATTTGTCATCTACCTTTTGATGTATTTCTAGTCTAGACTTAGGTCTTAGGTTATGTTCCTTTAGTCTTCTAGTGACTTCAAAGTAAGTAGATGCCTTAATGTATATAGGATCAAAGGTACTAGGATCATGATCATAGGGCACATTTAAGATCCATTTGATTTTTAAATACTCCTTGACTTTTGCATAGGGGTCCCACTATCTAAGTTCATCAATCCATAGATTGAAATATGATTTATATTTTTATGTTACCTCAATAATATCCCACTGTCTGAATATAGTCTTTATAATTATCATCGGGAAGCTATGAAGGAGTCTCTTTCTCTTGGTCTTTCATAGACCATCAATGCCATGGAATAGTTGGTATGAAACTTATTGCTTAGCTAACTTGTTAAGTACATGGATAGGTAGCTTAAGAATAGAAATTTGAGTCCTTTCAATCCTGATGAATATACAGTCTGGACATAACCATATATCCCCCATTGTTTCTATAGAATTCTTAATCAATGAACTAATTCTTGATATGGGTATACTAGTTATAGCCTTAGTTAAGGCTGGATAGACATAATCACAGATAAATTGACTGTAATCCTTATATTTTTAGATTTGCACCTTAGAGTAATATTAGGAAAATATTTGTGTTCCATTTGGGGACCATTCTCTTTAATTTTAAATCTTTGCTATTGCACATATGGCATATAAGAGGTAAAACATCATGAAAAAATCATTCTTATTTTTATGCCAAATTGCCTATACTTGTCTGCTCAAAGAGATGCTAATTATCTCACCTAGTGGGGGGATTATAATTTTTTAAACAATGAAGTAAACTATGGGCATCCATATTGGATTTACATAAGTTGTGGTTGCATTCCCACACAACCTATTCAACATTATTATTATCATCCTAATTCTAGGTCTGAATTGGATAATAGGAATGTTCTTGTTAAGGTTTGAAAAGACTTGGTTTCAAAAATCTAACCACATGACAAGGGTGCTCATCAAATTATGTTATTTAGCCCAAAAATTGATAAAGGCTAGGTCAATTTGGGGTTTGGGAAGCTTATAATAGGACTCAAATACAATAGAAAAAATGTAGGCCCCCTGCCTCTAATTATGCTCATTTATTAACATGCCTTTAAAAATAAAAGCAAGGATGTCAATGCAGTGGAGTACCTCAGGATTTGATGTATGATGCAAACCAGTCATCTACATTGCAATAATGTCATTATATAACCTCTTTATCAAGGGATTTTTCTCCTCTTCCTGGGTGATAACTAGTTGGTTTTTGATCCTCTAGAATAATTTTTACCAATTATTATCTCCTATGTTTAAGGCAATAGTAATGAACTTGGTGTCCCTGAAAATGCATCCCTCAACATCTATTGTCAAATAAAACTCTACATCCTCCTTGGAAACATGATTGTGGGTCACCACTAATTGAATTATGCAATTACAAATAATAATATAGCTCTTCTAGGTTCAATTATAGTGAATTCAAAGGCAAATTAGGGTAATCCATATGTTTAGGGATTTTTTGGAGGTTTATGCAGAGCTTCAATGGTGACATTTAAGTTTAAACTATGAGCTTTGTGACTTATATTTTTCTTGGATCATGTATTTAAACCTTTCATGTCTGCAAGTCCATAAGATATTTCAATCTTAATTATCTTTCTTATGTGGCATTGATGAGTTGAACAATTCATTAATTTTTAAAATGTGACCACTTGTCTTTTGGGACAGGTGTCACCATATCATGCAATCTTGAGACTTGATTAAATTCATAGCATTGATTTATTGGATGTCTTCCCAACCTTGACTTCATCATAAGCTATTGATCTTCATTTGATCTTCTTAAGAATGTGCTATGTAGTAGCCCTTCAGGTTATTTATGAATATTTCAAACATATTAGATCACTTAACATCCTTTTTTCACATGGTATCCTCTTGTTATATTTAGGCCTATTGAATTGTTAATCTATCACTTGTTGTAGATCTCAATTTGAGAGGTTGAATACCATTGGTTGATATTCATTTAATTTATTGATATTGTGACATGTGTCACTAATGTGTTCAGTCTAGGGACCTTTGAGAATTCTTCCTTCATCTGACACCATCAGATCTCCTTTACATGGATCAATGTGCTCCATCGATCTTGATCTACTTGATTCTGTCAGGTTGAATGTGGACCATTGATTTTGGGCTAAGTCATTGAGATCATGCCACTTGGAACTCTAGGATTTCTCCATAAAACCTTAACTTTTTGAATTTTCCCCATGCTATTGTATATTTGTTGTACCCTTTAATACGCTACATTAATCCCAATCTAGGAGGTTGAATGTGATTGATTTCTCTACTTTCCTTTTATCAAAATTGTGACACTTGCCACTTCAGCATTCCCTCATAGGATGATTGACTTATTGAATCTTAGATTTCCATAAGATATTTTTTCTACCTTCAAGATGGTGACACTCATCACTCTCATGCTTGATATGAGTTATTTGACATTTTGACTTGGGTGGGTGCCCACGTACCATCGATCTTTTACTTGAGCTATGAGATCTCACCATGTAACATCCTCACGTTGAATCATTCTTGTGGATAATGAAAATAGAATAAGTTATGACTCAAGCAATATAAATAAATTAAGACAAAGTTTTAGCCTAATATTTTATTTATATTAATAAATATAATTAGGACTTAGGGTAAAACTTTAGACTAAGTTTTAAATATAACAAAGTGCTCCTACGTTTAATTAGTCTATGTGAATAATAAAATAGACTTGGTGGGGTTTCAGATATAATGGACCTAGCATAAATTTTTAGACTAAGGTTTTGGTCATGTTGATAAAAATGATTAAAACCTTAGGAAAAATTATAAAATAAGTCTAAGACATAATAAAATATTCTTGCATAAATTTGACCCACACAAATTTGAATCTTATTTAAAAGAAAATTAGGCTAAACACAATTAGACTAAGATTTTTAGCATTGTTCAAACATGGATTTAACCATTCAATTGTAACTAAAGGTTAGTATAAAGGATCAAATAATATCACATTATTTAACCAATTAAGGGTTAATTTTTCATTAAATCACAAAACCCTAAAATTGTTCATTCTAATTGGGATCCCATTAAACATGTAACATGAAACCAAAATTAAACATTACCAATATTAGATAAAGATAAATGAAAATTAAATGTTGACATGTCAGGTGTAAACATGATGAGAACCATGAAAGTTGAAGCAAACATAATATTCAATAATGCAACTTTGACCAATTTGAATGTCAATTTAAAACACAATTGCAAAATTGAACAAGGGTATTCATTTTTTAAAAATGGGGGTATGTTGAACTCAATAGAACTAGAAGTGTAAATGGAATATAATGTACATCCTCCTCCACCATATTATGGGCACCCATTAGACATGATTATTGGTACTTACACACAACATATACCTCATATGGTTTAAATACCCTCTATTAATTTTGATGAAAGTGAGATTAAGGATGATAACTTTGATCTTCATTATACATTCATTTGAGAATACCTTGATAAACACCCTATATATAGTGTTATGATTGATAAAAGTGTAAGTGAGAACATTTGCATCATGCCATTAGTTACACACTTGGGTTATGCTCATAGTGATTTACATCCTTCTACTAGATCAGTTAAATCATTTGATGCGATCTACCCGAAGGTTTTTGGTGAGATTGACCTAACTTTATAGGTTGTTCTCATGCATGTGGTTACTACTTTTTCAGTCATACCTTCAATGATCATATTTCATATATTATTAGGAAGAGCTTAGATACATACACTTTGATAATTACCTTCTACAATGCATGGATGTGTAAAATACATTCATTGAAATTGGGTAATAAAAGTTTCTTGAATTGCATATGAGCATCCTCTTGAACAAGAAAAATAGATATAGAGATAGTTAATTACCAAGGTTACTAAGTTTCATTCACCACAAAATGTAAGAAATAGACCATCCCCTTTACTAGGCAACACATACTCGAGAAACCATTATATCAGGGACATATAATGGATTCCATGGAATCCCTATCTACCATGAACTATGTTTAGATAGCCAGGTCTCCTACACATTTTTCTATTAAAACTATTCCAAATAAATCATAGAGAATTAAATGATGGGTTCCATAAACCCATACTCCTATTACTCCTAATACTACTACATGACCATTGAGTCCTATTTTACATACACAAAGCATCACCAATACTATTGTGATATATATTGAACATATACATACTCATTGACAATGTCACAAGATTATTACATCAGGTTCACAGTGGGGAGGTATCTATGGCCATCCATGAATGTCATCATGGGATGAAATTTAATTTTAAAAAATTCCAAAAATACCAAAAAATCAAAACTCAAACACTACTTTTGACACCTACATGTTTTATTAGATCCTTGGCATTTATGTGTTAGTTCCATGTTTATGGATGACATACTCAGTTACTCCTACATATACATGTGTGATACACTTCTACTTGAGTGATATAAAAATATACATAGATAATGATCTAATCCTATTTTTTAATGTTGGGATTTCCCTCTCCTCATGCCACATGGCATTAGGGACATCCACTTATTTGATATTGAAACACATGGGTTGTATGATTCAATGATCACTCTACATTATCATTGATCCATAAAATCTACATTGATTTAGTGCGATAAATAGTTTATATTGGATATTTGTAGGAAAAATATTAATTATATTGAAATTAAATCATAAAATAATAAACTTAAAGAAAAATAATGCAATAATACCAATCACACTGCACTAGAGTTGATTACAGAGTTCGGTAATGAATACATCTCCAAGTTCACTTATAGTATAAACTGATCTATTTCCTTGAAAATTGAGTACATGAAAATTCCTCATTATTTTTAAATGGATAATCTAAGATTGCACACATCAAATAATAGAGCTTTACAAAGTCCTAGTAAACCCATGAATAGACCTTCCACCTTACTGTCACATGAATGTAATCTCGTAATCCTGTGGATTTATGCCAAAGGTCTCAAAAGTGGAAATATTAAATGGTATTAAAAAAATAATCACATGGATTTCAACATATCATCTTAGAGTCTAGGATAAATCCCTAGTTTACATTGAGAAGTGAAAACCTCTCCAAGTCTCTCAAAACTTGATATCTCTGCAAACTGGTCTATATGGCCTTCTACACAGTTTGTTGAAAGGTTCACTTTGAGGCACTAAAAATCACATCAAATGACCTCATATATAGACACTAAACCTATGGTTGGAACCATATAGGAATCTAAAACACATCTCTAGTTTACTCTAAAGTTTGGAAATGCCTCTAAATAGTTCAAAAAGGGTGAAATGTGCAAATTGGTCTAATGGACTATACATAGTTTAAACCTATAATGCATACAAATACAAATTCACTCCTTTCATAAAATTTATGGGTCATGTGGTGTAGTGGTGGGGCACCTCAATCCTTTACATGGAGGTAAAGGTTTGATCTCCCTCTCCATGCTTTTCTATGTTCTTCCCAGCTTGCCCAACCTACTTATGAAATGAGCCTCAAGCCCTTTATATACTAATCAGGATCTCAGGTTCAACAGCTAAGGCATTATCCCTTTGAATGGATAGATCATGTTTCAAAATCTAACTTAGTAAAATATTTACATGGGGATTTAGTTTAATCCCACATTCATGAGTCGATATAATATATAAAGTTTTATATAGCCTTATATTTCATGATAGCCTCGTGGCTTAGGCCACGTTCTTCATCGCTTGTCTTTGGAAACTTTGACAGTTGGGTGATGGATTGTCTATGTAGTAAGTTGGTTATGCCATAAATGTCACATTCCAAACTTAGCATGTATCCTTCATGGAAAACTTGGAAGGTGTGGAACTTTTGATGGACATCACTTTGTAGTACGGGCTCATGTTGATTTAGGAACCCAATCGTGTCTTGGCATCCAGGGTAAATTTGGACCTAGATTATGTTGGGAATGTTAGGAACCCATTTGGGGTAAATATTAACCAAGACTATGTTAACTTGGATTCTATTTAGGTTGGCTGGCTTAGGCTTGAACACTCTAACTTGATCTTTATCCCAACTCACCTCCTTCATGGATACCTTGACTCAGTCTTGGTTAGAATTTGGGATCTCTATCCCAACTTGGGTCTACATTCCAACTCAACTCATTATCTAACTTAGGTCTGTATCCCAACTCAATTTTTTATCTAACTCAGGTTTGTATCTTAACTCAGGTCTATATCCCAACTCGAGCTCGAGTTGACAAATTTTTTAGACTACGAAGAAATAAGGTGGTGGAAAGCCATGTGGTGGCTTGAGGACCCACTATGTGGAACACTCTCCATTTTCCACTTGTCATCATCTAAACCAATTTTTTTCCCTATTTGATCTTTAACATGTGACATCTTGCATATACAGGCTCAAAATTGACCTATTTAAATTGCATTCGAAAGGTCTCGATGAGCTCTATGTTGTCATGGATCAGTCTGTAATTTGATGATTTACTTTTTGAGAGTATATAGATCCTTCTGGATAAATATTCCCTAATATGAGGGCTTTTGGTCTACCAAAAGGTGGTACCCAATTTGATCCTCTACAATGATAATCAATTCTAAAAATCTCTGATAGGTCTTTATCAGTCTACTGAAGTTATGCAACTGAATCTACTTGGAATAACTAATTGATTAAATCTTTTACAAACCTATACTACTGCATGACCATCAATAACCTCTCCAAAAAACTAGAATGTGATGACTCTCTCTATTGCATAGCTTCATAAGAACCTCTATATAGATAAGTCTAGTGATCTTTTAGTACGTCCATCAATGTCTTCTTTTATTGCATGGCTTTACAAAAGTACGTGTAGACCAAGTGCTTCTTAGGTTTACTAAACTATTTTATGTAGAATAAAACTTATAGAAACAAGCATACCCTAATCTACATATATTTTTGTTAATGGAAAATGTTCACCCAAAAATGTGAGAAGATAAATTGAGTATGATAAACCTATCACTCAATATTTCTCTATAAGGGGATTCCATAACATAACAAACTAAAATTTATATAATGCATCTATATAAAGATATAAACAATGCCCCTTGGGTATTTTAAACAAATGTGCATGATGTATGTCACAATATTTCCCATGTGGGTCCTATTCATATATCCTAACTAACACATTATTTATGCTAGTTTTATAAGTATATACAAATAGATAACCCAAAATACACCTAAGATTTTTTGCCAGCTATAAAATCCTAGTGTGTGTCTGACTCTTTTAATAGTTGCTCTATGGATCATCATGTGACTCACCATTAGGTTATTGATGGTCACCTGGTACATATAATTTCAATGTCTGACTAGAATCATTGTGACTAGTTCTAAAAACCTACCCTATCTCAAACTACACAGTCCAAGTGTGATCGACATGAAGTTCTATGCCATCTTCTCTAAAAGCTACTTGTTTAGTGAAGAGATATAAGTTTCCTAGAACCATCTCATCCATTTCTAATGGGATGATATCGAGAGTCACCATGTCTAAGAACTGTCTCCCAAATACAAGTCACTCCATACCTCAAATAATTCCATCCCATGTGCCAACTATTTTAGCATGTGGTATTGGTAATGTTGGCAAGCCCAATCAACATACTATGTCATAGTCACATAACCTATTTTGATGTCCTCATAAGAAATAAGTTTAATGACACATCCCTTTGAAAATCTAGAATATTCTGTCTAGAGGCTCGCATAGATCATAAGATAATATATGAAGGTATAGATGGTGTCCTATATCAAACTAAGGATCCTAAATGCTGACTAGTACTTGTAATAGTAGGAGTCTTTCCTCTGCCCATGTTCCTCTACTAGAACGACTATGGTACACAGTCAAGATGTCACAACTGGTAATATTCTACCACACATCCACATCTTGAGAAATGAATGCATATAGGACTAGATGAAGTACTAGGATCATCTAAATGATGTTTCTTTCATCCTGACTCTTCTTTTAACTAATCATAAATAGAATTAACTTTCTGCTGGAGTTTGATGATTCACTGATCCTAGGTGCGCTAATGTGGACTCATATTCACCACCATGGTATTTAATTTTACCATAAATTATGTCTGATCTCTTTGGAATTACACATTCATTTGTATCATCATGCCAATATCATAAGCATAATGGGCAACTGCATCCATGGATATAAATCCATAGCTCAAACTAGTCCCAAAATCCACACACACACAAAAGGCAAGAACTGCTCTGATACCAACCCTGATCCCTAAACTCTACACTTATTTAGTGTGATAAATATTTTACATTGGATATTTTTAGGAAAAATATTAATTATAACAAATTTAAACCATAAAATAATCAACTTAAATAAAAATAATGCAAGAATGCTAATCACATTGCACCAAAGTTGATTATGGAGTTAGACAATGCCTACATCTCTAGGTTTGCTTATAGTATGAACCAATCCATTTATTTGAAAAGTGAGTATAGAAAAATTCCTCATTATTGTTAAATGGATACTCTAATATTGTACACAACTAAAATAATAGAGCTTTATAAATTCCTGATACTACCACAAATAGACCTTCCACCATACTGTCGTGCGAATGCAATCTCACAATCCTGTGGATTTCCACTAAAGGTATCAAAAATGAAATTATTAAATGGTATTTAAAAATTATCATAGGTATTTCAACATATCATCTCAGAGTGTAGGAAAAATCCCTATTTTATACCAAGAAGTGAAAACCTCTCCAAGTCTCTCAAAACTTGATATCTCTACAAACTAGTCTATATGGCCTTCTACACAGTTTGTTGAAAGGTTTAATTTGAGGTATTAAAAAGTATATAAAATGACCTAATATACAAACTCTCAAACTATGGTTTTAACCAACTCAAAATCTATAACATATCTCTAGTTTACTCTAAAGTCTAGAAATGCCTTCAAATACTTCAAAAAGGGTGAAATGTGTAAACTGGTCTAATGGCCTATACATAGTTTACAACTATAATGCATACAAATACAAATTCAATTATTTCATACCATTTATGGGTTGCATGGTGTAGTGGTAGGGCACCTCAATATTTTACATAGAGGTAAAGGTTTGAATCTCCCACTCCATGCGTTGCTACTTTCTTCCCAGCTTGCCCAGCTTGCCTATGAAATGAGCCTTGAGCCCTTTATATACTACTCAGGATCCCAAGTTTAACAGCTAAGGCATTATCCTTTCAAATGGATAGATCATGTTTTGAAACCCAACTTAGAAAAATAATTATGTGAGGATTTAGTTTAATCCCATAAGCTTGGGCTGATAAAATATATAAGGCTTTATATAGCCTTATCCTCCATGATAGCCTCATGGCTTAGGCCATGTTCTTCACCGCTTGTCTTTGGAAACTTTGACAGTTGGGTTATGTCTTGTATATGTATCAATTTGGTTATGTCATAGACATCACATTAAAAACTTAGCATGGAACATTCTTGGTAAACTTATAATGTGTGGAACTTTTGATGGACATCACTTTGTAGCACATGATCATGTTGATCTGGGAAAATGGTCATGTCTTGGCATCTAGGGTAAATTTGGACCTAGATTGTGTTGGGAAATTTGGGAACCCATCTGAGGTAAATATTAACCTAGACTATGTTAACTTGGATTCCATTTAGGTTGGCTAGCTTAGGCTTGAGCACTCTAACTCGATCTTCATCCCAACTCACTTCCTTCATGGATACTTTGACTCAGTCTTGGTTGGAAGTTGGGCTCTCCATCCCAACTTGGGTTTGCATTCTAACTCGTCTCATTTTCCAACTTGGGTTTGTATCCCAACTCAGGTTCAAGTTGATAATTTTTTTAGACTATGGAGAAATAAGCTAGTGGCAAGGCACGTGGTGGCTTGAGGACCCACCATGTGGACCATTCTTCGTTCACCACTTGTCATCATCCAACTGGAGGTTTCATCCAAACTAATTTTTTGCCCTATTCAATCTTCAACACATGATATCTTGCACATACGAGCTCAAAATTGACCCATTTAAATTATACCAAAAAGCTCTTGATGAGCTCTATGCTATCATTGATTAGTTTTCAATTTGATGATTTAATTTTTGGAGCATATATAGATCCTCTTGGGTCAATCATGTTTGAGCTTATATATGTACTTACACTACCATTACCCATGATTATATCTTACATAGGATACTTGGTATGCTATACCATTGACATTTTTTCTTAACACATTGATCCATGGGTTACTATGATATGCTTATGTTGGTTATTTATGATTACTTTATGTACTTCCTTGAGTGTCTTGCCTTGCTATTTTTTTCCTTATTCGAGAATTTGAATGTGTTCTTTTGCTTGCGGCCCCTGTGCCTATGTATACTTTCATTGAAATTTGTATATATCATTACTTGTTGCATGGACACTTGAATATGTTATTATTATTTTTATGGACATTTTATTAAGTCATGTTCATTCAATTATGAATTATTTGAACATGCACCTAGTTTGTAGTCTCCTTAGACTATTGACTTTTAACTTGATTTTGAGTGCTCTTTTGTGTGTGCTTGATTCACTTGTTGAGCTTGTATTATTAATATCTAGACTTTGCTATGATCTTTATCATGCATCTTAGGCCTTCATGTGTGTATGAACCTAAATCCACTTGCCTTGATTATTCTAGTTAATCCCACTAATTTATCCCCTTCTTATTCATTTATCTAATGTCCTCCCTCAACATTCCCTCATTTACTGACCATAGTCATATCCCACTTCTTCATTAATTTTTATAAATCCCCATTATCTTATCCTAACCTCCACTTATCTATTATTTGGGAATTTTAAATTCTCATGACCCACCTACCCACCTACTAAGCCTATTCCTAGGCTTTCCTACAAGCCTACCCCCTAGATTCTCTTGAACCCCCTAATCACCTATCTAATCTATCCCTAATCGTGATTAACCCTCCCAAAGAGATTATAGAGGTTTCTACCTCTAGAACCTTCTCTCCTCTAGAATCCTCCAAAGAATTTTAATTTTTTTGGATAATCCTCAACCATTGATCTCTAATGGCCCAAGATTAAATTCTATCCATTGATCCTTCCCTCCATATTCTATATAAACAAGCCATACCTCCATGGAAAATAACTTGAAATATTCATGTCCATATGATCATATAACAAATCCATCTAGGAATCCCATAAAATCTTCATGCCAATCTAATCCTTTAATCCATCCTTGATCATGCCATCATAATGTCAAAATTTTGATTCCATAGCAATTAACCATCTGTTTGAACATATTAAAAGGAGGCTAACTAAACAAGGGATTGGTAAGGTTTATCTTATGATTATGATTTTTTTTCATAATATTTCATACTAGGTATTTTGATGTTTTGGGTTTTTAAATTACATGATTTAATCCATTAGCTCAAAATTCCTACTATATTTTGATAACCACAATGGGTCAACACTCCCAATTTAATAATTTTGAATTCTAGAAGTGGTTTTTGGCATTGTAGGACTAACTGGTGGAAGTAAAGCTACATATTCTTGACATTTTCATACACAAGTGAAAATCTTGATATTGCTCTACAAATCACGATATTGAAGTGATGGTTTTACCCCAAGAGTCATGGTATTTCACTAACTGCCAAGTTTTAATTGCTAACTATTTTTTTGTTTAGTAGGTCGTTACTCTTCTACAATTTTGCAATTCAGAAATTAAAATTTTGAATCATAATTTATGGTTTTTCATGCTAATCAAAAATTTTGTATGAACCATCTAACCCCTAATGGCTAACGGTTTTTAGACCATGACAAGTTTTTGACAGTCTACAAAATTGTAACTTTGTGAATTGTGATATTGACCTACAAGTCATGGTATTGTAACTATAGTCACAAAATTTTAATTTATCCCAAATTTGCTAATGATTATCCATTGGTCTCTAGCCTACAAGTTTAATCTAGTAATTTTTTGACTTGCGTGGGGACTAGTAATTACATAAACCATCATACCCCTTTTTAGAATCTTGTTTAAGTGGTTTTAGGTCTTAAAGTAAAATGTGTTTTCTAACCACATTTTATAAGGGGTGTTTATCTACTTAACCTATTATGTGATTCACTAATTGATAGGGTCAATAGGAAAAATGCTAAGGCAGGGTCATCTAAAATCAAAACATTTTAATCTTAACCTCTTTATTTTCTTTTGTAAAATTGCTAATCACATAGTCATAACATTGATCTGAGAATAGCGATATTGTATCATCAGTAGTGATATTATGATTAAATCATTTTAGGATTGGTATTGTTTGTTGGTTTAATATATCTAAATCCATAAGATAGATATAGGACAAATATGATTAGAAATACCTTTTTTATTTTGCAGTTATTCATGATTTTGTCCATTTTGATAAATATCTTGTCTTGATGAACCTTTTATAAATTTGTTGATACATAGCTATAGTTTTAAATCTACCATGATTGTTTGTGAATAAACATTTTTTAGCATTTAGATAACTTGACATATATATGTCTAAGTATCTACATTGGTAAAAAATCAAGTGTTTTAAAGTTTTATGTTTTTGTCACAATATCACTAATCTTGAAATCATGATATCACTCTAACAGTCATGATATTGATCTAATAATTATGGTTTTTGTTGTAAATATTATCATTGATGTCAAAGGTCTAGCATTTTTGGTGATGAAGGCCCCATTACATTTAATGATGTTTTTAATATTCATAGCTTGGCTAATGTGTGTTAATATTTATTTAATATTAATGAATATATTTTTGGTTGCATATAAGTCAAAAAAGGGCCCATGGAGAAGTCAACGAGTAATGGGGTAAAAGATGAAAGAGGAATGGGATGCATTTTCTCATGAAGAGTCACCTTGAGGAATTCCAAGAGTCACCATGTGAAGACAAAAGAGGTATGGAGCATTTTTCCATGAAGGAAAACTTTGAGGAATATGAAAAATCATCAAGATAAAGACAAAAGATGAAAGGATGCTTTTGCTTATAAAGGGTCACCATATGACTTTTCAAATGCAAGGATACAAAGGGTCATGCAAGTTTGGCACCATTTTCCACAAGGATTGAAGGGTAACAAAGGATAAATGCCAAAGGTCATTTGGAAAGCTATAAATAAAGGATCGAGAAGCCATTTGGAATATGCAAGAGAATACATGGTTTGTATTTGTTTTCAAAGAGAGAAAAGTAGGAGATATTATAGAGTTCTATCATTTGTTGAGTAAGCAACATTGATAGATAGTTGTGTTTTATACACAAGAAGGGTTGGTTATCTTGTGAGTTGGTGCTCACAAATATTTTCAAGGGGTTGGTGCTCACAAATATTTACAAGGGGTTGGTGCTTCTATGGGTTGGTGCTCACAAATAGTTGTTGTGTTGGTGTTCACAAATATTTACAAGGGGTTGGTGCTCCTATGGGTTGGTGCTCACAAATAGTTGTTGTGTTGGTGCTTCTATTGGGTTTGTGCTTATGAACTTTGTATTTTGAGTTGGTGCTCATTCATATACTTGAGATTGTTTTCTATGGTTTTTTCCACTTTGGGGTTCCACGTAAAAATATGATGTCTCTCTCTCTCTCTCTTGTGTGGTGTAAATTATTATTTCAATTTTATTACATATCTTGAATGTGTGATTAAGTGGTTAAAGAAAATAAATATGATTAAGTAAAAAGATATATAATATACTGATTCACCCCCCCTCGCAATATATTTCATGCTTAACAATTGGTACAGAGTAGGTTCTTTTTGAAAAAGTTTTACAGCTTGAAGGTAGATCAAGAAAGCATGATGGCTAGATCACATGAAGGATTTTCTATAAATAAGGCACCTTTGTTTGATGGGATAAATTATGTTTTTTGGATCATAAATATGAAAGATTATTTGATGGCCCTTGGATTTGACATATGACAAGTAGTGGTGGAGGAATATGAAGAGACACAGACACTTGTAACTACTTAGGCATAAAAGAAGGCATTTGAAAATAATGCTAAAGCTTTAAATGCTATGTTATGTGGTTTATATGAATAAAAATTTGTTAAAGTTATGCAATATAAATCTACTTATGAAACTTGGGTAAAACTTGAGAATATTTACAAAGGTGATGGAAAGTTTTAGCAAGCTAAGCTTTAGACTTTCAGAAGATAGTTTGAGAGTTTGAAGATAGAAGAAGAAGAAAATATAGCAAGTTATCTTTTATGGGTTGATCAAATAGTTAATCAGATTCAAGGTCTTGGAGAAAATTTAGAAGAATCAACTATGGTTCAAAACATTTTGAGATATCTACCATTAAGATATGATGCAAAAGTTTCAACAATTGAAGAGATGAAGAATTTAGCCAAGCTAAAGATGGATGAGCTTCATGGTATTCTTATGGCATATGAGATGCAGACTGAACAAGATAAACCCTCAAAGAGAGAAGCTGCTTTCAAGACATCAAAAAAAGATAAGGCTAAGATTCAAGAATCAAGTGATAGTTTTAGCGATGGTGAAGATGACAATAGAGCTCTATTCATTCGTAAGCCGAAAAAGGGCACAAGTAAATATTAAATAAAATTACCTTTTAAATATTTTAATTATGAAAAGATTAGAAATTTTGTATCTAAATGCCTAAATAAGGGTAATGATGACAATGAAAAAGGAAAGTCTACATACAAGAAGAATTTAAAAGGTAAATTCAAAAAAGAATTCAAGAAAAAGAGTTCGTATTCTAAAGATCCTAGTGCAGTCAAAGATAGTGAAGTCAGTGATTCAAAAGAAGAAGAAGAGATTCTATTCATGGCCATACATAAAGATGCATCTACAAGTAAAAGTATAGATAATCAAAAAGAAGAACATGATGAAGCCAAAGTGAATCTGGAAGGAGAACTCATTTGTGCCTTAGAAGAGTTAAAAGCTCTTGAAAATAAGAATCAAAGATTAAAGCTCCAGATCGAGAAAAATGAAAAGGAGTCAAAGCAAATAATTGAAGATCTAAAAGCACACTTTGAAGAAGCCAAAAAAAATGAAGAAAATCTAATAGTATAGTTGAAATTAGTAAGTAAAGAATGTGAAAGGTATGTTATTGAAATTTATTCTTTAAAAGTAGATCTTGAGAAAATAAATAAAGCAATCAATGATAGAGCAGTCAATGATTCAAAATTTGAGAATATCACTAATATGTTGAATAGGATATTATAAAATCAAAGATCAATGTCAAATAAGATAGGTATTAGATTTAAAAAAGAGAAAGAGGAGGTCACTACTTTCATAGACAATGAAAAAGGAAAGAGCTATGCTGAAGCTCTTACAAAAGAAGAAATAAAAAGGGAAGAAGTTAAGAATACAGAGGACATCTCAAACAAAAAAGGCTGAAGGGAATAGAGCTACAAAAGGTAATCAAGTTAGAGATATACAAATAGGTCCTATTTTTATGGTTACTATTTTTATTGTAATGGATATGGTCATAAGAAAATAGAATGTCAAAAAAGGGCTAATAATTTCAGAAATAAGGAGAAGAAAATTCATACAGAGTCAAGCAAAAGCCACAATTATTTTTCTCCTATATCAGGATTTAATGAAGAGGCCATAATATGTTACAATTAAAACAACTTCAGACACATAGCTCGGCTCTATAAAAGTGTGTTTGAGTCAGTCAAGAAGGACCAAAGTTTAAAGGCTCCATTCATCAAGAAGCAAGTTCAGATAGGTTCATGGAAAAAGAAACAACCTGAAAAATCTATGTTGGTGCAGACTGCTTTGCATGCAAGAAATGAAGAAAATCCATGGTTAATTGATAGTGGATGTTTGAGGCACATGATAGGAGACAAGATAAAGTTCATAACCTTGAAGAAGATCAATGGTGGCATAGTGAAATTTGGAGACAATACTACTACCAAAATTGATGGAAAAAGTACATTAAGTTTAGATAATGGTAGAACTAAAATTGAAAATGTTTTGTATGTAAAAGGTATTAAGTATAATATTTTGAGTGTAAATCAAATGTGTAATCAGGGGAACACACTAAATTTTTATGTAAAAGGTTTTGAAATTAGAAAAAAAGATTTAGATGTGTTGATTACATATGCTCAGAGAACATGCAATAATTTGTATATGTTATCAGACATCAATGGCCAAAGATGTTGTTCGAGTCAGATTGAATAAATTTGGATATGACATAAGAGAATGGGGTACATAAATTTTGAAAATATTGTCAACATAAATAAGAAGCAAGAAGTCATAAATTTTCCAAAAATTACAAAGCCATTCAACATGCTTTGTGAACCTTGTCAGCATGGGAAGCAGGCTAGAAGTCAGTTCAAAACAAAAGGTACTCGACCACTCAGATACTAGAGCTTGTTCACACTGATCTGTGTGGACCTATGAAAAATAAAAGTACTCAAGGTGAAAAATATTTCATGTTGCTTATTGATGATTTTTCACATATGACTCAGGTAATGTTTTTAAAGAAAAAATTAGAAGCTTTCAGACATTTCAAAGCATTCAAAGCATTAGTTGAGGATGAAACCAGTTTGAAGATTAAGTGTATAAGTTCAGATCAAGGAGGAGAATTCATTTTAGATAAATTTATTGAGTTTTTTGAAGACCATGGAATAAAGAGACAATATTTAGCAGCCAGAACTCCACAACAAAATAGAGTAGTTGAATGAAAAAATAGAACAGTTTAGGAGATGGTGAGGACAATGCTAAATTAATCCAAGATAACAAATAAATATTAAAAAGAGGAAGTTGCAATAGCAGTGCATATTTAGAATAGAGCATTATTGATATTTAATAGTGACAAGACTCTTTATAAGCTATGGAAAGATAAACCAGCAACAATTGATTATTTCAGAGTTTTTGGTAGTAGATGCTTCATAAAGTGAATTGATGAAAAAATTGGTAAGTTTGAATCCAGAGTAGATGAAGATATATTTATTGGTTATTATTAAAAAATTAAATCTTATAAATGTTATAACAAAATAACCAAGAATTTTGTTGAAAGTGCAAGTGTCAGGACAGAAGAAGATGTGACACAGAATTAGTGATCTAGTAGACATTCTTGAAATCATTGAAGAAGAATATTTTGAAGAATCAGATGAAGATGAGAAGAAGGAGAAAAAATATACCAAAAATCAATCCAAATATGTTCAAATAAATCATAATAAAAGTGACATCATCAGGGACATAAATGAAAGAATTTACACCAGAAGAATGATGGTAAGTGAATCTGAGCAAGTTAATTTATCTTTGTTATCCAAAATTTAGCTTAGAACTTTTTCAAAAGCTAGACATGATAAGCATTGGATTAAGGATATGGATGAAAAATTAAATTAGATAGAAAAGAATGATACTTGGGAATTAGTGCCTAGACCAAAAGATCATAATGTGATAGGAACAAAATGGGTTTATAGAAATAAGTTGAATGAAAATGAAGAAGTGACTAGAAATAAAGCAAGATTAGTAAGTAAAGGATATGATCAGATTGAGGGAATAGATTTTGAAGAAACTTTTGCACCAGTGTCAAGGTTAGAGGTTATTAGAATGTTTCTTGCATATGTAGTGTTTAAAAATTTCAAATTATTTTAGATGGATGTCAAATCTACCTTCCTGAATGGAAATCTAGAAAAAGAGGTCTACATTAAGCAACCTGAGAGATTTATCCTCTCAAATATTAGTAGCCATGTATGCATATTGAAGAAATCATTATATGGATTGAAACAAGCTCCCATATCTTGGTATGCAAGACTTGATAAGTACCTACAGGATCAAGATTTCAAGAGAGGATTTGCTGATAGTAATCTCTACATCAAAATAGAAGGTGAGCATTAATTGATTGTTATGGTATATGTTGATGATATCATTTTTGGAGGAAATATTGAAAAGATGACAAAATAATTTTTTGATAATATGCAAAAAGAATTTGAGATGTCTATACTTGGAGAATTGTCATTTTTCTTAGGATTACAAATATTTCAGTTAGATAAAAGAATTTTCATATCTCAAAGTAAATATGCTAAGGAAATGTTAAAAAAATTTGGTTTTGAAGATTGTACACTAGTTGGCACACTAATGTGTACAAGAAATAAGGTGAGCAAGGATGAAGATTCCCCTGTTATAGATCAATCTCTGTATAGATCTATGATTGGTATTATTTTATATTTGACAACATCGAGGCCAGACATCATGCATGTAGTAGGTATGGTTGCTAGATATCAATCATCTCCAAAAGATAGTCACATTTAGTTGGTGAAGAGAATATTTAGATATATCAAGGGGACATTGGATTATGGATTATGGTATCCCACAGGCAGAGATTTCACTTTGGTTTTTTATACAGATTTAGATTGGGTAGGGTGCTTATATGATAGAAAGAATACAAGTGGAGGAGATTTCTTTCTTGGTGATAGCTTAGTATCATGGCTAAGTAAGAAGTAAAATTCAATATCACTTTTTACAGCTGAACCATAATATATTGTAGCGGTATTGTGTTGTACTCAAGTGCTTTGGATGAAGTAAAATTTGGAAGATATCAAGGTAAAGTATGATGAACCTATTTCTATTTTTTGTGATAACACAGGTGCTATTAATATTTTAAAGAATCCAGTGATGCATTCAAGAACAAAACATATTCCCATTAGATATCACTTCTTAAGAGAACAAGTTATAGATCAATAAGTTAAGATGGAGTATATCAGTACTACAGAGTAGATTGTAGATATTTTCACAAAGGCACTACCAAAAGACACATTTAAGTATCTGTAAGAGAAGTTGGGAGTAATTCCTTTTATTTCCTACCATTGAGGTTCACCATCAGTTGAAGGGGAGATAAGTTTTAGCTCCAAGTAGGCCCTTTGCCATTGATGTCAAAGGGGGAGAATAACAAGTATAGGTGCAGAAATAGGTACTAGTTGCTATAATAAGGGGGAGTTACTGGATGTTTTTTTAGATGGTAGTATGTGCAGGTTTCAAGATGTAGCAGTTTTAGTTTGAGGTTGCCATCAATGACAAAGGGGGATATTGTTGAAAATATTATCATTGATGTCAAAGGTCTAGCATTTTTGGTCATAAAGGCCCCATTTCATTTAATGGTGTTTTTAATATTCATATCTTGCTAATGTGTGTTAATAGTTATTTAATATTAATGAATATATTTTTGGTTGCATATAATTAAAAAAAGGGTCCATGGAGAAGTCAAAGAGTCATGGGGTAAAAGATGAAAGAGGAATGGGATGCATTTTCTCATGAAGAGTCACCTTGAGGAATTCCAAGAGTCACTATGTGAAGAAAAAGAGGTATGGTGCATTTTTACATGAAGGGACACTTTGAGGAATACAAAAAATCACCAAGATAAAGACAAAAGAGGAAAGGATGCTTTTGCTTATGAAGGGTCACCATATGAATTTTCAAATGCAAGGATATGAAGGGTCATGAAAGTTTGGCACCATTTTCCATGAGGATTGAAGGGCCACAAAGGGCGAATGCCAAAGGTCATTTGGAAAGCTATAAATTTAGGCTTGAGAAGCCATTTGGAATATGCAAGAGAGTGCATGGTTTTTATTTATTTTTGAAGAGTGAAAAGAAGGATATATTATAGAGTTCTATCATTTTTTGAGTAAGCAACATTGAGAGATAGTTGCTTTTTATACACAAGAGGGGTTGGTGCTCTTGTAGGTTGGTGCTCACAAATAGTTGTTGTTTTGGTGCTAGATAAAGGGGTTGGTGCTCCTACAAGTTGGTTCTTGAAAACTTTGTATTTTGAGTTGGTGCTCATTCATATACTTGAGATTATTCTCTATGGTTTTTCCTACTTTGGATTTCTACGTAAAAATTTGATGTCTTTGTCTCTCTCTTGTGCGGTGCAAATTATTGTTTCAATTTTATTACTGAATGTGTGATTAAGTGGTTAAAGAAAAGAAATTAGATTAGGTAAAAAGATATATAATATACTAATTCACCCCCCTCTCAGTATATTTCATGCTTAATAGTTTTGTAGAGTAACCATCATGGTTAATTTCTAAATGCAATATTGCAACTCATGAATTATGGTATTGCACTGGTAGTTATGATATTACAGTCTAACATTGTGATTTTGAATTTGATTTTGCATTTTTTGAGTATATTTTTAAAATCATTTTTAGTGATTTTTGAGTCATTTTGATCCTCTTACAAGATCCAAATTGCTTACCCAGGGCATTACCCCCAAACCCTGCAAGGGGCGTTAACCCTTGACCCTATAAGGGGCTATCACCCTCAGACCCCTGCATCATGGCCTACTCACCTAAAGAAATTATAGAGCCAAATCTTGATTTTTTAAAGTGGTTTTTTAAGGCCTATTAGACTAACATTGTGTCTCTTGTAGGGGTGATTCTATAATTGATTTTGATTTACTAACCTCTTTTCTTGTAGGTTTTATTTTGGTCTAACATTTTGTTTTGTAGGTTACCCCTCAAGATTATGAATCAAAACTACTAATCACTATCTTGCAATTTGCCTCTTTAAAAGTGCCAATTAAACTATTAATCATTTTCTTACAGGCCTTCCTTCAAAAACATTTTGGCATCTTATAACTCATCTTTGTCTAAAATCATTTTAATAACTTTGTTTAAATCATTTATATATCTTGTACATTCTTGTCTACCTTTGATCTTGTATAAATTTAACATCTTAATTAAATCGGTTAATTAATCTCCTTTTTTGTCTAGTTTTTTGTCACCTGAGGGCTACGTTGGTCCTCTTTGCATCTTTATGGTGATTCTTGGAGGATCAAAAACCAATCATAAACCCTCCCATTTTATTTTCTAGGGATAAAATGATGTATAATTGACACCCATGCACTTACCATAGTATTAGGGGCATAGTGACTATGTATTTCAACACCATGCACTAATCCAAACTCTATGCTTTAATAGAGTATAAATTTTAGGTAAAATTATCATTAGGCTAAGCAGTTGACCTGATACAAGTCATCCATGAAAGAGAAGAGTTCATTATCTAAACCATGCATTAGACAACACCCTATATAGACTTGGGCCCCATCGTACCTAGTGTATATCAAATATGCCCCTAAAGAGTTAATTTAACCTAGCATAAGACCATTAGCCATAACGTGCAACTTATTATCAGAGTCAGGATCAAATCCTAAGTAGCCATCAAGTGGAAATGGGGTGAGAGGGTTTGAGAGATTTTGTAATGGGTCATCAGCCTATAACCTCACCCAAAAAGCTATTAGATGGTGTAGTCATTAGGTTACACACCCTTGAGTTTATTAATAATAGGTTTGCAGTTTGCTTGATTTGGTGAGTGTCATGCTAGACCCATGATATTTTTTAACCAAGTAAGCCTTTCAACGAAACCTATACAGACATATCTAGATCTTTTGTACATAATCATTATCTTATATATCCTTACCTCATCATTCTATCATTTTGTATATCCTTATCATCATCCTCTTATATATATCATCCTTGTACATCCTTTTACTTATCTCATCCTATCACCCATCACCCTCTTATCTTAATCCCATCCTAGTCTAGTTGCATCCACCCATCCTTGGTTACACCCCCATTACTTACATATCCTAATCACATCTTGTCATCTACATCTTGTCTTAAGTTCACTATATCCATAACTAATCTTTTATCCTGATCTTGTTTTTCTTAGTCACCATGTCTAACTAGTCCTAATCCTAGTCCAATCTGATTAATCCCCTTATCATCCCATCAAGTCTATAGTTACACTTTATCCCTCATCCACATTGGAAAATAACTATTATCATATCAAGGTCCTCATTGTTAGTTTAATTGTGTCTAATCAAGTTTGGATCACAATCACAATCCTATAAATACATCCTCTCATCATATTTGAGTTGATCATTTTAGTCTTGAACTAGTCTTAATCTAATCAATCCCCCATTGAAATCAATCTCTTGGGCCAGTCTAGCCCCTCATCCAATCTTAGAGCTTATCATACATCACTTATTCCAATCCTAACCCAATCATCAAATTTTTAGCTCACATTTTAATTTAATCTACTTGATCTTATCCCATCAAAACATCGTATCACACATCGAGTCAAACTTTAGAAAGGACTAAGGCAAGCCTTTGTCCAAATTTGTCCCACACATCCCATCTTAATCCTTTAGTCTTTTTGTTAAATCCCTCATATCTGCCAATTGGGGTCAATAAATCCACATCATCTATACTTTCTCCTATCCTTATCCATGGCATCCAAAATAAATTTGATTAATACCCTGATTAAAAAATGCCTCATAGCTAATAGGGATATACTCCTTTATCACCTCCTTGAGATGAGAAATCCACATTCAATATAATTTAACCCCCTCTACCCATCATTACCTCAATCCTAACCCATTCATGTGAGTCTCATTCCAATCTTCCATCCACTTTTCATATCCAATCATCTACCCCTTCTTATACTAGCAAAAGGAATCATATCTTGGTCACCTCATCTTCTACTAATCCACCCACCCAATCATGTCAATAACCATCTGATCCATAGTTCAATACTTCCACATCTAAGTCAATAAGTGAAGAGGGCCCCCATAATCTTCTACCTATATCCTTATAAGACCTCTTCCAATAACTTGTCATTGCAAAAATGATGGTTTATCCACCCACACAACATATTGATCCACTAATCCTAAGCCCTCCTAAGCCCTCTTGGTATAAAGCTAATCAATATTATATATATATATATGTATATGTACATATATATGTATATGTATATATATATATGTATATGTATATATATATACATATATGTATATGTATATATATATATATATTTATATGTATATGTATATATATGTGTATATATATGTGTGTGTGTATATATATATATCACCAAACCTAGGGGCATACCATTAATCAATGTCATAATTTATAAAATTATATCCAAGACCTCATCAACCATGGTGACATAAAAATTAAGAATCAATCAGCTGAGTCTACATCCCTAGGTGAACAAAAGGAGGAATGCCAAGATTCCATTCCTAATCATATCAAGCCCTTTCCCTTCCAATCCAAGGTTAATACACCACATCCCTCTTTCATGATCCCCCCATATTTGACAAATCCTCCATTGAAAATGATTTTTTCCCCATGATCCTAGTCCTTCCTTCCCTCTTGAGTCCTTCTTTCATGGGCCTCTCCTTGGTGAATCCATTGTTCCTCCTTCATCTCTTCCTCATATATCATATCAAAACCCCCATATTGAGAGGTTAATTATATACAATAAATCTTATTCTATCAACATTTTACCTTATACATCAGAGATAGCATCAGAATCAATCCAAGTGTTATCTACATAGGGATCATGTTCAACACTATTATCTAAATCAAATTCCTCATCTCTCAGTGATGTTGCAGCAAATGATGACTATGTCTATATTTTTAAGGATACATCTAATCTAGACACCTCCAATGAATCCCCAAGCATATATTTTGATCTTAATCATGATGATGAAGTCATAACCAATTTTTTACAATCTCTATCTATTAAATATTTTTTGAGTGGATCTAATCCTACCTTAGATGCATGTCTTTTAGATTATCTTAGTGATACTTTTGTTGATCTCGAGGAGATAATCTTTGATGTCGAAACTAGTCTCATAAAAACCCCTATGAAGACTATATTTCCCCATCACCACTCATTAACATAATCATGTCATCTATACTTCATCCATCATTGATCATGTTCTTCCCATCTATGATCATTTAATCACCTCCTTCCATAAGGATGAATAGGAACATACATCATTGGACTCTTATTTAAGCAACACAATATGTTCCATAAATGTATAAGTCTAAAAACTTATTAAAAAAGTCATAAATCATGATCAAATCACATTTGATCTAATAAGTCAAAATCAAGAAAATTCAAATCATTGGCCTAATCACAAAGTTTATCCCTTTAATGAAGCCCAAAATCAGGCACAAGGGGGTAGACAATATATATTCAAGTCTAAAAATCAAAATGATATCAAAAACACTATCCATATGACTAATAATCCTTAGAATAATTGAATCAAAAATGAATCATAAAGTCAAAGCATCTTGAATCTCCTATAGTCCTTTGTCACATGGTACCAAACATATGCAAAATGTCCAACATTTCCAATGATGTGTGTGACTTCTAATCCTAATCCCCAATCACCTATCACACTATCCTATCATGATCTTATCCTCTATTCCAATCCAATACACAACCATCAACATCAATATCTAACCCAATCTATACCTCACATCACCCACCCAACCAGTATTATCTCTTATAGGGGTGACATGGACACTTTGTCTAGATATTTAGAGGAGTCTCAATCAAGAATCATCAAAAGTCATAAGGATTTTGATACATCCAACTGCGATAACATGATCTTAATATCATACATCTCCAGAACAAGTGTTGGCTAGAAAATCATGAAAGTGACATAATTTCCTACATCTCATACCCACATCCAATAAATTGAGATGCCCAAAAAAATAAAAATAAAAAAAAAAAGTAAAAAAAAAAGGTAAAATAGTAAAATAAAAAATCATTTATCCAATGCTGAAAACTAGTCTTATGTCACCTTAGGCAAGTATCATGATGAAAACTAGTTTGCAACATCATGGTAAAATAATATATTGTTCACATTATACCTCAACACTTGGGGGAAAAATCCATCCTAATTATCACCTTATCCCTTGTTCCATTACTCTTACCCATCATCTGCCATCATATCATTCATCTTATCCTTCCTTTCTTCTAGTATTGACCTTCATAAAGAAGTGGAAGATGTGTTAAAAAATGTTCTAGAATCATCTTGGCATATCCTCTAATGAATACTTAGGTAACTAAACATTTGGTTCCTTCATGATGTGGTCATTTACAACCCCCAATCCATTATTCCTTGGTCATATCCCTTTTTCCACATTACCCTAATCCTTTTGTCATCCCATGTATCATTCCATCCATCCTCATCCTAGTTGCTAGGTTTGATATTCCCTTTGATAGTAACCCCATTTGTATAGTGTACATACATATTCCAAAAAACCCTAAAAATTATAAAATCCCTAAAATCCAAAAACATATAAGTTATCTCACATCATCTTGTCCTATATCTTACATATTCTTGTCATCTTATGTAATGTCTTAGCCATCTCATCATCCTAGTTACCTTGACCTCTTGTCCTATGCAACCTTATCCTAATCCAAGTCACTAGTCTCATCCAAATCCATATCCTTCATCATAAGTCTATTCCATGTCTAAATCCATATCCAAATCCTCATCCTAATCATCATCCCTAGTCTACTCCCAAGCCATATCCTTATCCAAATCCTTATTGTTGGTTTACTTCAAGTCTATATATTATCTAAATCTATATCCTTAATCCAATTTCACATCATGGTCATCCTAGTCCATACCATCACCTAATCATTCATTTCATCATTAGACAAGACATTATGATATTACATGTAGATACTTATGTGTGTTACTTGTCTGTTATGTTTGTCTTGTTTGCATGACTTTTATCTTGTAAATATTTGATTGTCTATTTGTTTATCATCTTGAATCATGTTTATTTTTGTACACTGGGAAATGAAAAAGGATGGTATGAGGTCACCAAAGTTATTGTAATGATTTTAGGTGCCCTCAATGACACAAAGTTCATTACTTGCCCCTTTTCTGCACTTTGACACCATATCCTCTTAGTCATCCTTATATCATGGGGTATCCTACCAAGTTATATATTTATCAGATTGCTTAGACTATGATGAGCCTTATGATAGTTGTGATGGCTTGATCATCTACATGCCCATCATTTCTCTAATCGGCTATGTCCATTCATCTAACATCCAATCTCAAAACATCAATAATCTAACCTCTCATCATTCATCATACTCCATACTCTCTCTAATAAATAACAAGTATAATCATCCTCATCATCATTACCTTCTAATCAATCATTGACATTTATCCTCTAGCCATAACTACATCATCCTAATGTCCTTTTAGTCTATGAAGGAAACACTTGTCCACTTTTCAGTGGTCAAAGATAGCTCAACATCATTCATCATCACATATATTTTGTCTTGCATCATCCTTAAGTCCTAGATCAGTCAAATACCTAAGCTATAATATCAATCATTCATCAATAAATATATTGATCAATCAACATCCCTACAATCATATCCCTAATATTTTCATCAATCACCTGCACCTATCAATTAGGCTTGATAAATCACAACATCTATCTTTTCTTCCATCACTCATCCATCATTACTAATTAGTCATTTTATCAATTATTGATCCCTTGCATGCGTTCTTGCTAGGGGAATTATTGCTACTAATCATATTATGGATAATTGAGTTGTTGCAATGCAATATTTTGGCTAATCAATCATATCATTGTTATTTTTGATCTCTTTCATCATATCACTCAAATTTAGATCTGAGATACGTTCACCATTCATGTCATCAAATCAATCTTATCCTAGCCTATAGCTTTCCATTGCATGCATCCTTACTTGGGATATGTTGAAATATTGTGGCCTTTTATCCTAACATCATCATATTATGGTTGATTCCCCCTTGGGATGTGTTAATAATCATAACACAATCAATTCTCACTCCCTATGTATATTTATTTTCTAGGGGCATCATTAATTTGTAACTCATTGCTCAAGTCAAATTCATATTCTTCATCATCTATATCAATACCTTGCATTCCATTCCATTATCTATCCATTGCATCCCACCCCTCATTTCTTATTTCAAGTGGCCATCCATCTCATTCTTTATCACATATCCCTATGATGGGGAATCATATCCACTAATGTCATTTACCAACATTCATCTATGCATGGTTATTCTTTGAAATAACATTACTCCTTTCACTTCCTCCATTCACAATGCCCTTTCAAACAAGGGAAAAATATATGCACCTAAATTTTCTCATATTAATTATTCTAATTAATAATGCTAATTTATCCCCTTCTTAGTCATTTATCTAATATCACTCCTCAACATTCCTTCATTTACTAACCATAGTCCTATCCCACTTCTTCATTAATTCTCCTAAATCCCCATTATTTTATCCTAACCCCTAATTATCTATTATTTGGTAATTTTAAATTCCTCTGACCCACCTACCCACATAATAAGCCTATTCCTAGGCTTTCCTATAAGCCTACCCCTTAGATTCTTTAGAACCCCCTAATCACCTATCTAATCTATCTGTAATCATGCTTAACCATCCCAAAGAGATTATAGAGGTTTTTACCTTTAAAATCTTCTCTCCTCTAGAATCCTCCAAGGAATTTTAAATTCCTTAGATAATCCTCAACTATTGATCCTTCTCTTCATATTCTATATAAAGAAGCCACACCTCCATGGAAACTAACTTGAAATCTTCATGTCCATATGATCATCTATCAAATCCATCTAGGAAGACCATAAAGTATCCATGCTAATATAATCCTTTAATCCATCATCAACATCCTTTATCATGCCATCATAATGTCAAAATTTTGAGTTCATAGCAATTAACCATCCATTTGAATATCTTGGAGGGAGGTTAGCTAAAACAAGGGATTGGTAAAGTTTATCCTATTATTTTGATTTGTTTTCATAATCCTTCCTACTAGGTAGTTTAATGTTTTGGGTTTTAAAATTGCATGATTTAATCCATTAGCTTAAAATTCCTACTATAATGTGTTCATATTGGTTCTATGTATTTCAATGCTATATATACATAGACATGTCTATATGATACATGGTTACATTCATGGATTATATAGTTATCTTATAATTTCAATGTAGGGTAAATATTAGTTCCTATCTCTCCATCACCTTAAATGGGGGAATATTAGTGTGGGCATGTCATAGATGTATGTTCTCAACACTTGACACAATTTTTAGTTTCAGTGGGGGCATGCTTAGGAAGCATGTTCTCCACACTTATTTAGTATGTGGTACTTAATATCAATTCTTAGATTCAGTGGGGGCATGTCATATATGCATGACTTCCAAACATTAATGGTTTTCAAATTTAGTGGAGGCATGATTTGATGCATGTTCTCCACACTTGTTCAAATTTGGCACAAGTCTCAGATCCACTAGGGGCATGATTTGAAAGCATGTTCTCCACATTTATTTAGTATTTAACATCTTCAAAATACAATAGGGGAATGTTTTGGAAACATATTATCCATAATGGTACTTATATTAGTTTTAAAATTTCTCCATATATAATGGGGGCATGCTTTGGATGCATGTTCTCTACACTTATACATTTTTTTGAATTGGTCAAAACACATAATTATATGATTTATAGTCACAGTTATGGTAGAATTACATACATTGGTACCATTTCTATACATAGTTTCAACATGAGACATATTCAAGGTGCATATGCTATGAAATGTATGGCTAATATTATAAAATATAAATCAATTTCAGATTCTAAAATTCTTATATAGACTGTTATCACATCACAAACATTTTTGTACTGATTCCCCATAGGCTTTTATAGAATTTATTGAGCTAATATACTATAGTAATTAGTTCATATTTTGGTATGGTTGAGGTGATCAAATAACTTAATCTTTCCAAGTTTTTAGGTTGGACTTGATTGTATGATACAACCTCACTGGGTAATAAGTATCATTAGATTTCACGATTGAATTAATCTCAACTTCCAGGGACAACTCACTTTTTATCCAAGGTTGGGGGAATGGGCCTTCCAATGTGTGTGTGTGTGTGTGTGTGTGTGTGTGTGTGTGTGTGTGTGTGTGTGTGTGTGTGTGTCTTTATATCCTTGGATATATGTACTTTAAATATTAATCTATATTTTTCTTAATCTCAGGTTAAGAGCATTATAATGATACCTTTTTTTCAAATCAACTTGTCAATAGGCAAGGTAGTTACATCGACACATATATGTACTCTTAAACCTTACTCTTTAAATTTTAATCTATTTCAAGTAGTTTTAACCTAGATTATATGCACTGATTATATAATGTAACATGCTCTTGGTTAGATGTTAGTTACAAACAAAACATCCAATTTGGGCACAGGTATAGAAAAGGTATGTTATGTACACCTAGGTACACATTCCTTTCATTTAAACTATAGTAATTTTAGTACTAAATTAAACGAGGGTAAATTTAGATGATATTAATGGATTATATAACACATCAGTCTTGTATACTTTGCAAACTTAGACCTTGGTTGTTATTCTTAATTCTAGACCTTTCTTGATTTTGTAAGTCTCACATCTACTCTATCTTGTTCTCCTTGGCCTATATCTCTTAGTTTGACCATTCTTATGTTGATGATCTAGGAATTTTATTTTGTCTATAATTCTTAAAATGTACTTATCTTCCACCTTTTCAAGTTTTGAATTTGTACCTACTTTCCTGCTCCTTGGATACTAATGTTTGGGATAGACACTAATGTCAACATTAGTGTTTTAACCTGATGTAATTGTCTATTGACCTAAAGTCATCTAATTTTAAAATAAAATGTATCCTAATTATTGACATAAGTGATTTAATGTAAGTTATTACTTCAAAAGGATAGATATAAATACAAGATCAACCCTCACTAATTCTTTACCTAGAAAAATACCAAAGAGACCAAGGCAACTTATGAAAAACACTCTATCAAACATTAAATTGAACAAAGCTTTCCTATTTCCATACTAGTCATAGGTGTATCACATATATAGGTTTGAAGCACTAAAGGAGTAACCCAAGATCCTAATTTTCTAATTTATAAGCTAGGTCACTATTGTACTTACTTTATACACATTGCATGATTCACACACAAGACAACACGTAGAGGAAAACTACATGAATTTGAGGCCCTCTTCTAGAGTATTGACTATATAGGCAGTGCCCAATGACAATGAGGTCTTTGGAGTTATCTTGAAACCATGTTCCCACCAACCCATTTTTCTCCAATGTCACCATGGTGATGAAAAACTAGGGTTTTTTAAGTTCATGAGGAGTGAGTCCAGGACCTAGATCTGAACGCATAAAATCAAAGGTGAAGTCAAATCCAAAAAAATTTAGGTGGTTTCATCTATATTTTTTTATCAAGTATTATGTACAATATACTTATGGATAAGTATATTGCTTCTTTATCATTTCCATGCATAACTTAGTTTTACTTTCTATATTTAGTCTATACTCAACATAATAAATTCAATGTGTGTTTATATCTGAGTTTAGCACCCAATTAACATGTAGATCTAATTATCATATTTTTGCATTGTTATTTCTATATTATTAACCCTTATACCACAAAAGTATAAGATAATCCCTCTTATCAATTTAAGGTTAAACACATGTATACCCAAAGGTATGTGGAATCACAAGTCTATATACAATGTTGTCTAATGACTTGTGTATTGGGGCATAACCCCTCACTCTATAGAATCAGGAAAAAAACATAATTGCTTAACCCAAAATGACAACTTTATGTTAGTTTTAAACTACTAGAACACAATTTATAACATAATAAAACATATATAAAAAAATGGAAAAGAAGCTTTGTGCCGCCCCTTTTACCACTTTATAATCACCAAGATCTTGATTGGGTGAGGTGAGAGAGTATGGTGAACAAAATTAGAGAACCCTAAACCATTGAAACTATTGTGGAAAAGTGTTCATATAAAGAGCTTTGATGCCATATTTTAGGAACCTAATCGCAATAAAATTAATATATCATAAATATAACCAATTTGCACTAAATGGAAAGATAATGAAAATATTGTATTGAAATGATAAAAGCTCACAATAAAATATAGCAGGACTCTTTGTGGGGGAAACCTACTTTAAGCACGACTCAATACAAAATATTATATATATGGTCTTTACTCTTACACAAGCTCTATATTTAAGCTATTATTCTCAAGACAAATGTTACCTCTCTTATATGTGGGATGATTACATATAGAAAATGAGACAACTTACAAAGTATGTGTCCAAGCTTTTATTAATAATACCTAATATGAAATAAAAGAGTTAGGATGAAGATATCCTAAAATTTTGAAATGCCACATGTTTAATTTAAATTAATTTACAATGTTGTACAACTCCTCACATCACTTTACTTTAAATCCACCATTGCAGACCACTTTTCAACTTTATAGAGTAGCATCATAAAAAACACTGCATAACTTTGCATCATTTACAACATGATAAAAAACCTTGCACCACTGGCATAGTTAGTTTCCATGTAATCCTATGAAAACTCAGTGACTTGCATAAACAAAATTGTGCATCAATACTTGCATAACCATCTTGAGAAACATATTCTACAACTCCATGTAAATTTGAAATATTTCCCAACATTATATTTGTTTGAGTTAGGGCATCTTGACCATGTGATAAACTATTTCTTGAGTAGGATCTTTGCACATGATAATATTTGTGTAAAGTAATATGATGGTGATTACAACGATAGAGATTGAAAAATTTAATGGCCAACACTTTTAGTTATAAAATGTCAAGATGGAAGATATTCTTGTAAATAGATATCAGTGGGTTATTGTGTCAGGAAAATAACCAATGGGTATGAAGAAAAAATATTTCAAAAAGATTGACCAAAATGTGAAGTGTTAAATTAGATTGTGTCTTTAAAATTTAATTTTTTAAAACTAGTTATGGGGAGATATATATAAGGATATTTGGGATAAGTTAATTACTTTGTATTAGATAAAGTCTCTAGTGAACAAATTTTTTCTTTGAAAAAAGTTCCATTTTTTAAGAATGAATGAAAATGACTTCATAATAGAGCAATTGAATGTGTTTTAAACTATGGTAAGTTAGTTACTTTTAGTTGATATTAAAATGGATGAATAATAAAATTTTATTCACATGGATATGTGGCCACAATATCTCATGTGAGAATGACCTTAAGGGATTCAATAAAGGATCAATAGTTTAGTGATGAATTTTATCACACACTTGCACAAAACTACTTTAGGGGTAGAAAGAAGGCAATGTAGTGAGAGAGTCCACTATTTTTACTTGATGACCCCTCTATTAATCATGCTATTAAGGACTCCCAATAAGAGAAGTGTGTATTTTTTTTAAATTAATTTTTTGAGACCAATAAAAATATTAAAATCTTATAGAAAAGGACTGCCACCATAGTATACATTTAACAATTTATTTTGGAATTCAAAAGTTTATTCAATTGTGTACTTAAATATAACTTAAATTTAATTTTTATAAATTTAAATCAAGAATAAACATTTAATATGGTGCACATGTTGATTATTTCATCATATAATTTTAATACCAATTTTTGAAATGACAACTATGTCTACACATCCTTGAGTATGTCCATGTGTTGGTTAATAAAATTTATCTTATTTTACCTCAGTGGTAATTTTTATTTGTTTATATCTAATATACGTATAATAATTACCATGCATTAAAGTCATTAACAATTTTTTTTAACTCAATCAATTTAATGATGGTTATTGTTAGTTATGATGGTGAACAATTTTATATATGACAGTTACGAGAAAACATTCTAGAGTAGAGTTATCTATTATTTATTTCAAGATATTCTAGAGTGGGTTAATATGTTACTTATTTCAAATTTAATTTTTAATGTTAATTTTATAAAGCATTTACATAAATAATAAAAATAATAATTTAATATTACTTTATTTTAATAATAATAATTTATAAATAAATAGACAAATTTTATGGAAAAATATACCTTTATGAAAAAGTAAACTTTGGAAAAAAAATAAATATGAAGTGGATCATCTAAATTACACATCCCTAAAAAATTTAGAATGGATAATGAATTCACAAAAATATGTAACACAAATACTAATAGACTTTTAACTAGGCATAAAACAAATGTAAAATAGTAAATCATGTTTAGGTATTGTGTTCACATTATTAATGTATAACGTAATTATTGTTTGGTACACAATAATACGTTAATAGATTGTGATTAGTTTTATTTAGTTAGATGAATATATTGTGTTAACAATATATTTCGTATATAGTGTTTGGTTAGTAGGTTGAGGGTTTATAGGGATCTTGAGATCCGTACATATAGGCTTTGCAATTCCTATATAAGTGCCTTGTAACCATCCGAATAAAATAGAGAATAGAATATAATAATATATAATGGTGTTCAAATTATTTCATCTAGTTTTTGGTTCTTTTAGTCTATATTAATTTTTTGCTAATTTAAACCAAATCTATTATCTGGTATCAAAGTAGGAGCTATGGTTTAGATTTTTATATTTGAGTGTATTTTTGGTGAATCTAATCATGTATAAATTAGATAGTCATGTCTAAATATTTCTTATGAGAGTTAAGTTCCAACCATTAACTTTCACTTTTATCCATGGACATAAACATTGCAGGCTACTCATTTTTCATCTTTTTTCATACACGGATCCTAAGTCTATTGATATCCTATCTATTCGATGCCATATGTTATCTAGAAATGTGATATTTTGCTACAATTATATTATGAGAAATGTCAAATGACATCTACATCATCTTTGGATCTATTTAATTTCATAAAACACAACCAAATCTGAACATTAACGTGATAAATTATTTACATTGAATCATTCTTCTGGACTTTTCTTCCATTAACATTGGTATTTGATTTGCATCAGGATTATCCTCTATGTGAGCTCCTTCCACATGGTCTAGTGGAAAGCTTCAAGCCTTAAATCTTGGTGAATAGCTCGGTGAGGTGGATTCATGAGCTACCTACACTTCTATGATAAAATTTGGCATCACCTATTATTTCAACATTCAACAAAGGTGTATAATGCAACCATTTGAAGTTCCTAACATGCATGTGTCCTTGTCATGATCCAATCATGTGTGCAGTCCACTAATTAAACCTACTGTGTATGCAATCATATCATATCCTTTTTCCATCAATTCTAAGTTTTGGCATAGTCTTTTATCACTTACTTATGTCTAATGCATTCCTAAGTACACCTACATTCAATCAAAATGACATTTTGCCTAGAAATTTGGACTCGAGTCTTAAGCTAACTCAAACTCCTAGAACATGTCATGAAGCCCATGACTCAAACAAATATTAGATCATGGAAATTTCAAATATTTTTTATAGTTTTTAAGTCAATTTTTTAGCTATTTGATTTAGATATATATTTTTAGTGTTTCAAACTTTCTTCATCTTAGTATTAATAAGTTTTGGAAAAAAATTATGTCATAGGTAATTTCGGTGAAAGTCATAAGTCAAAAAGTGGAATTAAGATTACATAGTCATGTCATTATTATAACATTTAGAGTCTTAAGATAATAAATAGTTAGTCATAGTATTTTATAAGTCTTTAATACAACATTTTAAGTATATATAGGTTTTAAATTTTTTACATAGTTTTTATATATTGTCAAAAGTTAAAGTCAAAAGAGTCTTATTAAAAATAAAAGTCTCAAAAGTGTCAAAGTTAATGTCATTATGGGTCCATTTTATTATCATTTAGAGAACATCACAACAATGTCTTTAGTCATGTCGGTCCAAGTCAAATATGTCATCTATTATCAAAAGGCAAAAATTTACACATCTTGTAATGGTTTCGCTTGTACATGACATCTGGATTATGGGATAAGTTTCTCCTCAACTAAACTTCATTGATATCTTTATTGAGTAAGTAGCGAGACACTGGGGGAAGGAGGAAATGGAGGTTGGATGTTTCAGAGCATCTTGTCAGTCATCAATGATGGGGCCCATAATGTTTTGGTGACATTTTATGTGGTGTGTTATTTTCAACATTGTGTGTTTTTCTCTTTTTTTAGTGTCATGTGATTTGTGCCAAATTGGCTAAGGCCAAAGATAGTTCTTCAGTAGTAGTGGAAACCATCTATGCTATTTTTGTTTGGGTGGCAATAAACATTAACAATTGTATAGGAGGGTAGCTAAATACAAAAATCTTCTAACTGTAGAGATCTTTTGACTACCTTATTTATGGAGATGATCATCTAGTGACACATTCGTTGTGGTCACATATAATAAATACTTGATATGTTCCTTCAAATAGTAGTGGTCATGTGCAACAAGATCTAGATTATAAGATTTAGATAGTAGTATGTAGACCTAAAAATATGCATTGGCATATAATTTTGTTCGGGCCAGTTCTTGAAGTTATAAATTCTACCCATGTTCATATTAAGGGGGTTTATATATGATTAATAATGTTTAAAAAGGGGTGAATGTTGAGGTATTGTGTTCACATTATTAATGTATAACATAATTATTGTTTGGTAAACAATAATACGTTAATAGCTTGTGGCTAGTTTTATTTAGTTAGATGAATATATTATGTTAATAATATATTTCATATTAGTGTTTGGTTAGTAGGTTGGTTATTTGGTTAAGGGTTTATAGGTATTTCAGGATCCCCACATATAAGCTTTGCATTTCCTATATAAGTGCCTTGTAACCATAAAAATAAAATAGAGAAAAGTATATAATAATATATTATGGTATTCAAATTATTTCATCTAGTTTTTGGTTTTTTTAGTCTATATTGATTTTTTGCTAATCTAAACTAGATCTATTAAATCAAACCTAGTTAATTAACTCCACCACCACATAAATAGAGAAACATGTAAGGTTTAAGCTTATCTGTTATTATATCTATATATATTGTGATAGTCATCAAAGTTTGATAGTGGAGAATAGTGCATCACAATGACACACATTTAACCCATGAAATTTGAAATGATCAAATATTTATGTACAAACCATCACATTTTTCATCTTAATAATGCTTGAGTAGCAATGTTCCATCCCTATAAAAATCAAGGTAGGTAATTTTTTTTTTATGATTACATTCATATGATCTAGGGATACAAAAACCTTACTCATTTTTCGTGCCTTTGCTCATATTTATGGGAATATAGACTTCTTCTTTCCCTAATTGGGTAGCTAATTCTAAAATCACAAGGGGGAAAATGTGTTTTAGGGCATGTGTTACAATTAAATTTATTATTATTATTATTATTATTATTATTATTCCCCTCAATATTTTAGAATATAATAAAAACACTCTAATATTTGTAGTAATTCATAAAAAAGGAAAATAAATGCAATGTAATGTGTCACAATTTTGATGAAAAAGTGACTGATGTCTAGAGACACTACACTAAACATCAAAGGAGGATTCACAAGACAAATATAAACTAAATATATATATTAAATGTCTAAGATAATTTTGAGGTCAACATACCCCTATCTTTGAAAATTAGGGATCCATGTATTAAATTATGTAATTTGTACCTTAAAACTAAAAATTCACTTGATCAGAGTGTTATTGACATGTTTACACATTATTTAAAGATATTACAAACCATGTTCTAGTTGGTATTTTGTTTATGGTTCTACTTTAACTTGGACTAATATGACTAACAATGAATCTTCATGTTTCAACTTGTAGGTATAATATGTATACACATAATATTTTCAAACTTTTATGATTACTAACACTTTGTATCTTGCAAAAAAATTGTTAAGAATCAATCTCTTTGAGTGCATGAATTAAGGGGTACATCAAGAAAAGGGTGGATAGACTATTGGTGCTTCATAATATTATTTTTCCTTTTGCCACTTTCCATCTAAACACTTGTCTCCTAAAACCATTTACCTTAAGCTTGTTCTTCTTAGTCTTATACATTCCAGTCATTTTCCTCTTTCCATCATCCTTTTATTGCCTTAACACCCTTTTGGAGAGTTGACTATACTAGGTCGATTGGGTCAACCTAGTATAGTTTAGGGGTATATTTCACTTTCTAAGCTTGTTAGTCTTTCAACTGACCTAGCTCAGACCTAGTGAATTATCCTCAAAAACATACTGGGTTGACCCTATACAACTGATGTTTTTGAGAGTATTTAGGCAAATAACCACCTTTATATACAAGTTAATTTCCCACCATTTCATAAGATAATAATAATTATTAAATAAGTGCAAGTGAACATCTACTTATTGACCATTCTACTTGAGGAATAAAGCTTAGGGTTCCATACTTTCTTTGGACATACGGATCTTGTCTTATGGAGAAGTCTTTTGGATGATTATATAAGTTGTGTATCCCAAATCTGATTTATCTTAGTTATATTTACATACCACAACAATCTCTTGTGAAGTACCTTAGCCAAGTGAGAGATTGAGGCTCAACAGGCTTGTCTTCAAAGGTAAGTATTCCTAACTTTATATATCCTTTATAAGAGTAGATAGATAATGCATATGTATTCTTATCCCATGTATTAGGATTATGTATACATTGATGTGAGTATATATCTTCTAATACATGTTTAGTTTAGTTATTTTATTGCTTCTAACCCTACTTTGTGCCTCAAGCTTTGGTGTACAATAGATTAGATTTACTCTCTTGTTATTAGAATAAGTGAATATTTTAAACCTTAGGACTCCATTAGGGTTTTTTTGTGATTGTGTCAGACTGTAGGTTTTAAAACCCTTCTTATCATGATATGTTGTGACAAGTGATGTCCTAATCAGGTCTAGTAGATCCTCATATTGTTCATGCTCCCACTTAACAAGTGTATCTCCAATTAGAAGTATATGTATGCTCTATCTTCTCTGAGCCAAGATTGATTTATAGACAGGATGCATTTTTGATTGCATACATTCTAGTGAAATTGACACGAAACTAACCCTTGTAGGGTTTATTTCACTTATTTTCATTATTTTAATCATTATTTTTATCATATTGGATCAACTTTATTGACCCAATTTTTTGACCTCTGTGTGTAGGTTTCTAAGAATAGGTAATTGGATCGACCCTGTCAACCCAGCACAAGTTTCTATCCTTTTATACATCTAGTTCAACCTGATAGGTCAACCTAATTAACCCTATAAATTTTCAAAATTATACAACAGGGTCTTGTACAACTTGATTGATCCTGTCGACCCAATTTGTAGGTTTTGCCAACATACTCCAAGGTTCTTCATCAACAATATTTATTAATTGCATCTCTAATCCACTAAGGTTAATTTCTACCTCTCCATTTCTTTATTTTTTGTATTTATTTTTATAGTTTATGGTCTTCAAACTACCTTTGTATAATCAACTATATCGACCCTAACGACCTAGTTCTATGTTCTATGTGCTATTTGAAATAACTAAATTGACCCTACTGATCCAGTTCATTTTTAGACCTTATTTTTGTAGTATAATTTCAACCTTGTTGACCCTATTTTTTATTTTGTGCATATAGTGTCAACATTATACCTTATTTCAAATTATAATTAATCTCTATATGCTAGTAATTAGTTCACACCTTTCTTTTCTTATTTCTTACATGCTTAGAATCTCTATATGCTAGTAATTAGTTCACACCTTTCTTTTCTTATTTCTTACATGCTTAGAATAGTTCACATAGTCTAATTAGGAAGTTTTTAATTAATCATTTAGTTTCATTTATTTTATTTTATGCACACATGGCCAAATCACAATAAAAATATAAACAAACACTAAACATCTGTCTACCCAGGGCCAACCTACTTAGATTTCATCATCAAGGGGGAAGCCAACTTGATGCTTTGGTCAAATGTAAAGTGTGGTTAATAGTATATTCTAGTTAATTACCTGACAATATTATCATTGAGATGTGTGAAGTGATGGGGTAGGCCCAAATAACAAGCCTATATCATTTTCAATACAATCCCTTTTAACTAAAACTACCTAAAACTATCCTTATGCTACTATCTAGTACCTTGCTTATAGCCAACTTCCAATCACATTAAAAATCATAACTCAATAATCTAATAAAAATTTAGGTTGACTAATTAGTTATCTCTTTAATTTTAAAGTTGATTTCTTGCTCTTTGCTCAATTATGTGCACAAAAGTTTACATTAGCCAGTGTTAGTGCAAGGTTTTATTTTGTGTGCCTCAATTGGATTGGCCAATGTTAATCCAATTAAATTTATATTTATTTTTAGTACTTACTTATTTTCATTACTTGTAAAATTATCTCATTTTATTTTCATAATCTATTTTAGGTCTCTTGAATTGCCTATCTATTGTACTAGATCAACCTAATCAACCTAGTACCTTTTTTACTTATTGCACACTATACGAGATCAACCCAATCGACCCTGTATAGTTTTGTAGTCCCTATTTTTGTGCTAGGTTAACCCAGTTGACCCTATACTATTTCAATCACTTCTTGGTGGTTTGCCTTCTCTTCTTTCTTCCTTTCCCTTCATCATGAACTTTTTATTAGGTGATGATAATGAGTTACAATCAACAAATATGATGAACTTTACCAATTCTAATAGGGTTTCCCATATATAGAGTAAGGATCCTCTTTTAGATGCTACTAATATTCATATTTCCATTCACACAATGAACTTTGGAACCCCTCCTCATGCCTCTTTGCAGCATAATCCACCTCTTTTCTTAGAGGATCAACTTGAGTTAGAGTATGCTCCCAAAATAATTTTATTTATTTATAAATTTCATCAACATCAAGGAAAGGATCCTTCTACCATTTATAACCTCATGATTAGTGGTCAAACCTAAGATCATCATTCACCTACTCCTACATTCAATACTAGATTTGGGGGTACCACTTTCCTTAATACTCATGTCTTCCTTCAATTTTGACTCCTTATGCCATGACATCTTCTTCTCTAACCTCTTCTACCTCCATGCCTAGTATCTTAACATGATTGGGTCTCCATCTAGTGGGCTTCTCATAAGATCCACTATCCTTAATCCTTCCACTAGTTCATTGTTTACTACCTAAGGCAATGATGCTTCTAGTGCTTCTTCCTCTCAACCATTCAGTAGTCCATATTTTTCTCCACAAGCAAATTTTACCACTAGTGCCTCACATTCTCATAAATCTTCTCAAGCTCATATCAACACTAATAGTGGTACCCAAGCCACTGATACCAACACCAACACAAACACCAATTCTAATGCTTATAATACTCATCAAACACACCAAATTTTATTACAAACTCTCAATCAAATGAATACTTTGCAAGTGCATAACATGAATCAAATGATGGGAATGCAAAACCACCTTCTTAATCTTCAATCTCATTCACAACCAATGTCTTAGGGCACACATAACCAGAATGTTCCCCCTCCTCGTCTTTGAGATTTTCAAGGCAATCTCATTCCTCAACCTCCTTTAGCCAATAAAACCATTAAACATCTACAAAATGAACCTCTCAGTACTCAAATTACCAACATTGATATAGGAGTTATAACACCTACAATTTATTATAGTTGTCATCAATTTTTAGACCTTGTGAATAATTATACAAGATTAAACTTGATGTTCTCACGACCATCAATTAACATATGCAAGGCCATCATTGACATCTATGAGACCATCAAATCTAAGCTCAAGAACCAATCTCATTTGGATAACTGATAGTGTTTATCTTCATGTTATAGGATTAATGGAAGCCCATTTAGAAAATAAGCATGTTTAGAGTTTTTATGCTTCAAATGAAAAAATTGGCCTTTCATTTAGCCTTTAGCACATTGTAGACCAATTTTAAATTTACATAGGATTGATTATAAACACCATTAACCTTGCTGAAATTTTATCCTAAAGTGTGGTCGTGTTTCTAAATATTTGACTAAACTTTGGTCTAAAATATCATGCTTGGTCCCCATATGTCCCATTATCTTATTTGGGTCTATTCTATAAACTTAACCTAACAAATACAAGGTCCCATTATTAGAAATTTAGCTTAGAAATTTTTACCCTAATGTTTTATTATATTTATTAATATAGTAAAATCCTAGGTTAAAAAAACATCGTACTCAGTCCTTTATTATTAATGGTCCCCCTTTTATCATGATATAAACTTAGCTTAAATACTTTAGCCTATGGTTTATATCATGTTTATTAACATGAAATAAACCATATCCTAAAGTCTTTAACCTACGTCCTTATATGTCTCGATATTAACTTAAACATCTTACACCTTTGTAGGATCTATGACTTGCATGAGATCAGAGGAAGATGATTGAACAGAGTGAGATCCCTATGGACTATCTAATAGAACCTTTGAGGACCCATGGGACCATCACATGATGAATGTATGCCAACTAATGGAGCTGATAAGGTATAAAGCTCAAGAAGCCCCATGGGACTACCAAGTGGCATAACCATGGGGCCTAGTCCAAACAACAACCAATGGCATGAAACTCATAGGATCAAGATTAATGACTCACATTGATCTGGGAAAGATGATCCAATGGATCAAGGCCAAGCAATATTTTCAAAGGGAAATAGTTAGTTTTTGAATATCAATGACCAAAGTGCCGTGAAAGTGCCAACTAGACACTACCTAAGCAAAAAATGATAAAACCAAAGATTTTGTAGTCACAAAAAGTAAAGGTATATAGGTAGAGGTCTAAATCAAATATAAAGCACCAAATTCACTTAAGTCCAAAAACCCATCACCATTAAATCCCAAAAAAGACTTATAGAGAAACCCTAGTGTTCAAAAAACCTTAAAGTGATTTCAAATTGGCCATTATCGAACCAAAGAGAGCTCAATTATTATCTGAGCAAGTGTAGATAAATCCAAAGGCAATTTATTGACCACTAGTGAGTAATTTATAAATCTCATAGTCATGGCAGCATGAAAGTAACATAGAGAGGACACAAAGATCTACTTAACCACATATTCAAAAGGAAGAGTTTTATAGGACATAGTATTTGATGTTATGGAATTAAACACTAGAGACAATAATTAGACTGAGCTCTTTTAGTAAATTGAAGAATTACAACCCATAACAAAGGAGGACAAGAAAATTGCATCCTTTAAGACAAGGTATTATGACCTGGTTATAGTATAGATGATGAGCCTTCACCATGTAGTAGTAAAATCAGAGGTACTTCACTGTATAGATGTCCTCCCTATTTTTAAGGAATGTAAAATTGAAAAGAGTATGTTGGTCAATGAACATACTCATAAATGCTTTGCCTATATGTCTATCATTACTTTTCAAAAATATTACAAGTTACCCAAGCTCCAAGTAGATGTAACCACACTTAATGAATGGGATAGGAAAAGTGACCTCAACCATCTTGGTCCCTTAGTTATATTGAGGAAACCATGTGATTTCTGACCTTAGTGGAAACATTCCCATCAGCCAATTCTAATCTGAATTATGATGATAATGACCTTGAAAAATAGGTTGTATGGAAACCCCACTACCACATATGTTGAATACCCTATCTTTGAGGAAGATAAACTTAGATTATCCCAATCTCAATCAGCCCAACTAATCTAGCATCAAGGACATGAAACAACAAATAGAGAACCTAAAGAAACAAAAGGAAAATCTAGAGAGATAGACTATTTTATTAGTCCCAGATACTGTGATTGATATGTTTGAGGCATCCTTTTATGACATGTTCAATTATCTAAAGATATTAATTTAAGGACAAGTTATATTAGGCCATAAAGATACATCAATGAGGGGTTTAATTACTCAATGGCAGAGTTCAAAAGATAAGATAAAGTATTTAATTAGCATCTTGATAGGGGATAAAATTCTAGGTTTTGGGAGTGTTTATAGATAAAATTTAGGAATTGATCATGTGGTCCAAGAGCTTGGAAAGACTCCTCAAGGATGATAAAGAGTTATTAGATAGGATATAGCAGTTCTTTAAGACAATGATTTCTAAGCCTACAACACTTAGCTCCTTGGGCATCATTATAGATGATGAATTAAAGCATAGGACAACTTTGGTCATGCAAGAGGTAAAGAGAAAGAGCCAACGGAGGTCTTGGACTGACAATAGTAGGATCATGGATATGATCTTAATGGCTAAAAAAAAGATAGCTGAGGCAAGGAACTTTAAGGAGGCCTTAGAGAGGAATAACAGAGATCTTGAAGACCTAGTTGAGTGGGAGGATGAACTCTTTCTTGAACCTGTAGTTAATTTGGGATTAATTGATGAGAAACATCAAAAGGTAGTAACGCTACTTAAGGAGAACCAAGGTACTTCATTAGCATAGGGTTTTATAGCTAGTTAGGAATATTCTCTTTCATTAAAGCATTATAAATTTTGAAAATGGGATATTCTTTTGTAAAGGCATGTGCATTTTGTTATCACATTTGCCTATAAGTCAATTCATTTTAGAAATTCTAGTGTATTCTATAAATTTTATAGAAAGGAAAACTACCCTTTATATTTGTACACTTGTAAGTTAATGTAACTGACTGACATACTTCTTTGTTTCTATAAAAGGAATATTGTATATTGTAAGAAGGGGGGGAGTTTTGAGCCAAAAATTGTATACTTTTGAGCTATCAATCAAAGAAAGGAATTCTAAAAGGATGGTCCTAATTTTTTTGCATAATTTTCTATATGGTTTCTCTCTTAATTGTTTCTTCTGAATCTTAGATTTGAATAGTTCTTTTGAATTCTTGGCACGCACCTTTTAAATTGAGAATTGTTAACTTGTGCATATGCTAGGTTAATTGAAGGTTACATAATTTGATTTGTTTTATTTGATCTACATTTGTATATGTGCATCAGGTATCTACTTAATAGAGTAAAACTTTAAATTAAACGTGGTTCTTATTTGTATTGTCTCTTATCTTCCTTAGAAGTTTTCTTGATATATGTTGTGATTTGAGCATTAAGATAGTTTACTTCATATATTGGTTTTAAGTGCATGTTTTGGAAACATTTGAAAATTTTAATGATGTCTAAGATGAAGATCAACAACACTTTTCTTCTCTTCCTTACCCTACATTCTTATTTCTTTTTTAACTAGATCACTTTAGTTTAAATATCATTGTAGATATTCACATAGATTAGTCTTTAGAGTTAGAATTAAGCATAATTCATCTTAACTAGCATAAATAATCATCATATCTACAAATATTTACAGGCCATTGTGGCTCCCAACTACCAACTAATATAAATACTATGGAACAATTTTCTTTCTCTAATGTTATTTCACCATAGGTAACTAGATTACCACAACCTGATACTCAGACTCTAATTTATTTGAATTGTAAAAAGAGAAGTGTTTTTAAAAAATTAAGAGTACATGTGGTATACATTTAGGTATCAATAGGTTTAAGCTCCACTAACAATATGAGGGATTTTTTATTTGTAGATTTGTAATATCTTTATTAATTTTAAAAAATTCTGCTCAAGGATCACTTTATTCTTTTCATATTTTTGTTTCTTTTAACATAATTGTGGAAAAATTGGTGATCTTCATAGTTTTAGACTAATATTTTTGCTCATTTAGAAAAATATTGATATTATTTGAAGACATATGTTAAATTTTGGTAAAGATAACTTTAGATTGTGAATTCAATAGGTTTGAGGTTAGTAATAGCTATTTTTATCAAACATTCATGAATACTTTGAAAGTTTGAGTTCATCTGAGCTTAAAACATGTAAAGGTTGATCTTACTTATGTATTTTGATACTTATTTGAGATAATTTAGTTAAATATTATTATCATTTATCATACTTTATATGAATCTTTGCAAAATTATCTTAATGTGCATTTCTTATCATTGTTCTCTACAAAGACAAAATTGACACATCATATTTCAAACAAGATTTGAAGTTATCAAGATGAAACTACCAAAAATTAAAACAAGGTCATCTCCAAAGACTAAGGAACCTCTGATTGAGTTAGATATCCATAGAAGAGCTACGTGGGACAAAGGTAAGCATATGATTTTAAAGTCTCTACCAACTTCACCAATTAAGGGTGCTTACGTGTTCAATCCCAATAAAGGTATGACTTAGTTGGGTGGCTCTTCTATCAATGTGCCAAGTGTGGCACATGACATTCTTTGTAACCTAGATAAATATTTACCAAAATTTAGTCCTACTATTATTGTAATTATAGATGAACACATAAAGTCATTTAAAGTTGCATTGAGATTGCTAAATGTAGTCCATGAGGATGTAACAAGTAGGCTATTTAATTTTACTTTTAAATATGATTCTTATGAATGGTTTTCAAATTTACCTAAAAATTACATTAACAGTTGGGATCACTTTAATAATGTTTTCATTGACCAATTTGAAAAATTATTAGTCCTTGTGTCTTATACCAATAATTCACCACATTTACAAAGGATGCGAATGAACCCATACGAGAATTTAATGATAGGTTCCAAAATATGTTTAGTAAGACTATAGATCCTTATATACCAAATGAGGCTTTATCCTTGGAAATATATAAAAATTATTTGGATCTTATGACCTCTATTTTCATAAAGAGAGCTATTGGGCCTATGAATACTCTAGCTTCAGCCTACTCTGAAGTAGTGACCATTAATGATCAGATACAATTCCAAGGTTAGATGTCTTACTCTATTCTCAATGTCAACCCACATTTGCCTACTTTGAATTTCATCCTTAATAATAATCAAAATATACCTACCTTTAATCAAATACTAAATTTTAACCAATTACCTCTAAGTCATGCTCATCATACTGAGAACTTAGGATTTTTGAACACTGCTACAACTGGATTTAATCCAAATAATCAAAAGGCCTTGGTACCAACTAATGATGCTAATAGAAATTAGGTTCACAATTTTGAGGCTCCAAAAAATATAAATGACTTCATCTTAAAAATGATCCAAAAGTTAAGCACTAATGTTCTTCAGCTGCAGAAACAAGTTGGTAATACTAGAGAGTGCTCAGAGAGGAACTTTTATTTCTAAAGGTTTAATAGGCCCAATAATAGGTTCTATAATTATAGTTATAATAAAAATAAGAATAATGAGTCTTCTGATAAGAAAATAATGGATATAAATCTTATTGATATTGCTTTGCTTCATTATTGTAGAGTACATTGCACTTATAGGCATGGTGAGATTGACTGCATTGAATTTTGTAAAGCTTTTGAATCTTTTCAAGAGGAGTTGGATATGTTTGAAGTAGTTCCTAACAAAGATAATGGTGTAAGTACATTAGGATCTAAATCTACTGACCAAACCTCCATGGTGGAAATGTTTGACTTTCCTTTCCAAGAAGATAATGAACTTGATGATATTCCTGAAGAGGTCCATGCTTTTCAATAGTTCTTGAATAAGATCTACCCTCTAAGGAACATAAATCAGAAGCAACCCTTGACTATTTCAACACCTCCAAATAAATTTGGCACTCCTCTCGATACTACTTCATATAATAACCCATAGCCTTCAAAGGGAAGTACTTATAAACATAGTACTGATGCATTTAATTCTTATAATAAAATTGGGTATAATATTGTGGAGGACATGAAGAAAATAAAAGCTAATATTACATTGGATGAATTGACATAGATCACTGAGCAAAGAGATCTATTAGTGGACTCTTTGTCCAAAAAGATAGGTATTCCACCTAAAACTGACAATGCCAATGTTGCTATGTATAAAGCTAAGATGGAATCCTCACCTTTTCTACTTACTATCAAAATGTTTGGTAAGAATTTACATAATTGTTTATTAGATTTTGGTGCATCTAAAAATATTATGCCAATAGGTATTTGTAAACAACTTGGTTTGACTCCTATTAAATCTGATAGAGTTATCACTCAATTACATAAGTCTAGAGTTAAGGTAATTAGGAAGTTATTAATTGTTCATATGCAAATTTCCTCTGAGCTTAGAGTCTAGCAATTTATTAACATTCAGGTGGTAGAAATACCTGATGCTTATGGAATGTTGTTAAGCAGAGAGTGGACAAAGGCTTTGAATGGATATATGTCTATTGATTATTCTCATTTATTATTGTCATGGAAAGGAGTCTGATTTCTCAAATCTGATGAAAGTAGAGAGAGACTCAGATGAAGTACATAATCATAAAATATAATGTTGTGAAAAAAGGGTTAACATGATGGAATTTGATGAGATCAACATGATGGATTCTAAATTGGGAGTGTATACTCTTAAGGCTATTAAGGTATGTGAGTCTAAATCTTCTTATACTACTCCTAGATTATGGAAGCTATGTTTTGATGGTGCTAGGTGTAAGTCTGGATCTAGATTATGAGTTATTCTTACCAATCCTATTGGGAAATAACTAAAAGTTAATTATAGACTTTAGTTTACTTGTACCAGTAATCTTAAAAAATATGATGCTTTGATTCTAAGATTGCAATTTTCTATCAGGCATAGGATTAAGGAACTCTTGGTTCATGGTGATTTAGAACTTGCAGTCAATCAAGTAAAGAGTAGATACCAGTGTAAATTATCATATCTCAAGAGATATAAGTTTAGAGTCTAAGATTTAATATAATCTTTTAATGCATTCAAAATTGTTTCCATCCCTAGGGAGGAGAATAATGCTTCTAATGAGCTTTCCTCAACTATAGCCAATATTATGCCAAATCATGACTCTCAAAACTTTAGCATTGAGTTGGTTTCTTTTCCTTCAATCCCAAATAATGTAAACCATCTACAAGTTTTTAATGATGACTAATAGGTCTTGGATTTCATGACCAACTCAAGAGTGTTTGAGGCACATGTCAGAGATGATTCCAATTAAAGTACTCTTGAAGAAGATGGTAGATTTGAGAATAAAGTCATTAAACTAAATGACAATAAAATCCCAAAAGGCATGATTGCTTTAGAGATGATATTTGACCAAGATAAGCTAGTTGAGAGCACTAGGATTCCTAAGGCAAGTGGGAAAGATTACAAAGTAATTAATCTTGGCCTTCAAGATCAACCTCAACTAGTTAATATTAGAACATGTATGGGTATTGAAGATAAAAATCCAAAGACTTGTTGACAATCTATAAAGATATAATAGCATGATCTTATGATGACTTAAAGATTTTTGATGCAAGAGTCATCACCCATACCATATCATTGAAGAGAGACTAAAAACCCTTTAGACAAAAGCAAAGGCATAGAAAACCTATTTTAGAACCTATGATTTTCAAAGAGGTCAAAAATTTGTTAGATTCCAAGATTGTATTTTCTATTAGGCACTCTACTTGGGTCACCAATTTGGTGCTAGTTAGGAAAAAGAATGGTGAAATAAGACTGTGCATTGATTTTAAAAATCTAAATTAGTCATCTGAAAAGGCTAATTATCTTTTGCCTTATTTAGACCAAGTTATACAAAGTGTTTATGGTTCTATTATGATGTCCTTTCTTGATGGATTTTTAGGGTATAACTAGGTATTAGTTAACTAAGAAGATAGGATGAAGACTACTTTCACTACCAAATAAGACATGTTTACATACAAGAGAATGCCATTAAGAGTAATCAATATAGGAGAAATGTTCCAAATGGCCATGGATCATTTTTTACATAGTCTGGTAGGTAAATGCATTATTATATACATGGATGATCTGAGTATTTTTTTAAAAATAGGGAGGACCATAGCAAGAATTTACAATAGGTATTTGAAAGGTGCATAAGGTATGAGATTTCTCTCAACCCTAAGAAGAACATCTTTCATGTTACTGAGGGAAATTTTTTAGGCTATGTCATTACTAATGAGGGGATCTCTATAGATTATAAAAAAGTAGAAGCTATATCAAATATAGAGCCTCCTAACAGTAGGAAATAACTAAAATCATTCTTTGGCAAAATTAACTTTGTAAGAAATTTTATTTCTAGCTTTGCAGATATTATCAAGCCATCAAATGATATGTTGAATAAAGATGTCAAAATCACTTGGAATGAGGAAACCAAGAAGGCCTTTAAAGACATCAAGGAAGAAATTGGTCAAGCTCTAGTCTTGATAAGTCTAGATTTCTCCAAAGATTTTTACCTTTACTCCTTTTCTTCTGATCATACTATTACTATAGTGTTAAATCAATAAATTGATGGATGTGACCATCCAATTACTTTCATTAGCACTAAAATGCTGAGTTAAATTATTCTTTGATTGATAAACAAACATGTGGATTAGTTAAAGCAGTAAATAAATTTAGGCACTACATTCTTAGGAATAAAGTGCATGCCATCCTACTTGACCCTGCTACAAATCTCATGATGAGCCAAAATAAACTTGGAGAGTGAAGAGGTAAGTGGATGTCTATCCTCCAGGAATATGACATTGAGATGAAGACTACAAAATTGGTAAGTTGCCAAGGTTTGATTCAAATGACTGTCAATGCTAACCCCAAGTTAAGTGTCATGTAAGTTGATCAACAAAGCTTTTAGACTAATGACTAGTATGATCCTATCATTCATTTACTGATTAATGATACTTGTCTTGTAGGACTGACCAAGGAGTAGAAGAGAGATCTAAGACTCAAAGAAACCCATTTCTGATCAAGAATGGAGTGCTATATTAGAAGAACTTTGAAGGTGTCTACCTAAGCTATGTTTCGAAAGAAGAAGCTATTGAGATAATGAGCACTTTTCATGAGAAGATAGGAATTGGGAATCCATCTGAAAGAACCACAACTCAAAATTTTTTAAGAGCTAGTTACTATTGGCCGACCATCCTCAAGGATGCTCACACGCATGTAAAAGAATGCCACTCATATCAAGTATTTAGCATGAAAGAGCCCAAGGCAGTCGTGCCACTAGAACCAGTGATGATTGACAAATCATTTGCATAATGGGGGTTGGATTTCATGAGGTTAATCAACCCCAACTCATTAGAAAGTCATAAATATGTTATAACTACTATTAACTAATGCACTAGATATACTGGGGTAGTGGCCACTAAATAGTGTAAAACTAAAGAAGTGATCAAGATTTTAGAAGAAAATATATGCACCAAATTTGGATCTTCAGTCTCTGTAGTATGTGACAATGGATCTTCTTTTTATCCATAAAAATGATAAAATTGGCATCTGATAACATTATGAGTCTCAAGTTTTCATCCAACAATTATCATCAAGGTAATGAGGTATCTAAATCTACCAATAAAAAAATGATAAAAGTAATAAAGAAGTCTGTAGAAGATGAACCCAAAAATTGACATAAGCTTCTCAAATATGCCCTATGGGTAGATAGAATAAGAGTTAAGTAGGCTCTCAAAGCATCACCATTCCTATTGGTGTATGACCAAGAACCCATCTTCCCTATCACCCTTGAGTTATCTACATACAAGTTCATGCAAGAATATATGGAGGAAGATCAAGAACTTACAAATGTGAGACTACTGGACTTTATCTAGATGGAAGACACCAGAAAAGAAGATTTTGCCAACTTTAGTAGGAACCAAACCACGGTGAAGAGGTTGTTTAACCCAATAATCAAAGATAAAGGTGTTTAGGTAAGAAACCATAGTTCTTCTTTAGATAAAACATCTGAACCAAAGGGTAAAATTGAGAAGTTCATGCCCTTATGGATAGGTCCCTATCAAGTTGTTGAGACACTTGAAAATAAAACCTTCAAACTGAAAGACCTATAAGGAGCTGAATTCACTCTACCCATAAATGGGTAGTACCTTAAGCATTACATTTTTTCTACTTTACTAGGGGTCTTCATAGAGTAAAACTATAAGACTAGTTAGGGTTAGTATAGGTAGGCTAGTTTAGTTTATTTTTTCTCTTTCCTTCATGTCCTTGGGTTGTACATATGCTTGTACATATTTCTTTTCTTTTCTTTGCTTTCCTACTTTCTTTACTTTCTGTTCTATGTGTTTGATTTTCTGCTTGGTTCCTTGCTTCTAATAAGTCTTTTAGATAACCCTCAGCTCAAATTTCATCTTAAGTACTTAGGAAATCCATGGTTCAAAAATGCAAGTATGAATCTTAAGCATTTATTTATCATGGTTTTGAAATGTAAGCTTATGTTATAATTTAAAGGAACTAGTAAGGATTGGTAGATAGGTCAACTATTCTATGAAAATTTAAACATTGTTTTTATCTAAATTTGGTTTTAAGAATAATTTCACATGTAGGATGAAAGTTTGAATTATTAAGGCACAATCATGTTTGCATTTAAACAAATATCCTTTCCTATGGCAAATTTGCAATCGTAGGCGATTATCTAAGAATCAAACATCTGACCAAATCCCTAAACTTGGCTAACTTGGTTCCCTAAAGAGTGTCTTTTATTTGGTTAAAACTTACCTTAAATACTTTAGCCTATGGTTTATATCATGTTTATTAACAAAAAATAAACCATATCTTAAAGTCTTTAACCTAAGTCCTTGTATGTCTTGATATTAACTTAAACATCTTACACATTTGCAGGATCTACGACTTGCATGAGATCAGAGGAAGATGATTGAACAAAGTGAGATCTCTATGGACTATCCAATAGAACCTCTGAAGACCCATGGAACCACCACATGATGAATGCATGTCAACTAATGGAGCTAATAAGGTATACATCTCAAGAAGCCCCATGGGACTGCCGAGTGGCATAACCATGGGGCCTAGTCCAAAAAACATCCAATGGCATGAAACTCACAGGATCAAGATCAATGACTCACATTGATCTAGGAAAGATGATCTAATGGATCAAGGCTAAGTAGTATTTTCAAAGGGAAATAGTTAGTTTTTAAATATTAATGAACAAAGTGTAGTGAAAGTGCCAACTAGACACTACCTAAGTAAAAAATGACAAAACCAAAGATTTTTTAGTAAAAAAAAGTAAAGGTATATAGGTAGAGGTATAAATCAAATCCAAAGCACCAAATTCACTTAAGTCCAAAAACCCATCACCATTAAATCCCAAAAAAGACTTTAAGAGAAACCCTAATGTTCACAAAACCTTAAAGTGATTTCAAATTGGCCATTGTCAAACCAAAGAGAGCTCAATTATTATTTGAGAAAGTTTAGATAAATCCAAAGGAAATTTATTGACCACTAGTGAGTAATTTATAAATCCCATAGTCATGGCAGCATGAAAGCAACATAGAGAGGACACAAAGATCTACTTAACCACATATTCAAAAGGAAGAGTTTTATAGGACATAGTATTTGATGTTATGGAATTAAACACTAGAGACAATAATTAGACTGAGATCTTTTAGTAAATTGAAGAATTGTAACCCATAACAAAGGAAGACAAGAAAATTGCATCCTTTAAGACAAGGTATTATGACCTGGTTATAGTATAGATGATGAGCCTTCACCATGTAGTAGTAAAATTAGAGGTAGTTCACTGTATAGATGTCCTCCTCCCTATTTTTAAGGAATGTAAAATTGAAAAGAGTATGTTGGTAAATGATCATACTCATAAATGCATTGCTTATATGTCTATCATTAATTTTAAAAAATATTACAAGTTACCCAAGCTCTAAGTAGATGTACCCACACTTAATGAATGGGATAGGAAAAGTGACCTCAAAGCCATCTTGGTCCATTAGTTGTATTGTGGAAACCATTTTATTTCTGACCTTAGTGGAAACATTCCCATTAGCCAATTCTAACCTAAATTATGATGATAATGACCTTGAAAAATAGGTTGTATGGAAACCCCACTACCACATATGTTGATAGCATTCAGGTACCCCTAGTATCATTTATGATTTATAAGGATCTCACCCCTCCCATTGGTGAGGTTATTAGCTCATGTTTATGTAGGTAGATCTCCACAGTCAGAAAAGGGTCTACAAAAAAACTTCTTTAAAGTGTCTTATATCTTGGATGCCCTGCTTGACATAATTGAGATCCCTAAATTTAGGGGATGGTCACCTGAAAAGACATAGATAGTGTCTCAATTCTATTCAAAATTGCATATCTTCAAGTATAGGGACCATATTTAATTTATCTATGATTGCATTTATCCTACCTTGAATGAGGATATAATAGGATGCCCAATGCCAAGGGTCAGCGCATTGGCAAAGAAGTCTATTAATTCCATTGGGGACATCTAGTTTTATTTAGAATGCACAATCATCATGGTTGAGGGAACATAATGCAGTCCACTTAGACTATCAATCCATGTTCCAAACAATATGGCTAAGTAGGAAGTTACATTTCAAATATGTAATGGTATAGATGGTTTTGTAGGAGTAAAAGGAAAATACTATTGCATCCTCCACCCTTGGATATTGGTAGAACCATCTTCCATCATTGGGATAACATTGAATATGATATTAGACATAGAGCCTCTTTCATGTTATAACATGATGAATTGAGAGAGTGGGACCCCAATGATAGAGTTAGAAAACATTTGAAGGCCAAACAAATAAATTTGACCTATGAGCATTGGGGAGGAGTCTATGACTCAATATACACCAAGGATGCATCTTTCATAGTGGTATTGGATAGGTTGAATAAATGTGACATCAATCCAAAATATAGAATCATGAGGGACCAGAAAGGAAGTGATGACATTTGGCAACTTGGTTTGAGGTAGTACCACTTACTAGGAGGTCAATCCTCTCAACCTCTTCCAATGTAGCCATAACAACAAGTGGAAGTCCCAAAACTTGAAGTAAAAATTGAATAATGGCCTAAAGAAATGAGACCTAGGGAGGAGACATCATCTTCAATCCAACCTAATAAAATAGGATCTCCAATTGAGTACATTGATGTGGTCACATTAGACCCAAGTGAGATAGTGGAAGATGCATTACAAATATTATCCACTACTTATCAATCTAAAAAATAGGAAGTGCAGATAGAAGAACCTTAAACCTAATTTGAGGATGTAGAGAAGGATAAAGGGATGGAATTAGCTTTGAGTATAGTTTCAGTTGTTCCCCCATAAAAGAGAAAAGTTGAACTTGCATTGGTTCTAGCAAGAATAAAGATACCCAAACTGACCTTCACTCACCCTTTGAGTGAGGTAAATGTCTTTAGTGAAAATAATGTGATAAAATGACCAATCATCCTTGAATGGTTCATCTATGGTAAGCTACAAACTATTCTTGCTTTGCAACACTCTTGGGCCTTAACCAAGTTAATAAATGTAACTATCCATGATGAACTCAAACCATGGATAATTCCCTTGTAGAAGGAGGAGATTGAAATAAATATGGCTACCCTTGGGGAGTCAAGTGGCACCCAAATAGAGACTCTAGAGCCTCCTCAAGTAACACAATCATTAGTTAGAGTCCAATTCAATCCAAACATTACAGGTTTAGAGAGGGTGATAGAAAATAAAGCCATGGTTGTTGGTGAAGAATTGATTTTTTATAAGGTGGAACCATTTATTGGGTCAAATCTAGTAGGAGGTCATATTTTAGGTGAAGACCCTATCTTTGAGGAAGATAAACTTAGATTATCACAATCTCAATCAGCCCAACTATAATTTGGCATTAAGGGCATGAAACAACAAATAGAGAACCTAAAGAAGCAAAAGGAAAATTTAGAGAGATAGACCATTTTATCAGTCCCAGATACTATGATTGATATGTTTGAGGCATCCTTTTATGACATGATCAATTATCTAAAGATATAAAAGAAAGGACAAGTTATACTAGGCCATAAAGATACATCAATGAGGGGTTTAATTACTCAATGGTAGAGTTCAAAAGATAAGATAACATATTTAATTAACATTTTGATAGGGGATAAAATCCTAGGTTTTGGGAGTGTTTATAGATACAATTTAGGAATTGATTATGTGGTCCAAGAGCTTGGAAAGACTCCTCAAGGATGATAAAGAGTTATTAGATAGGATAGACCAGTTCTTTAAGACAATGATTTATAAGCCTACAATACTTAGCTCCTTGGGCATCATTATAGATGATGAATTAAAGCATAGGAAAACTTTGGTCATGCAAGAGGTAAAGAGAAAGAGCCAAGGGAGGTCTAGGACTAACAATAGTAGGATCATGGATATGATTGTAATGGCTGAAAAAAAGATAGCTGAGGCAAGGAACTTTAAGGAGGCATTGGAAAGGAATAACAGAGATCTCGAAGACCTAGTTGAGTGGGAGGATGAACTCTTCTTTGAACCTATAGTTAATTTGGGATTAATTGATGAGAAACATCAAAAGGTAGTAAGGATACTTAAGGAGAACTAAGGTACTTCATTAGCATAGGGTCTACTAGCTAGTTAGGAATATTCTCTTTCATTGAAGCCTTATAAATTTTGAAAATGGGATATTCTTTTGTAAATGCATGTGCATTTTGTTATCACATTTTCCTATATGTCAGTTCATTTTAGAAAGTCTAGTGTATTCTATAAAATTTATAGAAATGACAACTACCCTTTACATTTGTACACTTGTAAGTTAATGCAACTGACTGACATACTTCTTTGTTTCTATAAAAGGAATATTGTCTATTGTAAGAAGGGGGAGTTTTGAGCCAAAAATTGTATACTTTTGAGCTATTAATGCAAGAAAGGAATTATAAAAGGATGGTCCTAATTTGTTTGCATAATTTTCTATATGGTTTCTCTCTTAATTGTTTGTTCTGAATCTTAGATTTGAATAGTCTTTTGAATTCTTGGCACGTACCTTTTAAATTTAGAATTTTTAACTTGTGCATATGCTAGGTTAATTGAAGGTTACATAATTTGATTTGTTTTATTTTCTCTACATTTGTATATGTGTATCAACTATCTACTTAATAGAGTAAAACTTTAAATTAAACGTGGTTCTTATTTGTATTGTGTTTTATCTTCCTTAGAAGTTTTCTTGATATATGTTGTGATTTGAGCATTAAGATAGTTTACTTCATATATTGGTTTTAAGTGCATGTTTTTGAAACATTTGAAAATTTTCATGATGTCTGAGATGAAGATCAACAACACTTTTCTTCTCTTCCTTACCCTACATTCTTATTTCTTTTTTAACTAGATCACTTTAGTTTAAATATCATTGTAGATATTCACATAGATTAGTCTTTAGAGTTAGAATTAAGCATAATTCATCTTAATTATCATATATCATCATCTTATCTACAAAAATTTACTGGCCATTGTGGCTCCCAACTACCAACTAATATAAATATTATGGAACAATTTTCTTTCTCTACCGCTATTTCACCATAGGTAACTAGATTACCACAACCTGATACTCACACTCTAATTTATTTGAATTGTAAAAAGAGAAGTTTTATTTAAACATTAAGAGTACATGTGGTATGCATTTATGTATCAATAGATTTAAGATCCACTGATAGTAGGAGGTATTTTTTCTCTATAGATTTGTAATATCTTTATTGTTTTTTAAAAATTCTGCTCAATGTTCACTTTATTCTTTTCATATTTTTGTTTCTTTTAGCATAATTGTGGAAAAATTGGTGATCTTCATAGTTTTAGACTAATATTTTTTTTTATTTATAAAAATAGTGATATTCTTTGAAGACATATGTTAAATTTTGGTAAAGATAACTTTAGAATTGTGAATTCAATAGGTTTGAGGTTAGTAATAACTATTTTGATCAAATATTCATGAATACTTTGAAAGTTTGAGTTCATCTGAGCTTAAAACATGTAAAGGTTAATCTTACTTATGTAGTTTGATACTTATTTGAGATAATTTAGTTAAATATTATTATCCTTTAGCATACTTTATATGAATCTTTGCAAAATTTTCTTAATGTGCATTTCTAATCATTGTTCTCTACAAAGATATAATTGACACATCATATTTCAAACAAGATTTGAAGTTATCAAGATGAAACTACCACTAATTAAAACAAGGTCATGTCCAGAGACTAAGGAACCTATGATTGAGTTAGACATCCATATAAGAGCTTCATGGGACAAAGTTAAGCATAGGCTTTTAAAGTCTCTACCAACTTCACCAATTCAGGGTGCTTACGAGTTCAATCCCAATAAAGGTATGGCTTAGCTGGGTGGATCTTCTATCAATGTGCCAAGTGTGGTACATGACATTCCTTGTAACCCAGAGAAATATTTACCAACATTTAGTCCTACTAATATTGTAATTATAGATGAACATATAAAGTCATTTAAAGTTGCATTGAGATTGCTAAATGTAGTTCATGAGGATGTAACAAGTAGGCTATTTCATTTTACTTTTAAATATGATTCTTATGAATGGTTTTTAAATTTACCTAAAGATTAAATTAATAGTTGGGATCACTTTAATAATTTTTTCATTGACCAATTTTCAAAATTATTAGTCCTTGTGTCTTATACCAATAATTCACCACAGTTAAAAGGGATGCGAATGAACCCATAAGAGAAATTAATGATAGGTTCCAAAATATGTTTAGTAAGAATATAGATCCTTATATACCAAATGAGGCTTTATCCTTGGAAATATATAAAAATTATTTGTATCTTATGACTTCTATTTTCATAAAGAGAGCTATTGGGCCTATGAATACTCTAGCTTTAGCCTACTCTGAAGTAGTGACCATTAATGATCAGATACAACCCCAAGGTCAGATGTCTTACTCTATTCCCAATGTCAACCCACATTTGCCTACTTTGAATGTCATCCCTAATAAAAATCAAAATATACCTACCTTGAATCAAATACTAAATTTGAACCAATTACCTTTAAGTCATGCTCATCCTACTCATAACTTAGGGCTTTTGAACACTATTGCAACTAGATTTAATCCAAATAATCAAAAGGCCTTGGTAGCAACTAATGATGCTAATAGAAATTAGGTTCACAATTTTGAGGCTCCCAAAAATGAAAATGAATTCATCTTAAAAATGATCCAAAAGTTATAGCACTAATGTTCTTCAACTGCAGAAACAAGTTGGTAATACTAGAGAGAGCTCAGGGACGAACTTTTATTTCTAAAGGTTTAATAGGCCCAATAATAGGTTCTATAATTATAAGTACAATAAAAATAAGAATAATGAGTCTTCTGATAAGAAAATAATGGATATAAATCTTATTGATATTGCTTTGCTTGATTATTGTAGTGTACATTGCACTTATAGGCATGGTGAGATTGACTGCATTGAATTCTGTAAAGCTTTTGAAGCTTTTCAAGAGGAGTTGGATATGTTTGAAGTAATTCCTAACAAAGATAATGGTGTAAGTACATTAGGATCTAAATATTCTGACCAAACCTTCATGGTGGAGATGTTTGACTTTCCTTTCTAAGAAGATAATGAACTTGATGATATTCCTGAAGAGGTCCATGCTTTTCAATAGTTCTTAAATAAGATCTACCCTCTAAGGAACATAAATCAAAAGCAACCCTTGACTATTTCAACACTTACAAATAAATTTGGCACTCCTCTTGATACTACTTCATATAATAACCCATAGCCTTCAAAGGGAAGTACTTATAAACATAGTACTGCTGCATTTAATTCTTATAATAAAATTGGGTATAATATTGTGGAGGACATGAAGAAAATAAAAGCTAATATTACATTGGATGAATTGACATAGATCACTAAGCAAAGAGATCTATTATTGGACTCTTTATCTAAAAAGCTAGGTATTCCACCTAAAACTGACAATGCCAATGTTGCTATGTATAAAGCTAAGATTGAATCCTCACCTTTTCTACTTACTATCAAAATGTTTGGTAAGAATTTACATAATTGTTTATTAGATTTTGGTGCATCTAAAAATATTATGCCAATAGGTATTTGTAAATAACTTGGTTTGACTCCTATTAAATCTGACAGAGTTATCACTTGATTAGATAAGTCTAGAGTTAAGGTAATTAAGGAGTTATTAATTATTTATATGCAGATTACCTCTGAGCTTAGAGTCTAGAAATTTATTAACATTCAGGTGGTAGACATACTTGATGCTTATGGAATGTTCTTAAGCAGAGAGTCGACAAAGGCTATGAATGGATATATGTCCACTAATTATTCTCATTTATGATTGCCATGGAAAGGAGTCTGATTTCTCAAATCAGATGAATGTAGAGAGAGACTCAGATGAAGTACATGATAATAGAATATAATGTTGTGAAAAAAGGGTTAACATGTTGGAATCTGATGAGATCAACATGATGGATTCTAAATTGGGAGTGTATACTCTCAAGGCTATTAAGGTATGTTAGTCTAATCCTTCTTATAATACTAGATTATGGAAGCTACGTTTTGATGGTGCTAGGTGTAAGTCTGGATCTAGACTATGAGTTATTCTTACCAATCCTATTCGAAAAGAACTAAAAGTTAATTATAGAATTTAGTTTACTTGTACCAATAATCTTGCAAAATATGAAGCTTTGATTATAAGATTGCAATTTTCCATTAGGCATAGGATTAAGGAACTCTTGGTTCATGGTGATTTAGAACTTGCAGTCAATCAAGTAAAGAGTAGATACCAGTGTAAATTATCATATCTCAAGAGATATAAGTTTAGATTCTAAGATTTTGTAGAGTTATAAATTACTCTAAATTTCATCTTATTTTTTCAGTTGCACAGTGCCAAATTTTGTTCCCGCATACTTTGGTCTGAGATGGTAGAGTTTTGAAACAGAGCACGGGCTCTATTTTCCTTTTGATTATTTTTTGTCTAAGTGTTGAATAAAGCAGAAGCTAACAAGTGTCATCATTCGAGACACCTTTCATATTTTCTATGAGTTGGTCAGAATGTGCCACATATCTCATAGCGACTCAGTGGAACATGCCAAGTGTCATCATCTGCGGTTTCATATCGGCACTCACTTTTCATCTCTTTCTAGTGAAAGGTTTTAAAATTTAAGTATCAAGATTAGGTGGAAAGTGCCAAGTGGCAGTCACAGAAGGTCTCAATGTTACTTTTCTAAAAAGTGACAGAAGCTACCACGTACTCTAGCAAAAGAAAGTGGAAGCCACCACATGTTACGCTCCAAATTATCTTCATCTTTGCTTTGCTGATATAGCAAAGATTGTGGTGGGTCCCAAGTTTTGTTTCTTAAGTGAGCAAAAGCCAACAGGTGTCACTGTCTGTGTAAATGTGAAATGAGACCCAAATTTTTTTTATGGTATAAATAGAGTAAAGTGGAGACTACCATGTGTCATCTTCTGTAGGTTTCTAAAAAGGTAGCTAAAAGACGTGGAGACTACCACGTAACCCCAGATAAGTAAAGTAGAGATTACCATGTGTCCTTTAATGAAGAAATAGTGATTGACACCTATTCCTGTATCCCTTTTAAAGTTACTTGGGTAAGAAATTCTATGGGTCTTATTTTCTTTTAAATTGTTAAAGTTTTGAGGAAGTGGATTGCGACAAGTGTCAAAGGTGGAACACTCTTGAGCAAAGACACAAAAGAGTATAAGTTATGTAGAAAGTGTCGTGTGTCTTTGAGGGGTGCTGTGGAACATGACAAGTGTCATCCTCTAGTGTTTCTTAAGGAATTTCAAGAAAATGGCTAAGTGTTACCTAGTGTTTAAGAGAAGGGGAGTGTCCTGCAATCTGTTTCTGCCAATGAACTGCCAGAAGATGAAGCATTTCAGAATCTATAAGATATTTTTTGTTAGACACTTTTAGTTAGGGGAAGATATCATTTGGGCCGTTAGATTGGGAACAAGTAGACAATTTGGAGTGAATCTGAGGCTATAAATAAGGGTGCAGAGATCACCAAAAAGGGGGGTAAAATCATCATCAATTATCAGAGAGAATTTTTGAGAGAGCATTATTGTGAAGAGTCTAGACTTTCTTGAGCTGTGACTAAGTAATATCATTTGCTTTTGTCTCATTTTCTTGAGTTGAAAGGTTTATATAATTGTATGTGTTTTTACGCCTCTTATATGATTAGAAGATTCAAATAAGAAGTTTGAATCCTATGCCTTTGTTGATATTTCATGTGTCATTTGCAAAAAGTGGTCTAGGCTGTATACTTTCTAGAGCTATAATTAGGAATGTCATTTGCTTTTGTCTTATTTTCTTGAGTTGAAAAGTTTATATAACTTTACGTGTTTTTGTGCCTCTTATATGACTAGAAGATTCAAATAAGAAGATTGAACCCTATGCCTTTGTTGACATTTTCTATATTATAGTAAAAGTAGTCTATGCTGTGAGCCTCTATTTCTATTGTTTCCATCTTTTACATTGATCATGCACTTGTTTGCTCTTAAATGTAAATGAATCCTACATATAGTCTCATTGTGCTCAGAATTAAGGTCAAATTACATTCAGGTGCATCACCATAGATTATATTTTCTTTCATGCATCTGTGTTTTTGATTTGAATTCCTATCCCTTTTCCTAGTATATACTTGATTTAAAGAACCAACTTCTCTAAAATCTGGAGGTTGTTTCAAGACGCAAGTCCCATATCTTGAAACTTCCCATTGTTGTTGATTAGAATCAAGCGCAATTTTAAATCATCAACAGTTTTTGGCACGCCTAGTGGGACCAATCTTTCAATGAGTTGAAGAATTTTTCATGTGTTCTTTAGCCAACTAGCCTTTAGAGGTTTTTAATTTATCAACACCAATGATGACTCTGGGTTGAATCAACCAGTTAAGCAGTCCTGACATCATCAAGAAATTACCATTTGGTATGTATAATTATGTTACTCAGAGCTATGGGTCTTATGCCCCTTCATATATTTTTAATCAAGATTAGGTTGCTCATGGAATCATATTAAGCAACAAGGATGCATATGGTTATAAGTTTTGCCCTTCACAGGTCTAATACGACCAGCCTCAGCCCTATCATGAGCTATATCAGTCTTATGCCCAGTCTCCCTAATATGTTACATCCCATGCTCAACCTAATCTCATTTACACCTTTAAAAAAGCATTATTGGGATATAAAAAATATGTATTAGAGCTTGAAAATAGAAGGGGATGTGGCCAAGAAATTCCTAATCATGTCATCCATCAAGTAATAAATGCAATAGATCTGATTAAAAGTGAATGGGATCCCATTGAAAGAGAAAATTGGAAAAGGCTTACATATGAGATGTTGGATGTGTGTGGCTTGATTGCATTTTTAGAAGAGAAGTTGAGTATTCATGAGAGATAGCCTTACCAAGTCTATTAACCTGCATATCCACTACCACAAGTTTCATATCAAACATACGCAGCCCCTGCTCATGAGCCAAGTCAAACCTGTCAAGGTCATTTCCCCAATAATGTCAAGTCTATGTTGGAAGCAAGGGAAGTGGAATCTAAACCCTCACTACCCCCTCAAGTCCCTCCCACCCTTCCTCAAGAAGCTTCTTGTTTTTCATCACAGCCTTCATGCACTTCCCACTTCTATGATGATTCCTATGAGCTCCAAGAAAGACTCTTTCAAGAAAATCTAGCTAAGAAAGTTAAGGAATTAGAGACAAAGATGAGATTGCTTAGAGAAAGACGGATAGAGCTTTCAGACCTTAGAGAGGATCCTATGCCAAAAAATACCTCTTCTACCAATCCTCAAATCTCTCAACATGATGTCCAAATTTTGAGTTGGAAGAGGGAAAATCATGAACCAGCTAGGGATCTTAAAGAAGATAAAATTGATACCTCTTCCCAAGGGAAAAGTTTTGGTCACAAGGTCATGAGTTGGAAACAAACAATGGAATCATGGAGTAGAAAGAAAGAGGAGAAAGGTTTGGCTCAAAGCCTTGAAGAGGTTGAGGCTACTCTCACTCATGACAATGATCAAGCAGAAGATCTTACATTTGAACACAACCCATCTACATCCCTCTAAGAGAGCTATCAAGCTACATCTGATATACATGAAGTGATGGACAAATGGAAAGAAGAGGATCATTCGATTATAGCTCAATAATTATCTCCTCTTCTACATATGTATAACCATCAGTCTTCTTCTTTATCCCTTTTCAATGAGGAATATATTTTGGAGGAAGCAAATAAGTATGCAGAGGAGTATGCTCAGTTCATGGCTAGTCAAGAAGATTTCATGAGTGCAGATGAAGAAGAAATCACTATAGGTACACCCTTTGATGAACCAGAGGACAAGTCACAAGCTTTTGCCTCTATCTCTGATGAAAAAGAGATAATTTCTAATCATGTTTTGAATGACTTGTTTGAAGTCATTGGGGCAGGTTACACTATTCTTCAACAAGGCTGTGAGCTGGCTTTAGGTGGAAAAGACAACATTGAGACTTAGATAAGTATGTAGAGGAGATGCAAGCTTTTAGACTTATCCTTTCAAGAGGTTGAAGTCATCAAGGAGGATGATCATGCAATGAAACCTGAGAATGAAACTGATCCTATTTTGAGTGACTTGTTTGAAGTCACTGGGGTAGGTTACACTATTCTTCAAGAAGGTTGTGAGCTGGCCAGATGTGGAGAAGACAACATTAAGGATCAAATAAGTATGTAGAGGGGATGCAAGCTTTCAGACTTATCCTTTCAAGAGGTTGAAGTCATTAAGGAGGATGATCATGTAATGGAACCTGAGCATGAGGTAGAAGGAGATAAGCCAAAAAATGATGTATATCAAAAGACATAGAGTGGAGAACCAATAGACATTGATTTATTGATGAGACATGATAGCATAAAGAATCAGTATTCAATAAGTTTTAAAGAACAAGAAGAGTATGTATATGTTGGGGACATGTTTGACTCTGATTCACTCAGATGCAGGCCAATCAAAGTGGCAAGCAGGCTGAGCAAATCACCAGAGCTCCATCTCATTTAGCCATTTGTCTAGCACCATAAGTCTTCTCACCATGAAGGAAACTTCAAAAAATTTCCTTTTGATCTAAGAGGGAGGCAAATATACCTGGTTAGCTGTATATAGTAGTTTACTTTCAATTTTATTGCTCTATTTTCCCATTTTTTCTTTCCCTCTCTCTCTTTTAAATAAGTGTTCTTTGAGCACATGGCTGTGGCTTAGAATCTTTTTAAAATTTTAAAGATTCTCAACACATTAAGTCTCTCTCAAATCTCCATAATTCCCCAGATGTGTTTGATTCGTAAGTGCCAGAAGTGGAAGCTGTTTTGATCTAGCTTGAATTCCAATCAAAGGTTGCAGTTCATATTTTTTAGAGTTTTTGCATAAGGACATCATTAAACTTAATTTAGCTTTCTAGGAGTTAAAAAATAATTAGGGGCTATTTGATCCTGAATGGTCTGTTTATCAGATGGCCTTACTGAAGTTGTGATTGTTGCCACATTTTTATATGCGAGAAATTGTGGTTTCTTTTTGAGTAGGCTCAAAAGTCCTTGGGGTCACCAATAACTGTAGAGTTATAAATTACTCTACATTTCATCCTTTTTTTTTTATCTGCGTGCTGCCAAATTTTGTTCCCACATACTTTGGTTTGAGATGGAGGAGTTTTGAAATAGAGCACGGGCTCTATTTTCCTTTTGATTCATTTTTGTCTAAGTGTTGAAGTAAAGTGGAAGCTGACAAGTGTCATCATTCAAGACACCTTTCATATTTTCTATGAGTTGGTCAGAATGTGCCACATATCTCATAGTGACTCAGTGAAACGTGCCAAGTGTCATCATCTGTGGTTTCATATCGACACCCACATTTCATCTCTTTCTAGTGAAAGGTTTCAAAATCTAAGTATCAAGATCAAGCAAAAAGTGCCAAGTGGCAGTCATAGAAGGTCTCAATGTTGCTTTTCTAAAAAGTGACGAAAGCTACCACGTACTCCAGCAAAAGAAAGTGGAAGCCACCACGTGTTGCAATCTAAATTATCTTCATCTTTGATTCGCTGATATAGCAAAGACTATGGTGGGTCCCAAGTTTTGTTTCTTAAGTGAGCAGAAGCTGCCAGGTGTCGCTGTCCGTGTAAATGTGAAATGAGACCCAAATTGTTTCTATGGTATAAACAGAGTAAAGTGGAGACCGCCACGTGTCATCTTCTGCAGGTTTCTAAAAAGGTAGCTAAAAGAAGTGGAGACTACCACATAACCCTAGATGAGTAAAGAAGAGATTACCATGTATCCTTTAATGAAGTAGTAGAGATTGACACCTGTTCCTATATCCCTTTTAAAGTTACTTGGGTAAGAAATGTTGTGGGTCTTATTTTCTTTTAAACTGTTAAAGTTTCAAGGAAGTGGATTGTGACAAGTGTCAAAGGTGAAACACTCTTAAGTGAAGACACAAAAGAGTATAAGTTATGCAGAAAGTGCCGCGTGTCTTCGATGGGTGATATGAAACATGAAAAGTGTCATCCTCCAGTGTTTCCTAAGGAATTTCAAGAAAATGGCTAAGTGTTACCTAGTGTTTAAGAGAAGGGGAGTGTCCTATAGTCTGTTTCCACCAATGAACTACCAGAAGATGAAGCATTTCAAAATCTATAAGATATCTTCTATTAGACACTTTTAGTTAGGGGAAGATTTCATTTGGGCCATTAGATTGGGAACAAGTAGACAATTTGGAGTGAATCTGAGGCTATAAATAAGGGTGCAGAGATCACCAAAAAGGGGGGTAGAATCATCATCAATTATCAGAGAGAATTATTGTAAAGAGTCTAGACTTTCTTGAGCTGTGACTAAGTAATATCATTTGTTTTTGTCTCATTTTCTTGAGTTGAAAGGTTTATATAATTGTATGTGTTTTTGCACCTCTTATATGATTGGAAGATTCAAATAAGAAGATTGAACCCTATGCCTTTGTTGATATTTCATGTGTCATTTGCAAAAAGTAGTCTAGGCTGTAGACTTTCTAGAGCTGTAATTAGGAATGTCATTTGCTTTGGTCTCATTTTATTGAGTTGAAAAGTTTATATAAATGTATGTGTTTCTATGCCTCTTATATGACTGGAAGATTCAAATAAGAATATTGAACCCTATGCCTTTGTTGACATTTTCTATATTACAATAAAAGTAGTCTATGCTGTGAGCCTCTATTTCTATTGTTTCCATCTTTTACATTGATCATGCACTTGTTTACTCTTAAATGTAAATGAATCCTACATATAGTCTCACTGTGCTCAAAATTAAGGTCAAATTACATTTAGGCACATTTCCATAGATTAGATTTTCTTTCTTGCATCTGTGTTTCTGATTTAAATTCCTATCCCTTTTCCCAATAAATACTTGATTTAAAGAACTAGCTTCTCTAAAATCTGGAGGTTGTTTCAAGATGCAAGTCCCATATCTTAAAACTTCCCTTTGTTGTTGATTAGAATCAAGTGCAATTTTAAATCATCAACATATTTAATATAATCTTTTAATGCATTCAAAATTGTTTCCATCCCTAGGGAGGAGAATAGTGCTTCTAATGAGCTTTCCTCAACTATAGCCAATATTATGCCAAATCATGACTCTCAAAACTTTAGCATTGAGTTGGTTTCTTACCCTTCAATCCCAAATAATGTAAACCATGTACAAGTTTTTAATGATGACCAATAGGTCTTGGATTTCATGACCAACTCAAGAGTATTTGAGGCACATGTCAGAGATGATTCTAATTAAAGTACTCTTGAAGAAGATGATATATTTGAGAATAAAGTCATTAAACTAAATGACAATAAAATCCCAAAAGGCATGATTGCTTTAGAGATGATATTTGACCAAGATAAGCTAATTGAGAGCACTAGGATTCCTAAGGCAAGTGGGAAAGATTACAAAGTAATTAATCTTGGCCTTCAAGATCAACCTCAACTAGTTAATATTAGAACATGTATGGGTATTGAAGATAAAAATCCAAAGACTTGTTGACAATCTATAAAGATATAATAACATGATCTTATGATGACTTAAAGATTTTTGATGCAAGAGTCATCACCCATACCATATCATTGAAGAGAGACTAAAAACCCTTTAGACAAAATCAAAGGCATAGAAAACCTATTTTAGAACCTATGATTTTCAAAGTGGTCAAAAAGTTTTTATATTGCAAGATTGTATTTTCTTTTAGGCACTCTACCTGGGTCACTAATTTGGTGCTAATTAGGAAAAATAATGGTGAAATAAGACTATGCATTGATTTTAAAAATCCAAATTAGTCATTTGAAAAGGATAATTATCTTTTGCCTTATTTAGAACAAGTTATAAAAAGCTTTTATGGTTCTAATATGATGTCCTTTCTTGATGGATTTTTAGGGTATAACTAGGTATTAGTTAACTAAGAAGATAGGATGAAGACTGCTTTCACTACCAAATAGGACATGTTTACATACAAGAGAATGCCATTCAGAATAATCAACATAGGAGAATTGTTCCAAAGGGCCATGGATCATGTTTTACAAGGTCTGGTAGGTAAATGCATTATAATATACATGGATGATCTGACTATTTTTTTTAAAATAGGGAGGACAATAACATGAATTTACAATAGGTATTTGAAAGGTGTACAAGGTATGTAATTTCTCTCAACCCTAAGAAGAACATCTTTTATGTTATTGAGGGAAATTTGTTAGGCTATGTCATTACTATGAGTGGATCTCTATAGATTATAAAAGAGTAGAAGCTATATCAAAGATAGAGCCTCCTAACAGTAGGAAATAACTAAAATCATTCTTTGGCAAAATTAACTTTGTAAGGAAGTTTATTTCTAGATTTGTAGATATTGTCAAGCCATTAAATGATATGTTGAATAAAGATGTCAAAATCACTTGGAATGAGGAAACCAAGAAGGCCTTTAAAGACATCAAGGAAGAAATTGGTCAAGCTCTAGTCTTGATAAGTCCAAATTTCTCCAAAAATTTTTACCTTTACTCCTTTTCTTCTAATCATACTATTACTACAGTGTTAAATCAATAAATTGATGGATGTGACCATCCAATTACTTTCATGAGCACTAAAATGCTGAGTTAAATTATTCTTTGATTGATAAATAAACATGTGGATTAGTTAAAGCAGTAAATAAATTTAGGCACTACATTCTTAGGAATAAAGTGCATGCCATCCTACTTGACCCTGCTACAAATCTCATGATGAGCCAAAATAAACTTGGAGAGTGAAGAGGTAAATGGATGTCTATCCTCCAATAATATGACATTGAGATGAAGACTACAAAATTGGTAAGGTGCCAAGGTTTGATTCAAATGATTGTCAATGCTAACCCTAAGTTAAGTGTCATGTAAGTTGATCAACAAAGCTTTTAGACTAATGACTAGTATGATCCTATCATTCATTTACTGATTAATGATACTTGTCTTGTAGGACTGACCAAGGAGCAGAAGAGAGATCTAAGACTCAAATCAACCCATTTCCTAATCAAGAATGGAGTGTTATATTAGAAGAACTTTTAAGGTGTCTACCTAAGATATGTTTCAAAAAAAGAAGCTATTGAGATAATGAGCACTTTTCATGAGAAGATAGGAATTGGGAATCCATCTGGAAGAACCACAACTCAAAATTTGTTAAGATCTGGTTACTATTGGCCCACCATCCTTAAATATGCTCACATACATGTAAAAGAATGCCACTCATAACAAGTATTTAGCATGAAAGAGCCCAAGGCATTCATGCCACTATAGCTAGTGATGATTGACAAACTATTTGCCTAATGGGGGTTGGATTTCATGAGGTTAATCAACCCCAACTCATCAGAAGGTCATAAATATGTTCTAACTGCTATTAACTAATGCACTAGATATAGTGAGGTAGTGGTCACTAAATAGTGTAAAACTAAAGAAGTGATCATGTTTTTAGAAGAATATATATGCACCAGATTTGGGTCTTCAGTCTCTATAGTATGTGATAATGGATCTTATTTTATATCCATAAAAATGACAAAATGGGCATATGATAACATTATAAGTCTCAAGTTCTCATCCAACAATTATCATCAAGGTAAATGGGTATCTAAATATACCAATAAAAAATTAATGAAAGTAATAAAGAAGTCTGTAGAAGATGAACCCAAAACTTGACATAAGCTTCTCAAATATGCCCTATGGGTAGATAGAATAAGAGTTAAGTAGGCTCTCAAAGCATCACCATTCCTATTGGTGTATGACCAAGAACCCATCTTCCCTATCAACCTCATTTCATCTACATACAAATTCATGCAAGAATATATGGAGGAAGATGAAGAACTTACAAATTTGAGACTGTTGGCTTTATCTAGATGGAAGACACCAGAGAAGAAGATTTTGCCTTCTTTAGTAGGAATCAAACCATGGTGAAGAGGTTGTTTGACCCAACAATCAAAGATAAAGGTGTTTAGGCAAGAAAACCTAGTTCTTCTTTAGATAAAGCATCTGAACCAAAGGGTAAAATTGAGAAGCTCATACCCTTATGGATAGGTCCCTATCAAGTTATTGAGACACTTAAAAACTAAAACCTTCAAACTGAAAGACCTATAAGGAGCTTAATTCACTTTACCCATCAATGGGTAGTACCTTAAGCATTACATTTTTGTTGCTTTACTAGGGGTCTTCATAGAGTAAAACTATAAGACTAGTTAGGGTTAGTATAGGTAGCCTAGTTTAGTTTCTTTCTGATCTTTCCTTCTTGTCCTTGGGTTGTAAATATGCTTGTATATATTTCTTTTCTTTTCTTTGATTTCCTACTTTCTGTGCTTTTTGTTCTATGTGTTTGCTTCTCTACTTGGTTCCTTGCTTCTAATAAGTCTTTTGGATAATCCTTAGCTCAAATTTCATCTTAAGTACTTAGGAAATCCATGGTTCAAAAATTTAGGTATGAATCTTAAGCATTTATTTATCATGGATTTGAAATGTAAGCTTATGTTATAATTTAAAGAAACTAGTAAGGATTGGTAGATAGGTCAACTATTCTATGAAAATTTAAATATTGTTTTTATCTAAATTTGGTTTTAAGAAGAATTTCACATGTAGGATGAAATTTTGAATTATTAAGGCACAATCATGTTTGCATTTAAACAAATATCCTTTCCTATGGCAAAGTTGAAATCATAGGTGATTATCTAAAGGATTAAACATCTACCCAAATCCCTAAACCTAGCTAACTTGAAACATGAAGATTCACTATTAGTCATATTAGGCCAAGTTGATCTAAATAAATACAAAAAATAAGAGCTTATTGCAAAATAAAATGTTTTTCAAGAAAAGGTGATTTTGGTAATCTCCAGTGGGGCTATGGATGCCTAATTGGTAGTGGATTAAGGCTTTGAGTGAAGCCAAAGGATTCTCTATTCAGGATATGGATGCCTAGATGATAACAGAGCAATTCCCAAACCATCCCTTGAACTAAAGCATGGTTCTTAATGAATATCCAAACATACTACAAGTCAATGCTAATGCTTAAAGACATGAAACTTGGAAGTTTTCCCATAAATCCCATGGTAAAAATTAAGTGGAATCAAAGTACACACACACAATATGGCTAGGTTTTGATGTTTGATCCTAATCTATAGAATTAATGTTTGTCTTAACCATGAACTAATTTTCATAATGGTATTGATCAAGTGGAATAAGTAATCTAGTTATTCATCTTAGCTAGTCTCTAAATTCTAACATATTATTATGTTCCCCTAGAAGTCACCATTTATTATGGTGAACATACCCCTATTCTTGAAAATGTAGGACCCATGTGTTAAATTATGCAATTTGTACCTTAAAACTAAAAAATCACTTTATCAAAGTGTTATTAACATGTTTTCACATTATTTAAATATCATCCACACCATGTTCTAGTTGGTCTTTTATTCATGGTTATAGTTCAACTTGGCCTAATATGACTTACAATGAATATTCATGTTTCAAGCTATAGGTATAATGGAGATTTATTTGAATAAATTATGCTAGGATTTTGTAATTAAATACATATTTAGGATTTTACTAGCCTTTGGTCCACATAAATCCAAGTTAAATTTGTGTTCAAGCTTCCTAAAACCCTTGTTCAGAAACCCTAGCTTAGACCTTTTAATTTAAATTCAAAGTTTGGTGGGAGCAAAATTAGCAGGAACACTTTTAAATTGCTAAGGACTTAAAGTTAATTTTTATACTAAGGCTTTATCATGTTTCTCAACATGATCAAACCTTAGCCTAAAAATTATAAGCTTGGTCCCCTTTACATTTCCCCCCTTTTTTACCTTTTTATTTTAATATGGTCTAAAGGTTTGTAGGGTATTTTTATAATGTTCCTATCTTAGTTCAAATTTATTATTCACAAGGTCCTTTTCTTATGTCATTGAATTAGATAAATGTCTTAGTCCTAAGGCCCCATTAAAGTTTGTTAACACAAATAAGACCTTAGTCTTAAGACTTTATCTAAGTCTTATGCATTTTTTATCTCTAATTTTAAGTCATGTTCTTTGCAGGATTGACAATTAACATTCACATGAATACTAATGATCTAATCAAGTAAAACCATCCTGAATTGAAATGGGCCCCTTTTTATTATAACACAAACTTAGCCTAAGTTTTACCCTAATGTTTTTATTGTATTTATCAATACAATATAAACCTAGGATAAAAATTATGTTATGGCTTTAATTATTTGAAAGACCTTCATTTTATTGTGTTTTAAGAACCTAGCTTAAGAAACTTATGTTATACCTTGGTCTAAATTCTAAATGGTCCCGATCTCACTTAATCCTTTTGTGATTTTAGGAGCTAATGACGTCCAACTACCCAAGTCAAGATTGATGGCTTATATTTAATTAAACAATTGATAGAGGTATAAACCACTGAGAGGGGGGGGGTGAATTAGTGTTTAGCAATAATGCAATCTAATTCCCAACTCTTCAAGCTACTTAACCAATCACATAAATATGCAAGATAGATGAATCAAAAAACAAACATGAATGTAACTATTACACAAAGATTTATGTAGGAAACCCTCATGGGGGAGAAAACACACTCTTAAGTCTAAAACAAAATGGACTATAATCCTATAAGATGATTACAAACATGAGGTTTTAGTGAAGCACCCACTTCACAAGGAGCACCAACCCCTAAAGATGATAAGCACCAACTTGCCTAAGATGTTGAGCACCAACACAACACCTATAAAATAAAAATTCTTGAAATCTGATTGATTCTCAATCTGATAGATAAAATCTACAATAACACTCTTCTCCAAGTCTACAACTCCACACAAGTCGCCAACACCTAGCTATCTCTTCAACACAAGCAATAACACCTTCACAAATCTTTCGCTCATATACAAATATGCACTCATAAATCTAGTAAAAATAATCAATAAAATAAAAAAAATATACTAAGTCTAATGAATTTTTTATTTTATCAATATCATATAAACATTGGTCACCAAGACCCCCAACAACCTTTTCACAAGGTCTCAAAATATCAACTTACACACTTGCTTATCTTAGCTTGATTAATCACACAAAGAGCATAAAAACATATTGTATATATACCATTCTCAATTATGGTCAGATATTTCTCCTTAGGATATTTTATAAAGAATCACTTATGTCATCCAAGGTTGGCCATGAACCTTTGCAACAACTTTTTAGTTCATACTGTGAGCCCATGTCTCATACTCGTTACAAATGAATCATAGCTTCAATTTGTAAGACTATGTTTGACCAATAAGAGATTTTTCAAACCTTTAAAATCACTAAAAAATATATTCAATGAGTACTAAATGCTCTTTAACCATCAGGAACACTTGATCTGACCATTTTCCATATAATCAAACTCAATCACTCAAACCAAGTTCCTTTTGCTAGCAAAACCATCATGGTCAACTATGAGTCAACCATTCACTCAACTCCAAGTAACTAGGAAAAATTACAATTACATGAATAGAGGGAATACATATATAGATCACCTCCAAGATCTTAGACCCATCCCTACTCAATGATTAGGCCTTTCAATTCCACTTCTCACTCTAACTAGTTTTTCTCACTCATGGCACCCTTTTCTTCATATTGACTAGACAACATTGAGGACATATAAATTTGACACAGATAAATGAATCTTAATAAAAATTTATATGAATGTTTAAATAAATTTATAAGCTTCATAACACACCCATTTTTTCCCTTGGTTACTTTCATAAATCTCTCACAATATCAAAAACATTGTTAAGAAGCACTTTTTTATAGGACCCAAAAATAGTCAAGATTGACCAAACACATCCTTAGAATCCTAGAGAAGTCCTATAAAACAATCAAAAATCATTATATCCATTAACCACCTTCTTAAGAATAAAAAATAAATATCTTCAACATCAGGTCTTAAGACTAGGAATTTTGCACATAAAAACTAGCTTACCTTCTTAGCAATCGTTCATAAAGACTATGTATTTAATCCATGAAATAATTCTTGGAAAAATTTATTATGAATATTCCAAAATATCTCTAAAATACTTATCTCCCCATGAAAATTATACATGAGCTGACGAATGTGAGAACTTTCTTCTCAAGCTCAAAATACACCATTCGAGCACCCTCTGAAGCACATGAAGAATTTTCTCAAATTTATCTCTCCTTGTATGACATAAAACTTTATAAACATGATTTAAAAAACTTTCCTAACCATATTACATGTAAATAAAAGATTAACCAACCTATAAACACCCTTTGACCCTTCACAAGGCCTCACAAGCCCACTTAGGCCAACTAGGCCAAGAGCCAAACAACTTTGTAGACTAATTTAAACAACTTGGAAGTAATATACCTAGCCTCTTGGATCCATAAAAATGTATAACATTCATATTCAAAGCACACTGAACTCCTTACTATGGCACATAAGCCAAAGCACTTAAGAACCCTTATGCAATCATGCAAGATCAAGCCTATAAGGTACAAATTGAACTACATACCTCATGAAGGCCACATGAAGTCAAAAATTGAGCATATAACACATAAATAAAAAGTAAAACATCTTCATACCAGGCTCCATTCAACCATACATCATCCACCTAGGATACCCATGCACACCCTTACAAGCATCACACTACTCTAAGTATGCTGGGCCACTATGCTCCATCTCAATGTACCTGCTATATGAATTTTTCATTTAAAATGAATTATATAAATCAATTAAAACACCTACCATCAATATCCAAATAATCTTACCCTTTGTCATTGATGGCAACACTCCTTTTCTCTCTCCCCCTTTGTCAAAATGATAAAGTGGACACCCTTCAACATTGGGCACCATAAAAATCAAATAAATAAGATATACAAAAAACATGGAATCAATCTCACCTATATGAATACATCTGAAAGAGTACCATTCTAACCTCAAACAAGCATAACTCCCCCTTGGAATGTGCTTACACTTAGAAACTGCTCCCAAGCTACTTAGATCCTTAGACCTGTCACCAATTACATGGTGACATAGCTCCCCCTAGGACCCTACTCCACTTTGAAGGCTCCCCCTCAGTATACAAAACCCATGAACACATACGAGACCTCAAATAATATCTACCATCACTTCAAACAACAACAAGAGCACCAAAGCTCCATATAATCTCAATTATCATCACTTTCAAGGCATCACATAGAACACCGAGGGCACTCCAAGCATAGTAACACACCTAAATAATTCTTATAATAGACCAAAATTCTTAATTGGAACCAAATATTCCAAAATTATTTGTAAATATATCACAAAAATGCTCAATTTCTCCATTAGGCCTACTTAGACCCCTTGTAGCCCTATTTGGCCATTGCAGACCTCATAACTTCCTTACCTTACCAATTCAATCCATGAAAATACATATATAAAGTACAATACCATTCCCCTTTAGGTATGACATAAAATATCCTCTAACTCATACTCCTTAGCATACTTCCTTCCTTAGCCTACTAGCCAATTAGGCCTCCTATTGAGGTAAAATTTGAATAAAATGAATTATACTCACTTCCAAACCATTTTAAAAGTTGATTCAGATACCCATTCAGCCCATTCAACTAATTTTTAGGATTATATACTCTAATTCAAAAAAATTATCACTTTTCCAAACATGCTCAAATTACTAGGCCTTTGGGAACATGGACTTCCTTTAAGCCTCCAAACACATGCTCTTGAGAAGTCGAGCCAGAAACCACTCAAAACACTCCTCATAGAATAAAATCATTCATAAAAATATGAAACCAAGTGAAACATGTATTAAACACATGTGCAAACCTTCTTGAGAAAAAAATTCTTCATGACACATCTTCATTCTTCAAGTGACCCTTAAAATCAAGCAATCTATGTGTACATGCTAATTATCTACAACAAGCACCTTGACCAAAAGGTAAAATTCATACCTAAGTACCTCATGGATACCATAAAACCTCCTATCCTACTTTGAAATGTCAAACCCAACTTGAAGCATCTATTTCCAGCCTTCTAACCATCATAAATTACCATAAGAGCACTTTGGGCACCTTCTAGGTAGTCATCACTACCAAAATTAGTCAACTCTAATTTTTTACCATAAAACTCATGTTTGAGCTCATCAAGACCTCAAACCACCTAGGAATGACTTTTTTCAATTTTCCTCATGACCTCATATAAACAGCTTCATCCATCTCCTTCAGATCAACACTCAAATCTAGCATCAAAAATTGATCAAAAATGCACTTTAGGACTAGGGGACCTGAACATATCATTTGAACAAAAATTCTTACTTATTCACCTACAAGAGTCTCCTATGAAGAATATAAAGAGACCTCCAATTCCTCAAGACTACTTTAGAATAGTGTGAATCTTGGAGTGGCCCACATCTTCTCATATTCTTCTTCCTGCTTAGTCAACACAGTCTTATTCTTCCTTTTTTCTTTTTAGATTTAACTAAGACCACTTTTTCTATCTTTGAAATTCTTTCCTCCTCTCTCAGACTTGAATAGGTAAAAAATGAGGATGACATCATGTATTGAACTATATTATCAACTGAATTGACCTTTTCAAGGTCTGAAAATGATTGATCTGTATAAGAAACACTATTATCTATAACTGCAGAATGATCATCACTCATCTTGAGACTATCTTTGTTTTCCTTCTTCAATTTATCTTTGTCTTTTCATCTCTTCATTTAAAAAATGATTAGATAATGAGAATTCTTCAATGATAGAAACACTCTCTACCTTAGTAAACACACTACTCTGATTTATAGACATATCAACTATCACTTTCTTTTCTTCCTTTAACCTGTATAAGAATTTGTTCTTCCTTTCTTGAAAACTTGAAGTTTGATTGGTATTGTCTTTATTAAGATTCCCCTTTTATTTACAAGATTTATAAATATGACCAAATCCTTTGAAATTGAAGCATAGAATCCTTCTTTAATACTAACAAAATTTAGCTAAGTGAACAATCCTTTGACAATTGAAACATGTTACATTCTTAGGAGCAGACTCAACTTTCTTTATCTTCTTTATAAATTGATTAGCTAAATGTCCCATATCCAAACATTTGAATCATTTTAACTCATTAAGCTAACCAATTTTCTTGTTTTTAACCTTCATTTTACATTCATTGGTTTATGATCAAACTCATGACAAACATGATAGTATCCATTAAAGTTCAAATGCTTTATAGCATTATGTTGTCTTACCTTATTGAAGCTAACACCCTCAGCTTGGGTATTGATCTTAGTAGGTTTGCCCTTTTTCTCTTCAATTATTTTCTCCTTTGCTTGAGATACAACTATTGATTTCTTAATGAAACCCAGACCTATCCTATCACTTGAATTTTTTTGACTTATTAAAAGACTGTCAAGATCAATTGAGATTTTATCAAACTTGGAAAATGACTTAGCTTTACTCAAATATTTATCTAATTCATCTCTCAAAAACTTGTTTTATATAATCAACTTAGAATACTCTTCTTCCTTACTTTTTAGGCTTGAGGATATAGAATCTAATTTATAATTTATGAACATGATTGTTCCTATATGCTCCATGTTATATTTAGTTATCTTAGCCTCAAAAACATTGAATTAAACTTCATAGTCTTTCAAATTGGCCTTCAAACCTTTACATACCTTTCTTTAAATATTCAAATCTTTAAGAGTAATTTTTAGTCCACTATCATAGTTTGGAATTTCTTCCTCATCTTCTTCATCTAATCCACTCCAATTTCCTTTAATTTGATATGAGCATTCAATTTCATCATCTAACTTGATTTCCATGAAAATAACTTCATCATCCTTAGCTTCACTCTCATCATGACTAACAATAGATTGACTTTCATAACTCACTACTGAGTCATTATCATCCTTCTTTGTGCATAAGCTCCTTTTGTCCTTATGGAACTTACTTTTGTTATCAAACTTCCTAAATGATCTCTTGTTTCTATTAGACCTAAAACCTTTCTTACCCTCTGCTTGATCCTCATCGTCATCTTTCTTATGCTTGTGAAGACATTTGCTTGCAAAATGACCTACTTCACCATAGTTGAAGCACTTAAAAGGAAGCTTACCTCTATACTTACCTAATCTATTCTTCAACTTGATTGAAAATAAAGCAATTAAATCATCATCAAATGTATCATATTTTCATTGAGACCCCTTACTTTGTCTCTTCTTTTCTTTAGGCTTAGTTTCTACCTTGAAATTAACATCCTTCTTAGGAGGCTTGTCTTCATTTATCCTCATCTCATAAATAGTGAGAGATCCATAAAGCTCATCCATCCTCATTAGTGTAAGATCATGACTTTCCTCAATTTTAGATACCTTAGAGTCAAAACTGTAAGATAGAGATCTTAAGACATTTTGAACAACAACATCCTCTTTGAGATCTTCTCTAAGACCCCTAATCATATTGACCACATCATCCACTCTATTTGAGAAGGATGCCATAGAATCCTCCTTCATTTTGAGACTCTCAAAATGTCTTCTGAAAGTTTATAATTTTTCTAGCTTGACCTTTGAGTCTCTTCTATAAATTGTCTTCAACTTAGTCCACATCTCCTTAGCTATTTGATAGTGAATGACCTTTGATAATTCAGTCTCTGATAAACCAATATAAATAACATTCATAGCCTTTGAATTGATTTCAAATAGTTTCTTATCAATAGCACTAGTAGGAACAACATATCCATCAACAATAATCAACCAAACATTAAATCCTAGAGCCATGATAAAGTCTACTTCCTTGAAATCTAAAATGCATAGTTAGAACCATTAAATAATGGAGCTTGTTTGGAAGAGAAACCACCTTGCATTCCTTGAATTGCCATTGTACCTTAGAATCACCTTTTAAGATATTAAGCCTTAAAAAGGACCTGATCTAATACTAATTGATAGAGGTGTAAACCACTGAGGGGGGGGGGGTGAATTAGTGTTTAAAAATAATGGAATCCAATTCCCAAATCTTCAAGCTACTTAACCAATCACATCAATATGCAAGATAGATGAATCAAAGAACAAACATGAATGTAACCGTTACACAAATATTTATGTGGGAAACCCTCATGGGGGAGAAAACCTACTCTCAAGTCTAAAAAATAATGGACTATAGTCCTATAATATTATTACAAACATGAGGCTTTAGTGAAGCACCCACTTCATAAAGAGCACTGACCCCTAAAGATGACAAGCACCGACTTGCTTAAGATGTTGAGCACCAACATAACAAATATCAAATGAAAAATTCTTGAAATCTAAATAATTCTCAATCTGATAGAGAAAACTTACAAGAATTCTCTTCTCCAAGTCTTCAGCTCCACACAAGTCACCAACACCAAGCTATCTCTTCAACACAAGAAATAACCCCGTCATAGATATTTTGCTCATATACAAATATGAACCCATAAATCTAGTAAAAATAATAAATAGACTCATAAAAATATACTGAGTCTAATGAAAATTTTCTGTACCCAATCTCATATAAACAATGGTCACCAAGACCACCAACAACCTTCACACAAGGTCTCTAAATATCAACACACACACTTGCTTGTCTTAGCTTGATTACTCACACAAAGAGTATAAAAACATCTTGTATATATACCATTCTCAATTATGGTCAGATATTTATCCTTATGATATTTTATAAAGAATCACTTATGTCATCTAAGGTTGGCCATGAACCTTTGCAACAAATTCTTAGTTCATATAGTGAGCCCATGTTTCATACTCCTTACAAACAAAGCATAGCTTCACTTTGTAAGACTATGTTTGACCAATAAGAGATTGGTAAAACCTTAAAAATAACTAAATAATATATTCAATGAGTCCTAAATTCTCTCCAACCATTAATAACACTTGATCTGACCATTTGCCCTGTAATCAAACGCAATCACTCAAACTAAGTTCTTTTTGCTAGCAAAACCATCATTGTCAACTATGAGTCAGCCATTCACTCAACTCCAAGTGAATAAGAACAATAAGAATTGCATTAATAAAGGTAATACATCCTTTAAATCACCTATAAGAGCTCAGACCCATCCCTACTTAGTGATTAGGCCTTCCAATTCCACATCTTACTATGACTGGTTTTTCTCACTCATGGCACCCTTTTATTTATATCGATTAGACAACATTGAGGACATATAAATTTGAAAATAAGAAATAAATATTATTTAAAATTTAAATTAATGTTCTAATCAAGTTATAATCTTTATCACACACCCATTTTTTCCCATGGTTACTTTCATAAATCTCTCACAATATCAAAAACATTGTTAAGAAGCACTTTTTTATGGGACCCAAAAATAGTTAATATTGACAAAACACATAATAAAAATCATAGAGGATTAATATGCAACCTTAAAACATCATTCTAGCCATTCACCACCTTCTTAAACATTAACAAGAAATATATTCAACATCGGGTCTTAAGACTAGAAATTTTGCACATAAATACCTGCTTACCTTCTTAACAATTATTCATAAAGAATAGGTACTTAATCCATGAAATAATGCTTGGAAAATTTTATTAGGAGAATTAAAAAATATTTAAAAAAGACTCATCTCTCGATGAAAAGTCTACATGAATTTAAGAATGTGAGAACTTTCCTCTCAAGCTCAAAATGCATCATTCGAGCACCCTCTGAAGCACATGAAGAATTTTATTGAATTTATATCTCTTTATCTGACCTAAAACCTTATAAAAATGCTTGAAAAAACTTTATTAACCATCTCCCATGTAAATACAAGCTTCACCAACCTAAAAACACCCTTTGACCCTTCACAAGGCCTCACAAGCCCACCTAGGCCAACTAGGCTAAGAGCCAAACAGCCTTGTAAACCACTTTTAACCACTTGGAAGTCATCTAACTAGCCTCTTGGATCCATAAAAATGTATAACATGCATATTATAAGAACACTAAGATCCTTAGCATGGAACATGAGCCAAAGCACTCAAGAACCCTTAGGCAATCATGTAAGATCAAGCCTACAAGGTATAAACTAAATTGCATACCTCATGAAGGCCACATGAAGTCAAAAATTGAGCATATAACACATTAGGGATAATTAAAACATCTTCATACTAGGATCCATTCAACCATACATCATCCACCTAAGACACCCATGCACACCCCTATAAGTATCACTCTACTCCAAGTATACTGGGCCAACATGCTCCATCTCATTGTACCTGATAGACTAGTTTGTCATTGCACATGCCTTATAGACATTAATGAAAATACATACCATCAATATCCAAAAAATAACATTGGTCAAATGAAGTGAGGGGGACCTGATGAATCAAATACTTTGATCCATGTCACATGGATTGTAATCAATGATCCATGGTTGCACATACAAATATAATCCAACAGAATGAACACAAAATTTAAATTTCAAGGAAAAATCACAAGTATTTGCTTTAATCATGATTTACACTTTACATTTACTCATGAGATATGATTGGATGATGCATATTGAATCAAAGTTTCTATGGGACTTATTATTCATGAGACTTAAATTTAACATTTTTATGCCCATCAATTGACATCTACAAGGCCGTCATTGACATCCACTAGTTTGTCAAATTTTATTCCATATGATTAATAATATGAGATTAAAATTGATATTCTCATGATCATCAATTGACATCCATAAGGCCATCATTGACGTCTATGAGGCCATCAAATTTTAGCCCCTATAAATAATTATAAAAGCTTAAATTTGAAATTCTCACGACTGTCAATTGACATCCATGAGGTCATCATTAACGTCCATGAGACCATTAAATCCAACCTCAAAAACCAATCTCATTTGGATAACTAAACATTTTTGTCTTTGTGTTGCAAGATCAATGGAGGCTCATTTGGAGAATAAGTATGTTTAGAGTTTTTTGTCCTTAAAATGACAAAATTGGCCTTTCATTTAATCTTTAATACATCATAGACCAAGTTTAAATTTGCATAGGATTGATTATAAACACCATGAACCTATCTCAAATTTTATCCTAAAGTGTGGTCATATTTCTAAACATTTGACTAAACTTTGGTCTAAAATATCATGTTTGGTCCACATATGTCCCATTATCTTATTTGGGTCTATTCTATAAACTTAACCTAAAAAATACAAGGTCTTGTTATTAGAAAGTTAGCTTAGAAATTTTTACCCTAAATTTTTATCATCTTTATAAATATGGTAAAACCCTAGGTTTAAAAAACAACATATTTAGTCCTTCATTAATAAGGGTCCCTCTTTTATCATGATCTAAAATTATCTTAAATACTTTAGCCTATGGTTTATATTATGTTTATTAACATGAAATAAACCATAACCTAAAGTCTTTAACCTAAGTTATTTCATGTCCCTATATTAACTTAAACATCATACACCTTTTCAGGATCTACAGATAACGTGAGATCAGAGGAAGATAATCAAACAGAGTGAGACCTTTGTGGACTTTCCAATGGAATCTCTGAGGATGTGTGGGACTTCCATGTGATGAACACACACCTACTGATGGAGATGACAAGGTGAAAAGCTTAAGAAGCCCTTTGGGACTACTAAATGGCATAACTATGGGGCTTAGTCCAAACAACAACTAATGGCATGAAAATCATAGGATTGAGATCAATGACTCACATTTATTTGGGAAAGATGATCCAATGGAGTGAGACCAAGAAGGATTTTCAAGGGGTAATGGTTATTTTTTGAACATTAATGAACAAAGTGCCATGAAAGTGCCAACTAAACACCACCTAAGTAGAAAATTACAAAACCAAAGATTTTGTAGTCATAAAAAGCAAAGGTATAAAGGTAGAGGTATAAATCAAATTCAAATCACCAAATTCACTTAAGTCCAAAAAATTGTCACCATTAAAGCCCAAAAAAGACTTGTAGAGAAAACCTAGCATCCACAAAGCCCTAAAGTGATCTCAAATTGGCCATTATAGAACTAGAGAGCTCAATTATCATCTAAATAAGTGTATATTAATCTAGAGGTAATTTATAGACCAATAGTGAGAAATTTATAAAAATCACAGTCATGGTGGCATGGCAACAACATAAAGAGGACATAGATCTATAATTAATCATAGATTTAGAAGGAAGAGCTTTGAAGGACACAATATTTGATGCTATGGAATTGAACACTAGAAATAATAACAAGACCAAGCTCTCTTATGTAATTGAATATTGCAGCCCACAATGAAGGAGGATGAGAAGATTGAATCCTTCAAGAGAAGGTATTATGACTTGGTTGTAGTATAAATGATGAGCCTTCACCATGCAATAGAAAAACTAGAGGTACTTCACTATATAGATGTCCTCTTCCCTATTTTTAAGGAATGTAAAATTGAAAAGGGTATGTTGATCAATGAATATACTCATAAATTCATTACTTATGTGTCTCTCATTTCTTTTGAAAACTATTACAAGTTACCCAAGCCCCAAGTATATGTATCCATAATTAATGAATTGGATAAGAAAAGTGACCTCAAAGCTATCCTGGTCCCTTGGTTGTATTTTAAAAACCATGTGATTTATGATCTTAGTGGAAACATTCCCATCAGTCAATTCTAACCTAGAATTAGGATGATAATAAATTTGATGAATAGGTTGTGTGAAAACCCCACTACCACATATGTCAATAGCATTTGGGTACCCCTGGTATACTTTATGATTGAGAAGGATCTCACCCCTCCCATTAGTGAGGTTATTAGCTCATGTTTATGTAGGTAGATATCTATAGTCAGAAAAGGGTCTAGAAAAATGCATTTATTATGTCTTATCTCTTGGATGCACTACTTGCCATAATTTAGATCTCTAACTTTAGGGTATGGTCACCTAAAAAGACATAGATAGTGTCCCAATTATATTCAAAATTGCATATCTTCAAGTATAAGGACCATATTCAATTTATCTGTGATTGCATTTATCCTACCTTGAATGAGGCTATAAAAGGATTCCCAATGCCAAGGTTCAATCCATTAGTAAATAAGTCTATTGATTCTATTAGGGACATATGGATTTATCTAAAATGTACAATCATCAAGGTTGAGGGAACACAATGCACTCCACTTAGTCTGCCAGTCCATGTTCTAAACAAATTAGCTAAGTAAGAAGTTGAATTTCAAATATGCAATGGTATAGATAGGATTTGGAAGATCAAAAGGAAAGGACTGTTGCATCCTCTACCCTTGGCTATTGACAGAACCACCTTCTAGCAGTGGGACAACATTGAAAATGTTATTAGATTTAGATCCTCTTTCAAGTTGGAACATGGTGAATTGAGAGAGAGGGACCCCAATGATAGAGGTAGGAAACATTTGAAGGCCAAACAAATAAATTTGATGTATGAGCATCATCCAAGAGTCTATGACTCAATATACACCAAGGCTACATCCTTCACAATAGTATTAGATAGGTTGAATAAACATGGCATCAATCTAGAAACTAGATTGATGAGGAACTAGAAAGGAAGTGATGACATTTGGCAACTTGGTTTGAGGAAGTAGCACTTGTTAGGAGGTCAATCCTCTCAACCTCCTCCCATGGAGCCACAAAATCAAGTGGAAGTCCCAAATCCTAATGTAAAAACTAAATAAAGGCATAAAGAAAGGGGACCCAGGGAGGGGACATCATCTTCAACCCAACCCAATGAGCTAGGTTCTTCAATTGAGTACATTGATGTGGTGGCCTTAGACCCAAGTGAGATAGTGGAAGATGCATTATAGATGTTGTCCATTGATTATCAATTTGATGAAGAAGAAGTGTAGATATAAGAACCTCAGCCCCAAGTTGAGGAGGAAAAGAAGGAGAAAGGGAAGGAATTATCTTTGAGTATAGTTCCAATTGTTTCCCCACAAAAGAAAAAGGATAAAATTGCATTGGTTCTAGCAGGAAAAAAGAGATCCAAAATGACCTTTACTCACCCTTTGAGTGAGGTCAATGTATTTAGTGAAAATAATGTGCTATAAGGACCAATAATCCCTGAATGTTTCATCTATAATACATTGCAAAAGATTCTTACTTTGCAGTACTCTTGGGCCTTAACCAAGTCAGTAAACATAAATGTCCATGATGAGATAAAACCATGGATAATTCCCTTATAGAAGGAGGATAAAGAAAGAAATATGGATTCCATTGGGGAGTCAAGTGGCACCCAAATAGATACTCTAGATCCTCTTCAAGTAACACAATAATCAATTGGAGTCTAATTCAATCCAAAAACTACAGGTTTAGAGAGGGTGATAGAAAAAAGAGCCATGGTTGCTGGTGAAGAATTCATTTTTTACAAGATGGAACCATTTTTTGGTTTAAATCCAATAAGAGGTTAGAAGCTAGGTGAAGACCCCATCTGTAAGGAATATATACTTAGATTATCCCAATCTCAATTAGCCCAACTACAATCTGGCATCAAGGGCATGAAACAATAAATAGAGAGCTTGAAGAAGCAAAAGGATAATCTAGAGAGGTAGGCTATTTTATCAATCCCAAATATTGTGATTGAAATGTTTAAGGCATCCTTTTATGACATGTTTAATTATTTAAAAATAATAAAGAAAATACAATGTATATTAGGCCAATAAGATGTAACAACCAATTATTTAATTACTCAATGGCAGAGTTCAAAAGATAATATGAAGGATTTAATTATCATTTTGATAGGGGATAAAATTGCAAGTTTTAATGCCATCAACCTATCCCATCTCAACATATTCATGAGATTTATTATAGATAAAATTCAAGGATTGAGCATGTGGTCCAAGAGCTTGGAAAGACTCCTCAAGGATGATAAATATTTATTGGATAGGATAGATCAGTTCATTAAGATAATGATTACCAAACCTATAACACTCAACTCCTTGGGAATCATTATAGATGATGATTTCAATCATATGACCACTTTGGTCATGTAAGAGGTAAAGAGAAAGATTCAAGGTAGGTCTATGACTGATAATAACAATATTATGGATATGATCCTAATGGTTGAAAAAAAGATAGTCGAGGCAAGGAGCATTCAGGAGGCCTTAGAAAGGAATAATAGAGATCTTGAAGATCTAGCTAAGCAGGAGGATGAAATATTCCTTGAACCTACAGTTAATTTGAGACTGATTGATGAGCAACATCAAAAGGTAGTAAGGCTACTTTAGTAGAACCAAGGGACTTCATCAACATAGGGTCCACCAATTAGTTAGGAATATTTTCTTTCATTGAAGTATTGTAAATTTTAAAAATAGGATATTATTTTGTAAAGGTATGTGCATTTTTTTAGCACATTTGTCTATAGGTCAGTTCATTTTAGAAAGTATAGTGTATTGTATAAACTTTATAGAAAGAAAAACTATCCTTTACATTTGTATACTTGTAAGTTAATGTAATTGACTGACATCCTTCCTTGTTTCTATAAAAGGAGTATTGTCTATTTTAAGAAGGGGGAGTTTTGAGCCAAAACTTGTATACTTTTGAGTTATTAATGTAAGCAAAGAATTATAAAAGAATGTTCCTAATTTGTTTGCATCATTTTCTATATGGTTTCTCTCTTAATTGTTTGTTTTGAATCTTAGATTTGAATAGTTCTTTTGAATTCTTGAAATGTACCTTTTGAATGCAGAATTGTTAACTTGTGCATATGCTAGGTTAATTGAAGGTTCCAAAGTTTAATTTATTTTATTTGCTTTGAACTTGTAGATGTGGATCAACTATCTGCTTAAAGGAGTAAAACTTTAAAGTAAACATGGTTCTTATTTGAATTATGTCTTATCTTCCTTAGAATTTTGCCTGATATATGTTGTGATTTGAGCATTAAGCTAGTTTACTTCATATATTGGTTTTAAGTGCATGTCTAGGAAACATTTGAAATTTTTCATGATGTCTGAGATGAAGATCAACAACACTTTTCTTCTCTTCGTTACCCTACCTTTTTACTTCTTTTTTAACCAAATCATTTTAGTTTAAATATCATTGTAGATATTCACATAGATTAGTCTTTAGAGTTAGAATTAAGCATAATTCATCTTAATTAGCATAGATCATCTTCTTATATACAAATATTTTCTAGCCACGGTGGCTCCCAACCACCAACTAATATAATTATTGTGGAATAATTTGCTTGCTCCACCACTATTTCACCATAGGTAATCAAATTACTAGAACCTACTACTCATGCTCTAAATTTTTTGAATTCTAAAATGAGAAGTGTTTTTTAAACACTAAGAGCACTTGTAGTATGTATTTAGGAATCAATAGATAACTAGACAATTAAAATGTTTAAAATTTACAAAGGGTTTTCTTAGATAAATACATGAATTATGATGTACATGTGCACTATCAAAGGCTGAAAGTCACAAAAAACTAGTTTGGAAATAATGTTAGAGAACATCCAAAAATTTGGTTTAGATCAAAGTAGTGTATAAAAATAGCCAAAATTAAAGGGCTCAATTTTGATAGTCACACATATTTTATCATTCTATTTTGGGAATAAGATGTGATTTTGGTGGTAGGTTTTGATTTTAGTTAGATAGTGTTATATTTCCTAAATTTTTACAATATCCTTCATTTGTATCTTCTAATTAAAAACCTTTCTCAAATATTCTAGTTCATGTAAAGATCTTCCAAAAATTGTTCTTTTTTATCCAAATCCTAATCCACTCCAAGATACAATGCAAAATTATTGTAGTTATTAAAATTAACTATTTATGCCTTAGATGTCCACTTAAGGTCACTTTACCCTTAGTATATCACTTAACCCATCTTAGGGGCCCTTTTGATCCAATTTTAGTCACATGATAATCACAAATATCACCCAATCTTATAAAACACTATATGAGACCCATAAAGACATAATCCCTTAGTGATTTAGGTCTTTGCACCCTCTAAAAAGTAATTTTTCATCTCCTTAATAGGATCAAGGTCAGCCTAGACCTATTCTTAAGTCACCCTCCCAAGTCATTTTTTTAAAACACTATATAAACACTAATTTCATACTCTTACACCCTAATTAGACATTATCATAGAGAATAACATAAAAGAACCACTTCATATTGAGAAAAACCTCTAAATTATTCCAATATTGTATTTATTCAACCCATACATTCAATAATCCATCCCTAGCACATATATCTAGATCTCAAATGGCCTCCAAGGTATCTTCTCATGCATTCAAACTTAGGCATTCTAGAATTCACAAAAATTCACACATATCACATAAGTGGGAGAACTACAATAAGATTGATCCCTCTTCATATTATTAGTATGTAGTCAACATGCCCATATAGGGGTATAGATCACACATCTTGTACATTAGACCCACTAACCCATTTTTTTCATGGTATCCAATCAAATTGTTACAAGTATGAGAATATTTTAGCTGAGGTTCCTAAAGCTATACTAGAACATGCTAATTACAGGGATAACTTACATAGTCAAGAGTACATTAGGTGATAGAGAGACAAAAGTAGTACATGACATATACAATATCTTTAATTAGACCGAAGATCAAGGTGAAGCATATATAATATAACATGACCATAACTTGTATAGCATCAGATTACATAATAAAGAAAAATAAAGTACTCAACTATGCATACACCATATATAAAATAAAATAAGGGAAAACTATAATAGGATAATTTCTATTAATCTCTATCAACACTTTGAACCAAATTCTATTACATCAAAGTACTACTTATAATCTTTTACAATATTGATGTCTCTTCACCTACTAGCCTTCTAAGAAAAAAAATGAAAGACTCTTCATATTCTCCAATTATTTGATTAGAATTTCAAAGTTGAATACATATATAACTATACAAAAGACAAAATTAAACACTTCACACATGTGTTTATCGTATATACTTCAAAATTTTATCAAGCTCCATTCTACATCCAATGCTTTCCCAAACTTAATTATTTGTCTCATCCCGAGATAAAGGTGTAAGCTAAGTTGAACTAGAAAGATAAGTCCTAAACAGAAGTCATAGTAATTGTTCTAGGTGCCATCTGTCAATTTTCACCCTTTACATACTATTCAACCACCCTTTTAGGTTTTTAACTAAGTAGTATATTAGCCTACTATCCTTTCAGGTTTTTAATAGACTAGCATAACTAGGTGGCTACCCTTTATGGATTTTCACTAATCTAGCCCTGTTCATAATGTTTAGACTATCTAATAAAAATGTGGATCTACTAAAATTTGTAAAATTGTAGATTACAAACCTTACTACTATGGCTGGGAGGATGGTTTGCTAAAGGACTATCGAGTTTGTTGTTGTTGAGTAGTTATTAGCCTAGTGGATCCTGATATATCAACTACCAAAGGTATCTATAAATGTTATCCCTATTCCTTGATCTCTCTCCTATATGATTTATAGAAGTTTTTGTGGAGGTATGAACTAGGGATCATCTATTATCTATGCAATTATTGGATCAACTTGAGCTAGATCTTGCTTGAGAATTTTTTAGTCCATAAGTACTTCACGTACCATTGTAAGTAAAATGAGAAATGGTACCTAGATCATCTTAATTTTTTGTAGGTCTTCATATTTTGTGATTGCAATAAATGCCTTCACATTAGATTATTTTTGCTACATGTCCAAGATGAGCTCATCCAATCTATCTGTTATCCTCTAGGATTGAATGACTATGAAAGTGTTACACATTGTTTCACGATGCCATACTTGCAAATTTTATACAATAACATCATGAGAATATAATAATTATTTGAATGTATGTGTATACACATAATATTTTCAAACTTTATCAATTATTGATACTTTTTATCTTGTAAGAAACCATCAAGTCACACTCTCTCTGAGTGCATGCCTTAAAGGGTGTACTAGGAAAGGGGTGGGAAAACCATTATTGATTCACATAATTATTGTTCCTTATTACCACTTTCTATCTACATACCCATCTCGTAAAAACATTTCCCTAAGCTTTACCTCCTATTTTGTACCCTTCTCTAATCATTTTCCACCTTCAAGAGCCCTTCCCTAGCCTGAAACCCCTTTTGATGATTTATATTACACTATTGGCCCTATATACCTTGTAATATAATTGATAAAACTTATTTAGGGTCTAAGTTGACACCCTAGCTAACCTAGAACAAGACCTAATTTATTTTTATCAATAGCAATACAAGGTTGATTGTGTCAACCTTATCAACCTAAAATTTTGGAAAGGATTAGGGTTAGATCTACCTATATAAACATATCCATTTTGTCATTTATAAAATAAGATAAAAAGAGATATATATTTTTCATCTACTTGTCCACCATTCTACTTGAGGATCATAGCTTAATATTTCATACTTTCTTTAGATATATAGATCTTGTCTTATGGACAAGTCTTTTGGATTCATTGATAGGTTGTGTAGCCTAGAGCTGATTTATCTTTTTCATCCTTACATACCACAATCTCTTGAGAAGCACCTTGACCAAGGGAGAGATTGAGGCTCAATGGGTTCATCTTCAAAGGTAAGTATTCATAACTTTATTCCTCCTTTATAAGAGTAGATGGATATGCATTTGTACTTCTCTCCCATGCAAGATTCCATATACATTGATGTGAGTATATGTCTTCTATGCATGTTTACTTTTAATGTTTATTACCCCCACTTTGTTCCAAAATCTTTGGTAAGCACTAGATTAGACTTGACTTTACTTGTTATTAGTTTAATTAATATGAAATTATAAGACCTAGTTAGGTTTATTGCATATTTGTGCTTGATTAAAGGCTTTGAAATCCTCCTTAGTGAATTTATTGTGGTAAAAGATCCCTTGTCTAGGTCTAGAATATCCATCTTGGTCATGACCCCAAATATCTAATGTATCCACAATAAAAAGTGTAAGGAGGATTTAACTTCTCTAAGCTAGGATTAATTTATAGATCTATTATATTTTCCATTGCATATATTTTGGTGAACTCGATGTGAATCTAACCCTTTCAAGTTTTCCTTCATGACATCATTTTTTTATCATCTTATTATATTTTTTCATATTTTTAGTACTGTATCAAATTAGTCAGTATAGTTCTAAATTTTTTTGCATAGGTTTAACACATAATTACTTCAAAATGACTCTATTCTATTAGTGTAAGTCTTCATCAACTACCGGTTACTAATTCAAATAGGTCAACACAATACTCTTCTTTATTTCCAAATTAGCATATAGAGTTGAATATGTCAACTTTGTCATCTTATTCTTTCTAATAAAATATAGGTAAATAAATATTGTCAAATAGGTTGACCATGTTCCTTATTCTTCTTCAGCACATAGGGTTTTGTAGAACTTAGTTGATCTAGTCGACTCAATTTATAGAATTTAAAAGCAATAATTAAGGCACTTCAACATGTAATTTGTAATCTCATTCATATTAAATATCACCAAGGTTCCCATTTTTACCCTCTCTATCATTTTATTACTTTATTTAGTTCTATTTTTCACAAGTTAGCAGTCTTTAAAATTATAACCCTATAACTAACTAGGTTTACTTGATTGACTTAGTTATGTAGTATGTCTTCTATCTAAGAGACATAGTCAACTTGTTCAACTCTATTCTTAAAGACCTTGATTCTACAAAACAATAGTGACCTAGTTGACTATGTTCTATAATTTTTGCATATAGTGTCATCTGAAATGACTATGTAATAATCTCAATCAAGGACTTAACAAATATTTGCTAGTAATTAATTCACATTTTATTTTCATCTATTTGTATGCTTTGAGTAACTCACATAATCTAAATAGGTGTTATTTCAAATTATCATTTTATTTACACTATTTTACTCTTTTTCACATACTTCCAAATCACATAAACATTCAAAACACATTCAAACACTTATCTTCCCAAGGCCTACCTACTTGGATTTCATCACCAAGGGGGAATCCAACTTGGTTTTCTATCCAAATATAAATACATGGTTAATGGTATATATTGACAAAGTACTTGACACCCTTATCACTATAGGATTGTGAATTGAAGGGGTAGGCCCAAATACCAAGCCAGTACCATTGCCAACATAGATACCTTTCATCCCAAATATCCTAAAATCATCCATAGATTGTCTTTTTAGTTCTTGATTTCAGCCAACTCTCCTATCACATTTAAATGAACACTTTATAATAATCTAATAATACTCAAGATGACCACTTAAACATTTAATTTTCATTTTATTACTTGATCTCTAATCATTGTGTGTTGTATTGTAAAACATTTCACTGACCAGTGTTGGTACAAGGTTTTGTGTTGTGTTTCATAATTGGATCACTCACATTAATCCAATTGTTAGTATGATTAATTTCATTATTTATTTAATTATATTACAAAGTTTTTCCTTATTTTATAACATTATCATTCTAGTTTATATAGTATTTTACAAACTATATTTTACCTCTATTAGTATTACATAGTCGACATGTACGATTATGTATCCTTCTTAGCCTATTTTATCTCCTTATCTAAAATACAAAGTCAACTTGTATGACCCTATATTATTATTTGTTAATCAAGTTATAGAACATAGTCAGCCTACACAATGTTGTATCCTTATCAACTTGGTTTATCACCTATCTACAATATAAAGTTGACTTGTATGACTCTGTATTCTTCTCTGATTGCTAAGTTACAAAACATAGTCAACCTATACAACTATATATACTTTTTTATCACTTTATGTTTTCATCATATTAGTATTTATTAACCTTTTTTTATCATCTTGAACTTTTATTTTGAGGACAACACTGAGATAAACATAATAGATATGATAAGCCTTACCCATCCTAATAGGGTTCTCCATAAAAAACTTATGCATGTGGCCTCTCGTACTATAAATCATGGGAATCCTCCTAATACATATTTAATTCAAAACCCTATTTTATCTTTAAAATATCATCCTAAATTTGAGTATACTCTAGAAATGATTTTCTTCATTAATGAATTTTCTCAACATTAAAGGAAAAACCCTTATACTATTTATCACCTTATGATAAGTGGTTAAACATAAGTACCCCATTCACCTTCCCCCACATTCTCATAGGGATTTGGGAGAAATATATTTTTTACCTCTCAACCTATTCCTTCTCTTTTTACCTCTTCTTCCTTGATTTCCTCAACCTTCATGCCTAGTATATCTACTAACATGGCAGGTTCAATATTTAGTGGGCCTTTTTGAAGAATCACTCTTCTCAATTCCTCCAATAGTGTATCATTTACTACCTAGGGTAATCATGCCACTAGTGTTTTTTCTTATAATCCTTCTACTAGTGCATCTTGTGAAACACAATAAAATCATGCTACTAGTGCCTTATTTACTAACAATTCCTCTCAAGCTACTCATAGTGGTACCCAAGCCACTAATACCAACACTAATGCTTCACATGATAAAAATAACACTACTTAAACCCATCAATATTTTTATAAACTCTTAACCAAATGAATGCTTTCCAAGTTAATAATTCCAACCAAATGATGCAACTACAAAATCATCTTCTTCATCTCCAAACTCACCCTCAACAGGTTTCATGGGGAGTGCACAACCAAAATGCCCTTCAGCGCCCTAGGGATTCCCATGTTAATATTATCCCTCAACCTCCTCTTATTAACAAAATAATAAAAAATATTCAAAATGAACCTCTTATGTCTGAAATTGGTAACATAGATATAAGAGGTATCACCCCTACCATTAGCTATAATGGGTCAACCGATCCTATGCTACACTTGAAAACATTTGGAAATCTATACAAAGATTGGGTCAAGTTAAATAATTTTTCCACCACCAAGATCTTAGAAAAAAACCTCTCTAGAAAAATTTTAGATTGGTATAACCAACTCAAATCTCATTCCATCACTAGTTTAAAAGATCTAATTAATGCTCTAGTATAAGAGTTTCAAATTAGTGACTTCCCTGAAAATACATTTGATCATTTTATTAATTACAAGAAAATTGAGATAGAAATCACATAAGATTTATTCAAATGATGGAAGACCTTATCCACCAAGTGTGAACATAACATGGAAGATGATAACCTATTTCATCTATTCACCAATGATCTCTATCCTAAGTTGCAATATTAGGTCCGAACTCTCTCTCTATGAACTTTGGAAGAATCCATCGACCAAGCCTAGCACCAATATTTACTCATGAATTAATTAAATCCATCCCAAACTTCTATGGGAACTCATATGCTCATCAAAAATTAAAACCATCATGCAATTAATGATGATGTCACTGATTCCTATGATACCATTCATAATATTCAAGTTATTATTCTTGACCATGCTCCAGAACAAACTTCCCCTCTAAACCACATTCCTAATCCTCACTTTTATTCAATTAGTGTCATCAATGTTTATAAGCCTTTATCCTTAGTGGAGTTACATAAACATCTACCAGGGCCTCTTCCATAATAACTTGATCCCACTCACCCTATGAAATCATGGTGTGATCCAAACAAATTCTATTGGTTTTATGCTAGTTGGGGTCACTCTCATGAGACTTATAGGCAATTGCATGACTTAGCTATGGATTTACTTCACTATTAAATGTAAACAAACCTATGACATTTCCTTCAAATCTTATAAAACACAAAGTAAAACTTAGGCCTTAAATTGGGCTAATGCTCATCTAACCATCTAAAAGACCCTCTTTCAAATAATTAAGATAAAAATGATAAGCCTACTCCTTCCACCAATAACATTGGCAGTCTTATAAACTCAAATACTAAAGATAATGTGATCAACATGAGTAATATGTGAAGGGTATTTCCCTTCATTGACTCTCACCCACCCACACTCATCAATTGTCTCACACTTTACATGTTATCCAAGATTCTTCCCCCACCCACCTAAAAAATTTATGGAAAGAAGACCTTATCTCTTTTGACAAACTAATTTCAACACCTAAATTGGATAACACTTCTCATACCATTTCTTCAACTTCTCAAACCTCTTTACCCATCACCAATGATACTCAACCTTATAATACCACTTCTTTAAATCTATGTCAAACCAAACTTGCATCAATTACCTCATCTTCTCACGATAGTCAATTAAATTTTACATAATTAAACCTCCTACATCCTATCAACACAAATTTACATGCACTTCTACTCCTCCTTCTAAAGAAGTCCTCCAAAACTATGCACCTCTCTCCAACAATCGCCTTATGGGTTATGATGAATGGGATCCTATCATAGAACTTGCTAATCTCCCATCTCAAATCTCATTTCTCAAACTCATGTAGACTTCTCCATGTTATCATAACCTCTTCATGTAGCTTCTATTTAAAATTAGCATCCCTCATCCTCCCTTAAAAATACATTAAGCTACCTTATCTAGGTCAAAAGATAACATTTTACAATAGTATGAAGATATGTCTATATAAGTTGATGAAATAATGGACACTTCTCTCTCTCAAATTCCCTATTGATTATATGATTCTTGATGAGATTCTGCTTCATATAGATGATCCTCCCCTCTTTATAATCATTCAAATTAGAACATCAAAGTCAATCATGCTTTGATTGACAAGGATTTAGGAATTTGTGTTGCCTCTCTCAATTTTATTAAAACCCTTGTATAATCCAAATGTAATATTAAGTACACATGTAGAACATGTCAAGGCTATAAAGGAAGGAAAATGTCTTCCTTAGGTTGTGTCTAGCTCCTTATCACTATCCCACCCATTATTGATCAAGTGAAGGTTATGATCTTTAATTTTTATCTCTCTTATAACATCTTATTTGGTAGGCCATGAACTCATCACATGAGGGTTGTTACCTCTTCTACCTACCAATGATTCAAGTTCCCTCATAATGGTTCCATATATAGGATTCAAAGTGACGCTAACCCTTGGAATTTTAAATAATTCCAAGAAGATGATGGTTTATTCAAAATTCTAACCCTTAAACCCTTGCCAAGTGTTCTATTTTGTGAATCTCAATGGTTTAATTTCCCTATCAACTCCATGTGAGGTTACCATGGTCACCCCAAACTCATCAAGAATATACCACCTAACCTCTTAGATTATGATGATGATGAGCCTAACAAGATAAATTATAATATAAAAACTTTCAATCTCTCTCCTCATCTCATTTCTCAGGTTCTACCTTCTTTAAAGTGGTCTTCCCATCAACCACTTAATGATGATATAACCATAGTCATAATTAAGACTAACCACTTTATTCATCATGTCAACTATAATGAAAATGTCATCCCTACCTACATAACTGATCTTCATACACCTAACTATGATGATGGTTTTACCTTAGATGACCCATTTCTAGGAGGTCTTTTTTAGGCTTGAGATGTTGAAATCATTCATCTTTGTTTCAGTCTCCCCATTTATCTTATCGCATTACATCTTATATAGTTCCTAATTTTATCACTTTTCCTCTTGTTATTAGGGTAGATATGGTGTGCACACCTTTAAGTTTTGAAAAAATTTGTAGGAGCATGATTATAGATCATGTTATGACTAGTCCCTATTGATTTACTAGATACCAAGACCCCTATAGCCAACTTTTACATGAGATGCTTGCTATTATCCTTCAACCCTCTGTGAATCCTACCCCTCCCTCAACTGAGCCTATTATAGATCCTATTTCCAATCCCTCTTTTATCAATTCTCTTCTTGATTATGATCTTGTTGATCTTTCAGTCAAGCCTCCTTTAGTCTCTCCACCAACCCCACCTTCCCTTGGTGATGGTTTACTCCCTTTACCATAACTTGATCCTTTACCTACCTAATGGGTCTATCATCATACTATGATATTCATAGAGTTTTTGGTCATTGGAATATAGATTTACATTTTCCCAACCTTCCCCATCATCTTTTTCCACTCCTTCTATTAATATACCCAAAAAGTCTACTAACAAGAGCATTTGCTGCTTCCATGACATAAATAATCATGCCTCCATTCATTATCATAAGATTAAAAAATATATAAACACCTTTCATACTACTCTTCCTCAGCCTAAAAATAAGGCTATACCTCTACTAAAAGTATTACCTAAATATATTCCCAAATATGGAGAGGTATATTATATGTGGCACCAATGCAGTACCCATCACATTGATCATTGTTGCATCCTTCAATAGCTTCTCTAAGATCACCTTATAACCATTCTTGTGCCTAATATACCTCTTCCCATAGGTCTTCCTCATAAGCAATCCCCCACTTCTCCACCTATAGTTTCTCTACCCATGGTTTCTCCACCCATGGATCCTCTCACCTATGGCCCCTTCTCCACCAGTGACTCCTTCATGTCCCAAAAATTCCACTCCTATTCCTTCCCTTGAGTATCCCATGCATGATGGACCTCATGAGCATTATCATTTAGGCATGCCTACATTTTCTATCGAGGATAATTAGTGAGAAGTATTTTCCTAGCTTTTTGAAAAGATCAATGAAACCCTTACTGCAGCTAGATTCCATCTTTATAGAAAATTATCAGATGTTATGGACAATATTTGTGGATAAATTTGTTAATATTTATGAATACAACATGGTTTTCATTCATTTTATTTCTTCATTTTTGGATGGGGTGTACTCTAAATATCATTTAACATTGTGTCAAATTCTCATCTACCTTACATGATTATTTATATTTCACACTTCATATTGTCTATGATGTCATTTTATTCTTAATGTTCTCTTATGGATTATTTTTCATGATTACATACTTTTTCTCTATATTTTCATTTATTTCCATGAATATCTTGTTATTTTATCTTAATTGTTTGCTACCTTATCTTTATAACATAGATAATCATTATTATGACTTTGTTATACAAACCTTGCTCCCCTTAGTCATTCTTTCTTTACCATGTGATCAATTAGCAAATAATTCATCTCATTATAATCTCATTTTATTAGTCCATATTGGACCTCTCTCTTTTTCACCATATTTCCTTTTGTAAAATAAGCATACACATGGTTGAAACTTGAGATAAAATGTTAGTTCATAGGTAAGCCTAAGTGTTTTAGTTAGTCATGTCTTTAGATACTTAGCTTCCTTTAGACAAAGTATAAAGTTCATTTATGTGTATCACTTTGTCTCTCATGATTGGTCATTCCAAGTCCATATGAAGGAAGAATCTTAAAATCCATAAAACTTAAAAAGCCAAATAATTTTAACAAAAGTCAATGATACAAAAGGAATCATTCAAAATTCTAAAAGTCAAATCACACTAAAAGACATGATTTTAAGCACATATCATTTTTTTAATCGAAGATGAAACTCCACATTTGGACTCATGATAGAGTCTAGGTCCATTGGAGTGCATTAGGATAGTAGATTGGAAAAGAATAATATAAAAATCTCTTAGTGCTACCTACTTTCTCATTGAAGTACCCAATCTTTGTAGTAGACCAATGACTCTTTAAGATGCACTAAAGAACGGAGAACACATTGTGGGAAGATAGGTCCATTCTACTTTACTTTAAGAAAAACCAACATGATTTTATCTTAGTACCTCACTTATTTACCTATACAACTTTGTGTTTATTATGAACATGTATCCTTTGTATATTGATGGTGACTAGTCACTTAGTGTCTTTATATATCTTTAGTGTGTCTCATATTTCCTAAAGTCTTATCATAGACATCTATGTTGTAATTTTTACATTCCCTCTTTCATTTTCCACAATCCTAATATTCCCCTTGAGAAATATTATTTTGTTCACTGATTACTCGCCCTTAGGGATTCCATTTGTGAGTTGTAGTGTAAGACCTTGGAAAGGACCAAGCCTTCCTTACAAATTACCATTCCAAACATACCATTTAACATATTTTTCCCATTGTTTCCATCTCATTTGTGTTCCCTTTGTGACTTGCAATGTAAGACCATGGATAGGACAAAGCCTTCTTCACAAAATTTTCCAATACCCAAGTCATAATGAAATTACATGTGTCAAATGTGAGATAAGTCATGATTAATCATGAGTTACACATCATGGACATACTTAACATCTTGATATAATATCTTTTATAATTACTTCATTGATTTTTTGAACTTCTATCTTCTTATTTTATGATTACATGTAATAATATAACCATTCTTTAGTTTTTCATACTATTCAGCTTGAATTAGTGTGATCAATTTAAGTTCATTTTTTTAATTTTATTTATCTTTTTTATACTTCCTAAATGTGATTTAGTATGGTTAATTGAATTAATTGTTTTTTTTATTCTATTTGTCTTTCATGTGCCTTCCATTTTATTACATTATCTGCATACTTCCCAATGTGATATAGTGTGATTTTACTTGTTTTAATTTGGTGCAAATATTTTTCATGGTTTAAAACATTTTGTTATCTTTTTTACCATATTTATTTTATTATATTTAGTCACCATTTTGTTATTACACATTTCCCATCATGATATAGTGTGTAATACATTTGTTTTTGATTAATTATAATTTTTCAAGTCATTTTTCCCTTTTTCTTTTTAATCATGCATGCATATCACATAATGCTATAAAAGAAAACACTCCACATATATTTCTCATAGCATATACAATAAAATAAAAATACATGTGCTAGAAATAAATATATCCATGCACCAACAACGACAAATAAATACAATTCATGAGATCAAATCCAACTATCCAAATCCATATCTCTATATATCATGTGTTTTATACAATAAAACACTAAAAATATAAAATGCATAGCTTCAAATCTATGGTTGGGCTTCATCATGATCCTATGGCCTAGCCACACTATCCATTTATGCTTAGGACTATCCCATTTGCCTGGTATATTATAATGAGGTTGCCTAGGATCTCAATCCTATTACCTATCCCTGTAAGTTGGCCAGACGGGCCTACACTTGTCCTAACTAGACCATGGTGGCCATGTGTGTTGTTCTTTCCTAAACCAAGACCTTATAGGCCTATTCCTCTCTTACTCCCACCCCTATCAATGGATGAAATCCATCTCCATGTGTCTGTAGCTACCTCACAACATCCTCCACTAGTTTAAACTAGCTTACCTGAGTTGGGGAAGATGATACTATAGGATCATCGAACATAGTGGGGTCATATGATGCCAGCCTCCATCTAAAATATCATGGTTCAAATCCATGACCAGGTATCCCCATCTAGCATCCTTTGTAGCAGGATATATAAAAACCAAAACTAGATAGATATTAGATCACATGTATATCTTAAAATCTATCTATCTCCTATAATCACATACAATTAGTATTCTAGATCAAAACTAAAAATTATAATATTTATCACTAGTCCTAATGTCACCAACCATCATCTCCCCATCTACTGACCCTCCAAACATGATCTCTCCATTTGCTCATCCCCCAAGCACCTCATTAGTTTATTACCTCACTATTAGTACAAATTTAGGAGTCACCACTCATACATGATGTGAGCCTCTCCTTAGAGGTGCCTCTATTGACCAGCTTCATCTTGGACTAGCTATCAAGTTATCTTGTATAACTACCCTTGTCTATGCCCACTCTTGCCAATGATGCCTCTATCTATCATGTGTCTAAGGTGGTTTATTTTTCTCCTAATATGGTTCTTCTTATGGTACCTTCTATACCCCTACATCAACATCCATGCCCTCTCCTTCTCTAAACATTTTTTATCATGCTCGACCAGTCTATGGTCTCACATCTTATAGCCTAATCACTAGTATATTGATTGGTGGTCGTCCTCCTCTCCCCTTCAGATCTATAGCATGTCATGCCCAAAAAGTGGGCACTACTAGAGGAAACACTAGGTGTGGGAGTCCAAACTACCTTGGTAAGTGTGACACTAACTATATTTCTACCCACTAGGTATAGTGGCCCACAAGCTAGCTCTAACACCATGATCTCCTGACTAGGCCAAATAGTAGTAATATATATGTACAACTTCCACATGATCTCCCCTCACATGATCATTTGTAGTGCTAATATATGGGGTATAACCCATGTTATCTGATCTTATTTCATTTGGTCACCTGAGGTAACCTATCATCCACCACATGGGGAAACCTAATTGGATGATATATAAGAAACCTCTCATATATCCAAACACTAAGAAAAAACACTAGTCCCATAATCTTTTACCTTCTAGATATCATGTCATATATATCATTCATGATTTAGACCTAGATGATAGACCCAAAATCATATAACACCACTGATCTAAAATGGACTAGCATAAGGCTATCACATACAATGGTACCTTATCATCCAACTTGTGACACAACATTCATGCTATCATAAGTTTGATCATAGCCTTATAGATGTATAAAATTTATGTGATATACATATCAAAAATATTGACACTCAAACCTAGGTATATCTTGTTCAAGAAAGTCACCCACCTGGCTAGTGTTCATCTCCCATCTAGATCATCCAGTGTCCTTATGATCACCAGTGCCCTTCCTATCAGTAATCTAAGCAATACATTGACATCGTCCAGTGTGTTACCCACCTCTATGGTATCTTGATCCACCACCCATCAAAAAGAGTTGGTCATCCATTCCTATGCTTCAAATAACATGATAATGAGATCAACACTCAATGGGATGTGCCTCATCTCCATAATACCTCCTAGGCTTAGTACAACTAGTCTCACTCTATCCACGTATATCAACCACTCTAACAAATCTGGTAGCTATGACATATCGATTAGTCACTAATATCTTTGATGTCTCTATAAAATATCAAACAATAAATGATGTATTAGATCTCTATGTCATAAATAATCACATACATTCTTAAAATTTCACAAAATTTAGTTGATTTGATTTAGTATTTCTATTTTTTACAAAACTAGCCTATTTACTACTAAATTAGCCCTATCAAAGTTTCTACTAAATTGGCCTATTCAATACTAAATCAACCACCTTTGTGCTTTGTAGTACTAAATCAACCACCTTTTTACCTTTTAGTACTACATTGACCCTATAAAAAATAACTAAATCAACTTATTACTATGCAGTTGATCTATTTGTTTTATTTTACCTTATAGATTAAGTTGACCTAGTCAACTTTGTTCATCCACAATGACAAATTTTTGACCATTTACCATAAATTCCTTGGGTATTTATTGGTCCAAATCCTTCCTTCCAAATACCCCATTTTACCCCTAATGTCCCTAAAAATTTCTTATGGTTCATTCCATTGCTTAGATTTTGTCTGCCTGCCAAATTTTCTATAATTACCTCAATTTAAAATAAAAATATTCAAAAAATTTGAAATTTTTAGTTACTTACCTATGTTGCACTTGTTGCAACAATTATGCACCTGCCCATCTTAGTTGTCATCTCCTCACCATGATGATTTTCTAGTCTCCAACTAGGTCTCTCAGAGCTCTATTTTTTCAAAATAGTAAAAAATACAAATGAGTTATTTTTCACCCTATTTACATTTACTATTCCAAATTATTTACCTTTCAAATATTTACCATCAAATTTCTTATTTTGATCATATCTTTGTCTCTACTAGTTTTTTTTTAAACCATAAAATGTTTTGAAATCTTGACATTGTAGAGAATTATTTCACCTATTATATGTCTATATTGAAAAATTTCATTTTTTTGCTCTTATTTACTAACCTTTACAGGTTCACTTATTATTCTCTACATTAGATACCTTTAAATTTTTTCATCTCCTTCTTTATCTACAAAACTAAGGTAAGTAAAGGTATGTGTTTTTCTTCAATCCTTTCCTTTATCTTATTTTCTCCTTATTGCACTTTATTTATCTTCAATATTATGTGTTGCTATTTTTTTCTTCCTAAAGCACCATACCCTATTACAATCACATGACACATGATGAGATTCAAGTGGGGCATATGTATACACATAATATTTTCAAAATTTAACAATTATTGATACTTTATATCTTGTAAGAACTCATCGAGTCTCAATATCTTTGAGTGTATGGCTTAAAGGATGCACTAAGAAAGGGGTGAGAAGACCATTGGTTCTTCATAGGATTGTTGTCTCTTATTACCAAATGATATATACATACCCATATTCTAAAAATATTTTCCTAAAATTTGCCTCCTATTTTTCACCCTCTTCTAGTAATTTTCCACCTTGATTATCCCTTCCCTAGCCTAAAATTATTTTTTATGGTTTACATTACATTGTCAACCCCATCGACCTTATACTCTAATTGAAAACTTATTTCAACCTAGACTAGGACCTAATTTGTTTTTGTCAATAATGATATAAGGTGGATTGGGTCAACCTCGTCAGCCTAAAATTTAACAATTATTGATACTTTATATCTTGTAAGAACTCATCGAGTCTCAATATCTTTGAGTGTATGGCTTAAAGGATGCACTAAGAAAGGGGTGAGAAGACCATTGGTTCTTCATAGGATTGTTGTCTCTTATTACCAAATGATATATACATACCCATATTCTAAAAATATTTTCCTAAAATTTGCCTCCTATTTTTCACCCTCTTCTAGTAATTTTCCACCTTGATTATCCCTTCCCTAGCCTAAAATTATTTTTTATGGTTTACATTACATTGTCAACCCCATCGACCTTATACTCTAATTGAAAACTTATTTCAACCTAGACTAGGACCTAATTTGTTTTTGTCAATAATGATATAAGGTGGATTGGGTCAACCTCGTCAGCCTAAAATTTCATAAATGATTAGGGTTAGATATGCCTATATAAATATATCCATTTCATTATTTCTAAAAGAAGAGAAAAAGAAGAGATATATATTTTGCATCTACTTATCCACCATTCTACTTAAAGAGCATAGCTTAGGGTTTCATACTTTCTTTGGAGATATGAATCTTATCTTGTGAAGAAGTATTTTGGATGCATTGATAAGTTGTGTAACCTATAAATGATTTATTCTTGTTATCCTTACATACCACAATAACCTCTTGTGAAGCACCTTGACCAAGGGAGAGATTGAGACTCAATATGTTCATTTTTAAAGGTAAGTATTATTAACTTTGTTCCTAATTTGTAAGAGTAGATAGATATCCATTTGTACTTATCTCCCATGCATTAGGATTACATATATATTAATGTGAGTATATGTCTTATATGCATGTTTATTACCCCTATTTTGTGCCATAAGCTTTGGTATGCACTAGGTTAGACTTTCCTTATTATTAGTTTAGTGAATATGAAAACATAGGACCTAGTTAGGGTTGTTGCATAGTTTTTCTTGACTGGAGGATTTGGAACCCTCCTTAGTGGATTTATTGTGGTATGAGATCCCTTGGCTAGATCTAGTGGATCCATCTTGGCCATGACCTTGAATATCTAATACATCTATAATTGGAAGTATAAGTAGGATTTATCTTCCCTGAGATAGTATTGATTTATAAATCTATTACATTTCTTATTGCATACACACTACTCATCTTATTCATAGTTTCCATTTGATCTTATAGCAAAACTTTAGTTTTTTTAGTATTAAAAAATTTAGGTTATGTAGTTGTCAAGGATTGATTCAAATGGTGTCTCTAGTTGAGCATATCTTAGGCTAGCTTCTTGGCTTGTATTTTAGTAATGTCTAAAACCTACTTATATTATTCTAAGAGTTGGAATATAGTATTTATTTATATCTTAAAGTATTATCCTTATGTGCATAGAATCAAAAAAAATGCATCTCCCTAACTCTTTGTAATTTTATCAATAACATCATAAATTATTTATCTTCTGACATAACATGATCACCTAATACTTATGTAACTAAGGTGGGATAGGTGTTATTGATAAACTAACTTGCATTCATTAGACTCTCCTTTGATTCAACCTTTTCATCTCACAACCTAAGTACTTCTTTCTCCAAATTTGAATCCCTTTAAGTAATAGATTCCTAGAAAATGGCTAGTCCTTCAATCTATTTGAAGAGCGATAATTGGGTTGCATCTAATGATGTTTCCATCACAATGGTGAAAAGTGCCATAGATTTAGTGATGGATGTCATAAGAGTAATTTTGAACTAAGAAAGTAGAATCAAGAAGGTAGTTCACTGGGTAGATATAACAGGAACATCCCATAAAAATTGACTAGGAATTTACACTGCTTCTTTAGTGCCCTTACTATGACTGGTAGATGATACTTCTACTTGGACTTATGTATCCTTGAGCTCCTTAGCCTTGGTTTTTGCTTATACCTTGGAATAATTCTTAGATTTATCTTCCTCTCTAGTCTTTGATTGAGTTTTGGCTTGGGATTTAGCTTTGGCCTCTATGTCAGCCTTGGCTTTAACTTCTCCTTTGGCCTTAGCCTTGGCTTTGACTTTAGTTTTAGCTTAAGTTTTGGCTTCAACTTTGGTTTTAGATTTGGTTACTTGCTTATATTATTTATTATTCATGGATTGGGCCTATTATTATTACCTTTTTTCTTATTTTTCTTATTTATTCTTTGCCTCTACTTTTTTAGCCTGCTTGTACACAGCTCTAACTTCCTTGACTTTCTTCTTTTTGGCTTCATCTTCTTCAACTTATTTTTTGATAGCCTCTGCTTTCATAGCTTTCTTTTTTAACTCTATGGCTACATCTTGTTACTTCAAATGTGTTCTACATAACTTATTATTATGATAATGGTGGTACGACTACTTGTTCTTATGATTACTTAGTGATTTATTCTTGTCTCACCTCAAGATCAAGTGTGCCCTTCTCATATTGTTATTATTCCTCTTTACCAAGTCCATATTTATTCATGGGTTCTTATTATCCCTTAGTGTTGTTATCTGATTCAGTCTATTCATAGAATTTTATTGCACCTAGCCATTCTTTTATTACCAAATTCTTTCTTTTGGATTTGGTTGGAGGATTGAGTGTATTTTTTGTTTCTTCACTCCCTAAGGTTAAGGTTGTTGAGTTGGATGCACATTACTTTATTTTATAGGTAAATTAAAAGAGACCATCCTTACTTGAATTGTGTGTGAATGCTTCATATTCATATGTGTGCATGGTTTCTTGAACAAGATTTATGTGGGGTTATCTTTTATAGATAAGTCTATAACATGCATAATAGATAATCCCATAACTAGTTTTGTTGAAAAAGATTTCTGCTTCCAATTTTTATTGATTTACTTCGTATCTTACAGTGTCAACAAGAATAAAAGTATGTGGTTAAGTGATATCAACTTAAAGGTCTTGTCTTACCTAATTTTTCACTTAGAAAGTGTGCACTACTTTCTAAAAGAAGAAATCTTTTTCTTCCTCTGCATCATACACCTCAATGCTATTGTCTTCCCAAATTAATTGAAGCACTTATTTTTCTTCTACCCCCATCTCATGTAGGTCATAATAAACATATCTTTATGGAGCCATGAGGTGTTAAATCCATGAATTCTCTTACTAGTTTCATTTATTTAGCAGAGGTGGTAAGGCTTTGTGCACAAGTGATTTTATCTTTCCTTTCTCTAGTTGTGTTAGAGCTTATAGTTATGTTAGTTATGTAGGTTATTATGTAGTTAATTTATATATTATTGTTAGGCTTGAGGAGGGATATTTTGTAATGTAGGTATAAAACTTATAGCTAAGTATTTATATTGATAGACCTCAACCTTTACTTTGACTAGTGAAATGAAGAATGACATCAGGGTGACAATTGGGTTAGCTAACTCATGTACCTTTATCTGTATGCCATTATGCATCTTGGTAATGGATTCATGTTGACCCAAATATTGTATGAAATCCTATGAAATATTGGGATGTGATCAAATTAATTCAATGTATTCTAGCCACCATGAGTTAAACTTCCCTAATTGTTCATAATACTGACTAGTTTTGGTCTATGTAATGCTTGTGTAGGGATTACCTAGCCAAAAATTGGCAATGACATGTACTATCCCTAGTGAAGATTTCCATTGAGTAAAACATAAAAACATAACCAAGAATTGATATTAAAAGGTTTACGTATTTCTTGAAAGTACCTTTTTGATATTTATGGTAAGCTTGATTGCTAAAAATTTAGGCCAATTAAAATCCTCATATAGCTTCATCATTCGGTATGCAATGTCAATGATGCCTCTTGTTATTTGTTTTGCATGCTTTGTGGTTTTAAAAAACCTTTTATTAATACACTAAACCATGATGTGTAGTGAATCATTTTTAATTTAATAAATATGAGTTCTTCTTCCTACCTAATGGCGTATTATTTTTTGATGTCTGAGTGAAGTGGTGATGTTATAGACTTGTATTACATTAGAGATTTACCTCGATTGGGAAGGCTAGTTTATCTTGACATTAATTGTGAATTAATATAGATGGTAATATATTGAGTTAAATAAATAACACCTTGGTTGTACCAAATCCATGATTTCACCTAACTAGATGGATATAGGTAGTTTGAGCAACCTTTCAATATTAGAACCACATAGTAGATACTATAGTGTTAAAGTTTTTGGTTGTGCTACTCTTTGGAATTCTTGAGAAAATAGAGTAGCTTCTACCCCGTCAATGAAATCAGAGTGTTATAGATCATTTAATTCATTTGTTGGATCCTTAGTCCTATTCCTATTTCCTCCTTTTGAGCATCAATTTTGGTATCTAGGATGTGTGGTTTAGTTATGGGCAGTTATTTCTAGTAAGTAGTTGTCCCTTTGATTCATTAATTCATTTTATGCATCCACTTATCATTTTAATACCAAATATATTTTCAAACTACAAAAATATTTTTAGATGTCACATTATTAATGGTTTGATCTAACCATTGGCCTTCCATCATACCTATCTTTTTTCTACCTTTCCAAACTTAATTACAAATATTGGTGTAGTTGTGGCTAGCTATCTTGGGTGAGTTGTCTTAGCCAAGGGGTCACTTTGAAAAAGGAATACATAGAGGAGAGGTTATTCTTATGTTAATTTAATAAAATAAATCAAAATGACACACTAAAATCCTAACACTTTTAGTCTAGACATTAGGAAAAGCATAGGTAACAAACATACAAATAGAAACACAATTAGAAAATAAAATAAATCACTGTTTTACCTTCCTTGGAGCTCCAAATAGTTTATTGAAATGGATTTATCAGTTTGTGCATCAAAAAATATTCATCAATAGAGATTTATTGGATTCACCTTTCCTTGGCACCTTATCTTAGTTGTTTGGCTTATGAATTTGGCATGGTAACATTACTTCTATTAATTTTATGGAGTAAATCCTTTATAATAACTCTACACTATCAAATATTAAGCATAAATAGGTATGGCCTTGTATTTATAGCCTCAAAAGCTAACTCTCATCCAAGGTGAGTTAAGGTTGAGCTTAAACATAGAATGGGTTAAAATTAATCTTAGGTGAGTTGAGACTAACTCCAGTTGAGTTAAAATTTGTCATGTAATTATGATTTTCAATTACTAGGTATGGCTCTCAAATTAGATAGTTTGAGATATTTAGAAGTGCTTGACAAATCATAAAGGTAATGATGAAAAGACTTGATATTTTGAATTTTGGAATTTTCATTTTTAAATATTCATTAATTGTAAATAGATAATTTAACTAAGCATATAATATTTTTTAATTAGATATTTTAATTTGATTAGCATTTTAGCTCTTTCAAAATTTGATCAAGTTCCTCACTTAATGGGTCCATAGGCTAAATTACTAGTCGTTATGTCAAAATGTGACTGAGGATGAATATGTGAGAGGTTATTATTGTGTATAATCTAGTAACTCAAATATGGATGCCTCAACATGATTCTAAGATTTGATGAATGATGCATAGATGAAATTGGGATGTCTAGTAATTTTTAAGCTTAATTTTCAATGTTTGGTAGGAATCAGTCTGAAGTCTGGTCTGAAGCTAATTATGGATAGAATTGAGTTTTTACAATTTTCCCTTATTTGGGAAGGTGTTACAAGCTATAGGCACAATAATATCTTCTCAAATAATGAAAAGGTCCTATATTCTTAATGGCCCAACAAGTGATGGATGATTTTTAGATGCCCCCTCGAGGGAGTGGTCAGTAAAGGAGGTCAGTGATCAGTCCCTTGAAAGAAGGAAAATGATGGGACCAAAATGTAAAAAGGGTGGAATAGATTGATTTTCCCAAAGGTAGTTATAATCAATGGCACAATGAGATGTTATAGTTGGGTAGATAAAAAATGATGATTTACCCATAGGTGGTTATAATAATCAACACAATATGGTAAAAATATAATGATTTGCCCAAAGACATTTATAATCATTAGCCAAAATAAAAGGGTAATAAGAGAATGATTTGACTAAATATAGTTATAATCATTAAAAATAAAACAATGATTTGCCTACAGGCAATTATAATCATTAGTAGGATGAAAACATGCCCCAATTAGGTGGATATAGATAAAGATTTGTGCAAAGGTGGTAATAATCATTACCACAATGAAGACATGCCCCATTTGGTTGGATAGAGATAATTATTTTGCCAAAGTTGATTATAATCATTGGCACAACATTTTGGATCAAAACATAATGATTTTCTCAAAGGTGGTTATAATCATTAGTACTATCGGTAATATAATATGAAAAAATAGAAAAGCTAGATTACTTATTGAATTCATACTCTTAAGGTAAAAGTAAGCTAGTATAGAGGAGAAATATGATTTTGGGCAACTTGCTAGTATGGAGATGCACTTCCTAACTAGCAAGGATTAAAATTCTTTCATAATTTATTTACTCTATATTTGGGAGATGATTTGGATAGATCGAGAAATTTTTAAGTAACCAAGGAGAATAACTACAACATCATTTCTTGTAATATTTAACGAGCTAATTTTTTATAAAACACGTGATGGTATACACCATGATAGAACACACCATGATAAAATATCTTAAATATGCATAAGGACTAACACATGATCTAATAAACAAATGAAAACAATGAATCAATATAAAAACCATGATGATAATGTTGACATATGAATATGGATGGACTTAGATATAATGCATAAATAATAATCTAATGAATGCAGATATAATAAGTCAAGGCAAAATAATGAAAGCAAACAAATAAGAAGACAAAACATCAAGAAATAAAAAGTGAACAAACACAAACAAAACAACATGAAAAAAATACAAACAATGGTTAATAACAATGTTAGTGAAAATAAACAACAAAAACAAATGACATAAGGTTTCCCCTAGGCTATAGGGAATAATGACATAAATATAAAAAATGGAGGGGGGGAAAGAAGAAAAGAAAGGGGTAGTTGAACTAATTCCAGATACATTTGGTAAGTGGACATTGCCTACATAGTTCCATAAACACAAGGTACAACATAAAATTTAGGCCAAATGTAGTTCTCTCAAGAGATGAGATAGAATAAAAATGATGATAAATAAAACATGATTGATGAGGTAGAGGAATATGAGAATGGTCTCATAAAATGGCAAGAGCACGAGATGAAGCCTAGTGGTCATTAATGTATCAAAGTTGAATACATAAACTCAAAATATAAACTCATAAAATGGTGAGAGTGTAAGGCTAAAGGTCCAAAAAGGATGAGGAAACTAAAGGATAAGTGGTATCTTGTGAATAATCTATGGGTCCTAAAATCTTTAAGGCAAAGAAGTGGTCAATTTTTTGATTTTTAAAATTTTCTAGATTATTTTAAAATGTTTTTGTATTTTTCCAAGCATCTCCACTCTATTTGAGAATTATGAAACACTAAATGGTCCAAATCATAAAATGATGAGATTTTTCAAACTTAAAATTTATTGAAAAATTGTGAAAGTGTGGCAAAGGGTGACTAAGCTAACCTCAATGTGAATTGAGCACTACCTACATAGTCCCAGGATGGGACCTCAAGTCACTGTAGTTTCACCTTATGGTGAAGGAATTTGAATAGGTAGCAACAAGTTCTCAATTTAGGCTAATGGCACATTACATAATATGAATGACAAGGTGGGACTTCAAGCCATGATAAATATGTTATTCTTAATTTTCCCATAGGTGGTTATAATTAGGTAACAATGACATAGGTCAATGATACTAGTTTGCAAAAAGGAGGTTATAATTATTGGTACAGAGTAGAACATTAATTTTCCTAAAGGTGATTATAATCATGAATATTCAAAATGAAAAAAAACAAGAAATGAAGGATACAACTGTCAAACTACTATCATACTGGTCCAAGATATGACCTATGTCTAGAATACTAAATCAACTACTAAAACTTGATATGAATCCCCTCATTGAATGTGCCCAAAGAACCATTGGAATAGAACCAAGGTCAAATTTTTTGGGTAAGGAGGGTAAAAATAATCATTGATCGATAGGAAAGATATGGTAGAATGGTATAGGGTATGGTACAAAGAAGATCATACCCAAAAAATCTATGCATATGATGGAAAAGGACCCTACATCATTCACAAAGTATCACCATAGGGTACCATAGTGCTAAAATATTTACAAGGAACTATTTTATTAGGATGAATCAATGGTTTTAGGCTTAATCCATATCATATTTAATCTCTACCATGTTGCTAAAATTTGAGTAAGTGGTAAGTAATACCATGTAGTTAGGATTTTCTTTAATGTTGATTATTTTCTATTTTGTTTCATACATTATAATTTCTATTAGTATTCTTGTTGTTTCACAACACATCATAACCAAAATAACTAGTTATCATATGATACAACTATAGACACCCAATTATGGTCACAACTGGCTTCCTCATATTGATTCTTACCAAACATTTTAAATTAAGCCTAGAAATCATTGAACATTTAAATTTAATCCATGCATCATTAATCAAATATTAGAATCATGTTGAGGCATCCATATTTGGGGTACTAACCCATACACAATAATAACCTCTCATGGATTCATCCTTAGTCACCTTATGACATAACAACTGGTAGTTTGGCCTATGGACCCATTGAGACACTTGATCAAATATTGAAAGAGAAAATATTAATCAAATTAAAATATCTAACTAAAAAATATTAGATACTTATTTGAATTATCTATTTGCAATTAATGAATATTTAAAAATATAAATTCCAAAATTCAAAATATCAAAACTTTTCATCATTGCCTTTATGAGTTGTCAAGCTCTTCCAAAATATCTAATTTGAGGGCCATGCCTAGTAATTGAAAATCATAATTACATGACAACTTTTAACTCAATTGGAGTTATTATCAAGTCACTTAGAGTTAGTTTGAGCCCATTCCATATTTAAACTCAACCTTAATTCACCTTGGGTGAGAGTTAACTTTTGAGGCTATAAATATAAGGCCATACTTATTAATGTTAAGATTTGATAGTGTAGAGTTATTATATAATAATTACTCCATAAGATTCATGAAAGTAATATTACCATGCCAAATTCATAATAAAAACAACCAAACCAATGTGACAAGGAAAGGTGAAGCTAATAAAGCTCCATTGATGAAGATTTCTTGATGCACAAACTAAGCAAGCCATTTTAACAAACCATTTGGAACTCCAAAAAATGTAAAAGAGTGATTTATTTTATGTTCTAGTTGTGATATCATTTATATGTTTGTTACCTATGCTCTCCCTAGTGTCTAAGCTAGAGGCGTTAAGATTTTAGTATGTTATTTTGATTTGTTTTATTGAAATAACACAAGACTAATATACCCTATACATATAACTTGTTCACATGATGGCATGCTCGATGGGACTTCAAGGCATGATAAAGATTTTGTTAATAATTTTTCCATAGGTAGTTATAATTAGGTAACAATGACATAGGTCAATGATACTAATTTTCCCAAAGATAGTTATAATTAATAGTACAGAGTGAAACACTAATTATCCCAAAGGTAATTATAATTAGGAATACTTATAATGAAACAAGATAATAAATGAAGGATGTAATTGTAAAAACCACTATCATACTAGTCCAAGATATGACCTCTATCTAAAATACTAAATCAATTGCTAAAACTTGATCTAAATCCTCTTACTGAAGGTTCCTGAAGAACCAATAAAATGGAACCAAGGTCAAAGGGATTGGGTTGCGAGGGTAACAATAATATTTGGTCAATAGGAAAGGTATGGTAGAACAATATAGGGTATGGTACAAAGAAGATTATTATATTATGATACAACATAAATATGCGCCATAGACAATACTTCAAGTCTCTCAAGCAAAATAATTGTTGAGGTGTATGATGTTTATTATCTCATCAAGTTCATCCCCATCTGGTTTAATGAGCTTGTATGCTTTAAAGACATAATTTATAATAATGACATAAGGGCCTATCCAATTGGGTTTAAACTTGCCCTTCTTCTTCTTCTTGGTCATGGCGTTCTTCTAGTTTTCCTTGAGAACAAGATCCCTGAGCTCAAAATATTTATGTTCCCATCAATTATAGTGGATATAGATTTAGTTCTAGTATGCTTGAAGGATATTGACAATAACCATGCATTTTTCATCAATTAATTCTAGCTATTTCATGTAAGCTACTCGATAATATTCATCATCTAGGTCATCTTTTAATGAGATGCATAGAGAAATTAAATCAAACTCAATGGGAAGAATGGATTTAGTGCCATAAACTAAGGAATATTAAGTGGATCCTATTGGGGTATGGTAATTAGTGCAGTATACTCAGGGGGTAAAAAATATCTAGAGGTGCCAATCATGACCAGCATCATTGACAATATTTTTAAGGATGTTGATAATGGTTTTGTTAAATTTTTCTACCTGGCCATTACCTTTTGGGTTATATATGGTATAAAAATGTTAAATGATATTATACTTGACATAAAGCATTTTGATATCCTTATTCTTAAATGATCTATCATTATTAGATATAATGTCAGATGGGATACCATAGTATCATATGAGATGGTTTAAGATGAACATGGATTTTTTTTTTCTAGTTATGTAAGTGAGATTTATAGATTCAACCCATTTAGTTATATATTTAGTAGTAGTAAGGATGTATTTATGGCCATCAGATGAGGTAAGGTTAATCTTTCTAATGAGATTAAGGCCCCATATAGAAAATAACCATTGAGTAAGCATTAGTTTGAGTGTTTTGGTTGGGGCATGAATCAAATTGGCATAATTTTAAAATTTGTCACACCATTTACTATAAATAAATGCATTTATATTTGCATCCGTAGTTGGCCAATAATAACTAGTACATAGGAGATTTTTGGATAAGATGTCCCAACTGGTGTGGGATCTACATACTCCTTCATGAACTTCCTATAATGTTAATGTTGATTCTACCAAAGTTAAACAATGGATAAGAGTTCCGTCAAAGCTATGATGGTAAAGGGTTGGCCCAAGAAAGCTATAGCATGAGGCCTAGTGGGTAAAGACCCTTTGTTATTTGTGTGATAGGTCAGTTGGCATGATTGCATCATAAAGGTAGTTAAAGAGGTTTGAATACCATATAGAGTTGTGACCAATAATGTCACAAATCATTATTATAGTTGAAGGTTTGTGAGCTGGTATTAATAGATTTTCAATAATGAATTCATCTTATTTTTCCTTATTTGTGTGATGGATCAAAGAGCTAATTGGCCATGGCATCTGCTTTTCTGTTATTGGCCCTAGGTATGTGTTCAAACTATATATTGATAATCTACTATTTGAGAATGTTGACCATGGACTTGTATAACACTATCTTATCATCTTTGGTTTGAAATTGGTCTATAACTTGATTGATGATTAGATAAAAATCACCATAAATCATGAGATGTTGAATATTCCATTGTACTACCTTATAAAACCCTACAGTGAATGATTCATATTTAGCCATATTTTTAGTATAAAGAAAGCTGATACGAAATGATTTAGGGATAAGATCACCGTATGGTGTAATAAATAATAGGCCTACTCATGATCCATGTGATGTGAATGATCCATAAAAATAAAAATTTCATTACTTCTCCTCAAGAGGTGTTTCAATGATGGTCATGATGGACTCGTCTAGGAACTAAAAAATTAGAGGTTTAGTATATGTAAAGGGAGGTTCAGTAAGTTGATCTGTAAGCACTCATCCCTTTATAGATTTTTAGTTGACATAATCAATCTTGAAATCACTTAAAAGGATGATCTATTTAGTCATGTGGCATTATAAATTTGTCTTAGATAATAGATATTTGAGTGGATTTACTTTAGAAATAACTATGGTCTTATTGTTAAGCATGTAATGTAATTTTTGGGATAAAAACACCATTGATAAATAATTTTTTTAATGTAAGCATATAATTATGTTCATATGTGACTAGTATATAGATTAAATAGTACATGGAATGATCTTTTCCATTATCACCATGCTGATCTAGAAGTGCCAAATATAGTAGGAATGACTCTCTTAGCATTGGTGACAACAAAATAGGTGGATTGGCAATATATTCTTTTCGGTGTTGAAAGGATTTCTAGAATTCTTTATCCTAAATAAATGTGGCACCCTTATTTATAAGTGTTTAAATGATGGCATTTTTTAGCCAACTAAGAAATGAAGCATCTAGTAGATTGGATCTTACCCAATAAACTATGGAGCTATTTCAAATTAGAAGGTGGAAACATCTCTGTAATGCTTTGTACTTGGACAAGATCAAATTTAATACCTCAACAAGAGATGATGAAACCTATAAATTTACTTGAAGTGACATCAAAATGAATTTCTTAGGATTGATTCTAATGTTGTATTCATGAATTCTCTCAAATATTCATCATAGGGTAGATGGATGATAAGCACATGTCTTTGATTTACCCAATATGTTGTCAACATAATATTCAATAATGTCATGTATAATATCATGAAATATGTCATTCATAGCTCTTTAGTATGTGGCCCAAACATTCTTGAGACTAAATGGCATAACCTAATAATAAATTTTTCCCCATAGAGTGCTGAACATTATTTTATATTAGTCTTTTGGTGCAATCTAGATCTGGTTGTATCCTAAAAATCCATCCACAAGTGAAAGCATTTCATACTCCACTATGGAGTCAACTATCATGTCAATGTTTGGCAAAGGAAATTCATCCTTGGGAGAGGCCTTGTTTATATTTATAAATTTAGTGTAGATTCTAATTTATTCTAACTTCTTAATGATAGGTACAATATTTAAGATCCACTCTAAGTAGTCGATTAGTAAGATGCATCTCACTTCTAAGAGTTTTTACAAGTCTTTTAATAATAAAACAATACAAAGATGCATTTTACATAATTTATACTTCAAAGGTTTGACATTAGGATGCATAATAAGGTGGTGCACAACCAAGGTAGGGTCCAAACTTGACATGTTTGAATAGATCCAAGCAAAGATGTCAAAAAATTACTTCAAAAGGGATGTAAAGATTTAATGTGTCTCCTTAGTGATGGATGCACCTAATTTGATCTATTTCAGGTTGTTGGGAGTTTTAATGTTGACTTTTGTAGTGTCTTCTATGAGAAGAGTCAAATTGTCTTCCAAAATGGCTGGCAATGATTTGAATTGGCCTAAAAATACAAATTCCTCTATTAGGACTGGTTATTCAAGCTTTCCTAAATAAGATGAATCTAAATCTCCCAATGGTAGGGATGCCCATGTTACAAAAATTGTTGTAAGTTCTTGGGAAATTTGATAATATGAATGTTGCTCTAATAAATTTAATTCATACAAAAAATTAAGTTCATCATTGGTGACCTCCTAAGCTTCATTCGAGGAAAGGTGAATAACCCCATCTAATGGCATCTAAAATAAGTTTTCACAAAAAAACTAACCTTTTTCTTTACTTTTACCCTATTCCAAAATAACCTCAAAGATGTTTTCACTTTGGGACCTCAATGTTTTATTTATTTATTTATGGCTAAGGGTGCTCAACTATTCTCTAAAATAGGCTCCAGGATCCAATTTGATAGAGAACCCTTGTTTGTGGTCTCTGAGTAGAAAATTCTCTCTTAGGCCTAGAAAATCACAAAAGGCCTCATAATTCTCAAACTCATCTAAAGGCATTATGGATTATTTTTTATCCTAGGCTATAAGTTGAGGGTGATATAGAGGAAGTGGATTATGTCAGACAACTGTGGTAATAGTACAAATGGCATTGGGTCAAATAAGTTGGTATTGTCAAGATCTTCATAAATTTTGTGATTGGACTTTGCATCGATGTCAACATTGTCATCATTAGATGTAGGCATTGGAACATGAATAAGATATGTGGGGTCACCCCCAGGAAGTTTAAATCTAATACCATAAGTTCCTTTGTATTAAGTTATAGAAATTGGCTAAAGAATACCCTATTGATTTGGCCCAAGACCTCCTATTTCATAAGCTTGATTCTCCATGATATGGTTACAAATGGGATATTTGTTATTTTTTAGAAATCAACCAATTTATCATTGTACAACTAGGATTCATCATTGGTAAGTGGGTCCTCTTCTTGGCCAGTGGCCAATGGGAAAATGATAGGAGGTGGAGTATGAAGTTTACCTTTTCCTTTTCAATACCACTCCATACAAGGTGGCTTGGCTTTAGGTCTTCTAGAGGACTTGGGGTTATGTGAAAGCTTAGCTATGTGGAATGTGTTGTGAGTCAAATACTCTCTTTAACTATGTGGAATGGTAGAATAACATGGATTATAAAGTTGTGTAGGGCATTTGTTTGACATTCATGTGTTATTTACTCATTTCTTCATTGTATAGTATATTTTATCTTATCTTTATGAATTATAATAGGCTATAATATGAAGAGAATCCACTTTTGGTGCCAAGTATGAGAAGAAGATGAATAGTCATAGACTAGAAATGTCTATATATACTTTTTTGTAAGAAGAAGGGAGTTTTTCTTTTTAGAATAGATGAATAGAGATTATCTAGTTATGGTTATCTATATTATTTTTTTTTATGTTCCTTGCATGCATTATTTTGTGTAATGTTTTGGCTACTTTTTGTTTAAATATTCTAAATGAATTATTTTAGTTTATGCAATACTAGTTGTTCTTAAATTACTCAATACTATAGAATTATTAATGATTTTTATATTTCTATCATCCAAATTCTTGTCTTTTATGATAAAATATTATGCACACATAAATTATATCAAAACTATCCTCATCCTTAGCATGTTATGATGTTTTAGGATCCTTTACTAACAATGGTACAGTGAGAGTGGAATCTCTTTTTGGAGGAAATTATTCTAAGATGGTTACCAGGATAGAGAGATATTAAGATATGATTGGACTAAAGGATATATAATTTCATAGAAGAAGAATATAAAGGATTGGTCTTATAGTTTAGGAGATCATTTGAGAGCATATTTATGGAAAAATTTACAAAATCTTATGGTCTGATATGCCTGAATTTCTAGTTAATTAATTAGCATAGTTATAATATTATTGATTTAAACCAAGGATGGAAGAAACTATAATCTAGGCTAAAGAAAAGATATATCAATTGTAGATATTGGAAACTAACTAGATAAGAGAAATAAGTCATTGTGTTACTACTACAATAGATGGATATATAACTAATTTTTCATTGCAAGGATACATAGATTTCAAAGCTACAAAGGACTTGTTTGATAGAATAATTCAAGGGAAATTTTTGTAGTGACTACCTATCCTAGTGAATATGTTAGTTGTGGACAAGGCCATGGTGCTTACAATAAATAATATGGAGAATTCATTCTAGGCATATGGGGGTGTGTGTGACATGATGGTAAAAAATGATTAGATGAACAAATAAGGGTTGGACCTAAATCTAGAATGGAGACATGAGGGAATAAGAGTCAAAAGAAAAGTCCAATTTTAGATTGCGAGCTACAAAAATAGAATAGATAGAATACAAAGATAAATACCCAAGTAGCTATGAGTAGAGTTAACAGTCAAAATAAAATAGATGAAGAATGACTAAGAATAAGTGATTAATGAGAAAAAAGATATTAATAATGAAGAATTAATAAAGATGAGATGATAGATGAATATGAATGCTGACATAAAAAAAGAAGTGATGAAGAATGTGAGGAATAAGAGATGTTCAAAGATGAAGATGAGAATAATGTAGAGGTAGATCAGTTAGATGATAGATGTAGTGCGTAGTTATAAAAATGGGTATTACTAGAAGAATGACATGAAGTATTAATAAAATAATTAGGATAAGGTCACAGAGTAATCATAGGTTCAAGATGTGAAAGAAAATAAGTTGCAAGAAAGAATCATTCAATGGAAGAGTACATATCCCCACATCATAATTTGTTATATTCTAATAAATATTTTCAACCAAAAAAATAGATAGATAGTTATTAGGAAGGTCTATTTTCATAACAAGTACATTGATGGGGTACTAAAATTGAAACATCCTCAATTTGTAAGGATTTGAAGGCCATAGGTTTCATTGAAACTAAGTATAGAAAAGTAGGAAATACAAAAAATCAAAGTGCATAGATAAACCCTCTTAGTGCATAGGTAAATATTCTTAGTGCATAGGTAGGATCACACATAACATAGCCTCCCACTATAACAACTACAAAACATATCCCTTCAACATTAGTTTAATATGGGTGCTTTAGGATCATTTATAAACCTGACAACATATGATGGGTCTACAAACCCTAAATAATACTTACTAACATGTGAGATGAAATGACAAGGTAAAGGTATTACCGATGAGGTTATAAAGAAGTATGAATTAATTGGGGCACTTAATGGAAGAGAACTTGAGTTTATATACCATAGAGATATCACTTGGGAAACTCTACAATAGGTTAAGGAGTGGCTTATCATAGAATTACAAAAAAATAAATGTACAAGTCAGACTATTCAAGACTTAAAGGAGATTAGGTTGAAGTCAGGAGAATCAGTCTATGATTATGATCATATATTCTCAAATGTTATAAATAATGTGGAGTTTTCCTTAAAAGATAAAGATAAATCTCTATGGTTTGTCAAAAGATTACATTTCAAGATCAAGTTTGATATAACACAAACTCAATATGCTACTAAGGTAGATCTTAGAGTTGTTTCTCTATGGGTAGAGTAAATTGAAGATTATGGGGAAACTCTCATAATGGGTTCTAAGATTGAAATTACATTGCAAGATTTTATAAAGAGGATGGAACAATATCATGAAGAAGCATATAATCCTAAGATAAGTCTCTGGTGTCTGGAGTGTGGGAAAGAAGGATATCACATGAATGATTGTCATAAGATCAAGACAAAGTTTTGTGAAATTTGTAGAATAGTAAGGCATGCAATAATGTAGTGCCATTTCTTGTAATAGTATGTAAAAATCCCATAGAATTTGTATTGTAATTTTTTAAATCACACAATCATGATAAAAAGAATTGTAGGGATTTGAAGGAGCTCAAAGAATATATTATAAAGAATGTATTTGCCATCACTGTGTATCAAGTATCCTCAATGAAGAAGATGATTCAAGGATTAGAGGTTGATAAGGTTTGTGAAAACCAAACATGTCCATAATGGATTCCCAGTTCACCTCAGTACCAACCTCAAGGTCTAGCTAAATGGACTCCTCCTTTTCTAGGTTGGACACCACCATCATCACAATAATAGTACTCAGCACCTTTGAATCCGATAATGACACATCAACAATAGATTAGTTGGACTCCATAAAGTTTCAAAATAATAATTTATAATTGGAGATAATACCCAACAACATCAGAACTAGAGTCTAATACAACAATAGGGAGGTTATTAGTTGAACAGAGGAGGATCTAGGGTTGGATACAAAGGGGTTTATCAAGGTTTTAGATTAAATATTTATCAATGCCCTCATTTGAAATGTTACTTATGTGGAGAGTATAACCATGTGAAACATAATTTTCCTTTAAATCCCCAAAGACAATCTTGCTTTTCATATTGTAGGTTATATGAGCAACAAAAGATAAAAGACTATCTTGTTTTAGAAAAGCAAAGAAAATAAAAGGTCATTAGTAATGTTAACATGGTGAATGAGCAGCCGAAGGAGGATGCATTTCTAAATGCCATTAAAATACATCAAAAAATAGATAGAGGATTTCCTCCTCTCAAAATGCCTTAGGACCAGGGAATCCAAAAATTAAAACAAGACAAATACCCAAAATCTAATGTATGAAGCTACATAGATGTTGAAAAATATTCAACATCAAGCCACTACTAAAGGAGATATTATAGTAATAGATGCCCAAATGTATGGTTAGATTTTGTACATTATGTGATAAGATGGATTTGTTACTCCACTAACATATTTACTAAAGCTTTTAAGTACACTATGTAATAAATACATTTTCTATAACATTACAAATTTGCTACATAATTTACTAGAGTGTGCATAACGAGAAAAATAGAAGATAGAAAAACTTGTTTGGTATGTAAAAACAAAGAAGCCATGGGATATAGATGTGTGAATCCACATTGAAGTTGCAAGATATGAAATTTCAAATGTTGTCTTTGATTTTGTTAGCATTCTTAACATGATCTCAAGGTCTACGTGAGAGGCGATTGGATGATCAATTCTCAATTACAGCCTAGTGATGTTGAGTTTAGCAAACTATGGAAAAGTTGAACCCATTAGATGTTTAGAAGAAATTAAGATCAAAGGTATATAATTGAGCTTATGATCTGACTTTGAAGTCATTAATATAAAGATAATATAAAATCATTGTCCTATATTAATTGGCAAGAAATGGTCATATGATGGTAAGATTACTATCAATACTATGTAAAATCAATTAGAGGTGCATCAAAGAGATAAGATTGTAGTCATTCCTTTACATAAGGTGCACAAAACCTACATCACTTCAGCTAAACTAGACTCTACTTATGTTGCATAAGAAACTAGTTGGATGAAGTAAACTCTGAGGAGAAAAACCAAGTGTAATTTATTTTATAAACATAATAAACCTCAGGTGAAATCTATACTCACTCAACAATTAAAGATATCTGAATAATGAAATCCTATACCAGTAGTTATTTAGCCAATGATGCCTTAGTTTTTCATAGAATATTGTGCATCTATGTCTACTAAATCACCTACTTGCTCAAAATTTTATTTCTCTATCAAGTAGATGATCATATGTAGGATTCTATAGAGCTAAATATAGAAGGCACCTTGCCTTGGGAAATAGCTTCATCTATAATAAAAAACTCGTATATGCATCTACTTCATTGGGCTCCTAGTGATCATGAACTCTTTCCTCTAAGAATGGTCTTTGCCATAGAAATATAACTTCATACTATACGATCAAGGATATCAATCAATTCATTATGTGCCTACAAGCTCATGTGCCTATGATCAATTAGTGGGTCAGTGCCTTGAATTATGATTTTAAGGGAGTTAGAACAACATATTAGAAAATTCATCAAAATAATTATTTTGATTGAGATGATGCATGGAAACTCATGATTAGTAGATTTTAACTCCCATGGATAATTATAAGTAATTGGCCTTACTTTCAATAAGGTGAGTGCCCTAAAATCTATATCCAAAAATGTGTTGAGGTTTGGACTAAAGACTTTGTGGCACCTAAGTATTGGGTTCATATCTTTCATCACACTTACCCCTTTACTATCAACATGGTATATGTTGTTTTAATTAATTTCACTCATTTCTTGATTTGGAAGTAAAGTAATGAAACTAGTAATAGGGTGTGTGAAAGAATACCTGGTAAAGTGTGTGTGTGAATCTAGATGATAATGGGAACTCCTCTTTGGCTAGGAAGGAATAATTTGTAGATAAAAAAACACTCGATAAGGGGTTTTTTAGATGGATGATTGAGAAAACTACCTAGCATGAGCTAGATCCGAGAAGTGTAGTGCTTACTAAGAGGCTATTAATCCATTGTTATGATAATTAAGTTGATAAAAAAAGAAAGGATACTTAAATTTAATGATATGAAAGTAAATATGTGAAAGAAATGGAAATTAAATGCTTGTTTAAATAAATTAATGAGATAGCAAAAATTGAGTTAATACTTATGCTAGCAGGGATAGGGCCTGGTTTATAAAATCAGAATGATTACTATTATCAGGTAAAAAAAAAGAATATTGGGTTTGGCTAAGGGTAAAGTGATCAAAGTAACTTGCTATATTTTGGTGCCATAGTGACTAATGGTGGTCAGGTGAATCATTATTGGTTAGTTCTGATTGATGATAGTTGGGAAATCGGTGATGGTTGAGGTAACCATTGGTAGTTGGGCTAACCATCGACATTTGCTTGTGTGTTCTAAGAGGATATTAAAGTGGAGTTTATAGAAAGGTTAATAAGAAGGTGGGGGTTTTGATATAGGCTTATGGGAGGGAGAATAATATGTTAATAGGTTTTATTGGGGCAAGGAGGTTATAAATAAGATGAATCAATGACAAAAATCACAAGATACCTATAACTTGTGGTGGAGGGTTGAGGCAATTTGGCTAGAGTGATGGTACTTTGGCCTTCATAAGTGATACAGACAATGGTTCAAGTCTCCAATGCTATTTTTTTACTTGATGAAGGGATTTTGGATACTTTCACAAGAAAATAAAATATCCTAGACATGAATTTGTTTGTAGATCCATTTCGCTTCCCCCTCTTCTCCTTTTATAGGATGAAGTTGCTAATTGGTATGGAAGAAGTTACTAATTTGATAAGGGAAAAAAGATGCTAATTAAGAATGTTTTAAAGATGATTTACTTCACATAAGGATGTTACTAATTTGTGAAATGCTTATTTTACACAAAGTTGGAAGTTGCTTTATAGCAGGCTTATGGTCTTGATCGGTGATGCTCAGGGTAACCATCATCGGTTAGGATGACTAGCAACAGTCGAGGGCTTAGATGAAAAAGGGGTCAAAAGGGGATAGATGGATTAAAAATTTAAGTCAATGGTAAAGGTGTGAAATGATTTAGCTAGATGACTAGTTAATTTAAGGATTGAAAGGGGTCCATGGTGGTTCAACATCGACAACTAGCCAAGGAGTAGTTTTTGAATGTCTATATTTTGCCCCTTTTTATTATGCAGCTTAGGTTTATTAAGCTAAAAAATAAAAATGAATGGTTTTCTAGTCAAGGTCTGATTGCCCTGAGTATGGAAAGAGGTGCTCCCCCTCAAACTAGGAGTTGATGAGGTGAAAGCGAAATTGGGTCAAGATTTGATAAATGGTGAATGGGTAATCATAAGGTCTGTGACATGATAGGGTTGGGCATGTGAGATGAAAAAATGTGCCCCAAAGGCAATTTAAAGAGATAGTAAAGATTGCACAAAGACTAAAGTTACCAATATTGGTAAAAATAAGGTCAATTTTTTAGGGACCTATGATAGGGGTGATCGATCCATAGTGTTGGTCATAACTGATCAGGTCAGGCCTATCAAGCCATCTAGACAGGGTCGATGTTGGTCACAAGTATCCAAGATAGAAAGTGATCCCACAAAACAACACAATAGGTCAAGTCATGTATGAGGTGGTGCATAGCTCAAAAGTTTAACATGGCAAGGTTGGTCAGTGTGATCAAAATGGCCATGGAAAAATTCTTGCAAAACATGTGAATAATCAAGATCAAAAGTTGCCAATGTCGAGGTGGACATGGTGAAAGTGTGGGTTAATTGGGTATGGGTTGGAAGGGGATGGTCAAGATGACTCCAAATATACTAGGAAAGTGTATGTTTCCTACATAGTTCCATGGATAGGAATCCAAAAAGAGCTTCAGGCCATATGTAGTTCTCAAGTGTTGATTAAATATTTGCTCAAATGGGTCACCCCAAGTGGATGAAGTATGGGAATAAGATGAAGATTCAAAACCTAAGTGGGGTGATTGGAAAATTTAATTAATAAAAAGGATGGGAAAAATTTAAAGGGGAGAAGGTATATACTTGAGGTTTCTAACCAATGATGGTCATGGGTTGCCTTAAGGGTTGATCGATGATGGTCACCTTGACTGGCATCAGTCAATGGAAAACCCTAAATGGTAGAGAGGGTAAAAGTAAAAAAATAAAGTTCATCTACCACATTTGACATTTGGAATTTTACTTGGAATATTAGCATGTTTTGTTTGCTTGTGGTTGTGTTTGCTGAGTTGGAAGTGATCGAGTGGTGGATTGAGTGCAAATGAGATGGAGGGAAGACAAGGGTAGGGCCACATGGTAAGATGGGGTCTCTGATAAGATGGGGTCTCTGACCATGGAATATATCATAGAATAAGGTTAGTTGTGTTTTAAAATTGATAATTAGATTAATTTGTGTTTTAAAGAGTGGAATTAAAGAGAGGGAGGATTAGGTAATGGTTTAGGGTGTAGGGTAAATAGTGCCCTAGGGTTAGGTTTTGGTGATTTAAGCAAAGATTATGGATGAAAGTGATGGGGGAAGGGTGTGTTGGGTTGTTTTTTTGGTATTATAATAGGTTTGGGTGGGTTAAGTGAAAATTATCAAGGTTTTTAGATGTTTAAGGTCATAGGTTCAAGGTTTATGTCACTGTTAGTCACTCACAATGATCGATGATGGTTTAACTTGATCAGTTCCAATCAAACATGGGAGCAAAAGGGTCCTAAAGGACCAAAGATTTTTCTATGAACTATTAGTGGTTGAATATTTAGGGTAAAAGTTTAGGAAAATGGGTAAATAATGAGAAAATTTGTTAAAAAATGCATAACATAGAGGAATGCTTATAAAATAGGGTTAAGATGGTAAAATTGGAATTAAGAGGAATGTTCATGAAAGTGTTGAAAGTGGTAGCATGGATAGGTAAAATTTTGAAAAAGAGAGATAGGAAGGAGGATACTTAGCATGAAATAGAAAACTAAGGATACATGTTAATGTGAATGTTTGTACAATCCCAAGAGTAGATTCAACTGAGGTCAGAGATGTGATGATGGATGGTGAGTGGAGACATATGGATGAGGTGGGCTTATGGTCCATGCATCATTATCATCAGCTACTGAGGTATGCATCCATGATCATTGTGCTCATCAAGAGATGGGACCCAATGATAAACACTTTTTGGTTGCTAACTGGGAAGATAACCATCCTACTAGAGGATGTCATGAGGATTACATAGATACCCATTTAGGGAAAGCCAATTTATAACATTGAAAGTGAAGAGCGAGATTACCATATGGATCTACTATATGGTGTGGATCAATTACACATAAGGTGGCATTCAAGTAGATTTGGGATCAGACCATTATACCAAAGGGACCCTAGAGATAGATGTTTGAAGATGATGATGATGATGGTAGTGACATGTTTTGTATTGCTAGATTTGAGCCATGGGAACTTCCCATAATTGTTACTAAGAGTGTTAGTAGAGATTCTACTAGGGAGGACTATGTTTAGGTGGGCCCTAGTGTTATTAGTTCAGATCTACAAGGAGATCTAGGGGTTTTGAACCCATAGATGATATGGGATTAGTGTGGGATTCATGCTACATTTCTAGGAATTTGAGCATATCTAGTTTTTGAGACCCTTAGGGTTACCAATGGAGGGATACATGCATATAGATTATAGAGTGGGTTTCTTATGTTGGAGGTGAGAGGTGCCATGATAGGGGTAGGTGGAGGATCTAGAGATATCAAGTGGTTTTGAGATGCAGTAAAGAATTTAGTGGCTAGTGATATAGTATGGTAACCTTACATGAGCTAGTTGATATGGACTAGGTATAATTTTCACACTGTTGGTCTATAGATTTGGTGTTGGGTATATAGGAGATATGATGGTTAGATAGAGAATATCCCATTTGACTAAGTGTAGAGATATTTTGGACTAGTGCAAGGGATCCCCATGACATCCCAAGACATCATAGGGAAGAGGTAGAGTTCTTACTCCTAGAGCCATAGCTATAACAGGTTGTCTTAGATTTTGAGGACCTCCCAATGAGAGTAGTTATTGATGATATAGGGATTGGTGATGATTATGTAGTGTGTTTTTAGGCTAGGTATATAGTAGTGGATTTTAGGTGGGGCGACAGGGGTCAGAAGCCCATAGATGTGGATAGGTAGCAGTAGCACTTGCAATAACTTAGGCCTAGGTGACTAGATTATATGGATAGGTTACTAATTTACAAGCATAGATAGTCACTCTATATGGGTAGGTTGCTACTTTGACTGGTGAGTAAGATCAGGTATGGTTCTCTCTTAGGTTAGTGACTCAAGAGAGAGACTCATTGAGATAGAGAGTAGGGGTGTCCCTAATAGCAGTAAGAAGACTACCTCATATAGTTTTGAGGACATGATACTTAGCCACTATTGAGGAGCTTAGTATTATGAGGTGATGGTGCTAGCCCAGCTATTAAAGGTGATCTGTTATGGGGATTATATGGCTAACTTGGTAGGGGGTATATTGATAATTATTATATGATAGTGGGCCTCAATAGTTAGATAGGCAAGGATGTTAGGGGGCCACCACCAGGTGGTAATACAAGTCTAAGTCTAGGTCCAAATGGTTCAGGTGGCAATGGTGTAGGTGGTAGTGGTCATGTTTCCCTAGGGGCTTGATAGATGAGATTTGATGATGTATATATGATTTATATTTTGATACTATCTTGAATTCTAATGACACAAGATGTATATATGATTTGTATTTGGATACTAGCCTACATTCTAATGACATATGATGATATTTATTACCTCATTTATGTATATGATGATTATTTTTTGGATTATGCTAGTGATATGGTTGATTATATTGTTGACAATTGATTATATGAATGATTATTTTCTTATGATGATTATGTTCTTATGTGATGGTTGTGTATTGATGCATTATGATTATAATTTTATGGATTGTGGAGGACATATATGATTATTTGCATGCTTATGGTCATTATTGATTTTGTCATGTAGATATTTGATGATGGATACGATGGTGATTATTTATGCATTGATGATGTGTTTTATGAAGATATTTGTGGTTTTTTATAGATATGGTTTGAGGATGTTGATAGGTAGAATAATTTTTTTTGTTATGATGATGTTCAATGATGATTATATGATGTTATGATTACTCACAATTTATGGTTCCTGATGTTTTGTACATGGGTAAGATGTTTATTAGGTTTATAATGTTATGGAATATAATGGGGGCACATGAAGTAGGTGTAGATAACAAACTAAATTTGAGGAGATAAAATTATGAGACATATGAACTAATAAATATAGGGAAATAAAAAAGGGCATGATGTTTTTTTTGGCAAGGATGAAATAACAAAAAACCATAATTGGATTGACTTAGTGAACACAAGCTTGTCGAATGCTTCACAGGAGCATGCTTTGATTGAGAAAGAGGATATCTTGATCACTTTGTATCAAGTAAGATTTTAGTCCCTTGAGTTCAAATAAGGATGAAGGGAAGGGTAGTAATAAGTAGGAGGTTGAGTGTTAAAACAAATGAAAAAGGCAACTTGATGTGAGTTAACTTGCCCCTTCTATAGGTGACCAAAGAACTATAATAGATAAGTCCATGCCTTAATATGATATGTAGATTGGTCAAATGTGAGAAGTCTACCCATGCCATACATAGGAGCCAATTGTGGAATAACATGTAGACTGATTGATGCAAGAAGTCTACCCATGGTATTTATAAGAGTCGATTATAGCTTACTTGGATTTTGACATAGGGTTATTTTTTTATTTTCTTATTTTAATTAGTTACTAAAGCTGATCAATGTGGGAAGCTTCAAATGATTATTGTGTAGCTATCCTTCAAGGGAGTGGTCTAAAAATTAGATTTTTATAGCTATCCTTTAAGGGAGTAGTCTATTTTTAAGCAATTATTAATTATTGGGTAGCTATCCTTCAAGGTAGCAGTTTGTAATGCAAGTGATATGGACACAAGTGATTTTAAATGTGAATTTAGACATGGAAAAGTCTATTTAGGATCCAAAAGTTAACATTTAAGGATGCAAATCTTGAGCACAAGAGGTTAATGTTAAATGGGGAAAGTGGTTTGAGAGACAATTGACCATTGGATTCCATCTGATTAAAGATGAAAAGTAACCATGAGAACCATGCCATGGGTAGAGCCATGGTGCCCATGCTTAGGATTAGGCCATAACTATGATGGATAATCACATGGTTCTATGTTGTAATTGATTGTTCCCAAAGGAGTTAGGGACATTAAAGGTGGTGAAAATCTCATGAACAAAGGGATGAGCTTAAGTTAGATATAGAAATGAGTTTGATCGTTGTTTCAACAATAGAAAGGACACAAACACAGAGCATTGAGAGGCTTAGGTTTTGGTTTACCCTAAAGAGAGGAAAAATTATAAGCTCTTGATCCATACTTATGGGTTATGAAGTAGGGTCCAATATAATTAAAACAAAACTTGCCCTTTTTGCTTTTATCCATATTAGTTACATGTTGGTTTTCCTTAAGGATGAGGTATTTGATGTTGAACACTCACTCTTTTAGGTGTTTTTTGTATGCATGTTTGATCCGTTCTTGATAGACATAATGATGATTAAGGGTTTTGAGGTGATATTCATCAAGGATTTCAAGATGCACTAGGCATTCTTGATAATAATCACTTTTGAAAAGCAGTTCATGTAAAGAGATACAAAGGGACAAAATTTGGACTTCAAGAGGCAAGACTCCTTAGCTCTAAAGATGAGAGAGAAAGGGGTAGCACCCATAGAAGTTTGAATGCTAGTATTATAGGCCCATAAAGTGAAGGGGGCATGCACATGCCAATCCCAACCTAAAGAACTTACTAATTTGGTGATCATCTTGATGAGAGTTTTATTTTAGGCTTTCACCTATCTATTGGCTTGTGGATGATAAAGTGAGGAAAAGATTAAATTAATGCCAAAATCATTCAAAGACCTTGGAATTTTTTATTCTTAAAATATTTATCATTATCGGTGATGATCTTATGGGGAACACTGAAGTGGCAGATGATATGGTGAATGATGAATTCAATAATTTTTTTGGCTTTGGTGGATATAAGGGGGATGGCTTCCACCTATTTGGTGAAACATTTGGTAGTAGTAATGATATATTTATGTTATTATGAAGAATGGGGGTTGATTTCCCCAATAAGGTCAAGACCCCATTACAAGAAGAGCCAATATTTGATAGATACTTGAAGGCCATGAAGAGGTGCATGATGTAGATTAGTGTGTTATTGAAATTAGACACACTTCTATATATAGTCAAAATAGTCCTTATTGAGGGTGGGCCAATAGTAACCAAGGTGAATGATACACTTAGCAATAGCTAGGCTACTAAAGTGTCCCCTACATATTCCATCATACATTTATTTAATGGTGTGGGAAGCTTCCTGACTATGTAAGAGATAGATAAGGAGGCTATCAAAGCTACGTTTGCAAAGGATTCACCCTAGTATGGTGTAATGAGAGGTACTCTGAAAAAATGCTCTTCAAGTATTCTTTTAAAGGTTAGGAGGAACGATGCCAAGGTTAAGGTAGTTAAAAGCTTGTTGGTACCAAATGTTAGAAGGAGACATCTCCACACTAAATATAGTAGGGAGATTAGAACTAATATACAAGGGTGTGATAAAGTGATCGATAGTGATAAATAGTTTAGATTGGGTAGGTTAGTATGGAATTTGGGAAGCAAGGGAGCCCATTATGTCCATGAATTTGTGGGTAGAATTAGGAATTGGTTGGATAAGATAGTGATCAAATGATGCCAAGAGTATGTCTACCAATTGTTTGAGTTTCAATAGGACATCATGCTTACATTAATAAGATCCATTGACTTGATTGATGGCCAATTGGGAGTCACCAAAGATACTGATTATTTTGACCCTCAAGGCTAGATCAGTTTGGAGCTCTATAACTAGGGTTTCATACTTAGACACATTATTGGTGCATTTGAAGTCAAGTTTAAATGAAAGGGGAATAGGTTCAACATTGATGGGAATGAGAATAATTCTAGCACCCCCACCATATTTCCATTTATATCCATCAAAAAACATGGTCATTTAGTAGGTGGGTTCTTCCTAAGAAAGAGTTGTGATAGACTCATCTGGAAAGGCAAGAGGAAGGGGTTGATTATCAAGTAGATGTGCTTTGACCAATTGGTCAGTGATGACCTGCCCCTTAATGAACTTTTGAAAAAGGAACTCAAGATCAAATTTAGCTAGAAGCATGAACCACTTACTCATATGTTGGTTTTGATATGGCATAGAGTGCATAAAATTAAGGGGGTCAGTGTTAGTGATAACATAGGTTTTATGATTAAGAAGATAGTGATAGAGTTTGGAGGCCATGAAAACTAAGGTAAGATAAAGTTTTTAAGGATGGGTATACTGATTTTCATAGTCAATAAGCATATGACTGATGTAATAGATGGCCTACTCTTTATTCTATTCATCATGATGATGAGCGAGCATGGCCCCTAGGGAATGGCCAGTGGTAGATATATATAGGTAAAAAGGCTAGTCTTCCTTAAGGGGGTGAGGACAAGTGGAGAGAGAAGATACTCCTTGATTGAATTAAAGGCTTGTTGACATTTCTTGGTCTACTTAAAAGAAGTGTCTTTTTTAGGAGGTGGTGGAAGGTCTAGCATTTTTTAGATAGCTAGGAGATAAAATGATAGATAGATTGAAGTTTTTTGTGTAGGCCATGGAGTTGTGTAAGGTTAGTAGGAGGAGACATCTCCAAGATTGATCTAAATTTTTCAAGGTCTATTTTGATTTAACGTAGAGAGATGATGAACCCAATAATCTTACCTAATATGACCCGAAAAATTCACTTTTGAGGGTTGAGCCTGACATGACAATGAATTAGGTGATCAAAGATGATGGTGAGAACATCTAGGTGATCCTTCTGGTGTTTGGATTTCCAAAGGAGATCATCCACATAGTCCTCTATGATTTTATGGATAAGTTCATGAAAGATATAAGTCATGGCCTATTGATAGGCTGCTCTTTCATTATTTAATCCAAAGGGAATGCCTCTGTAATAGAAGGTGCTCCATGGGGTGATAAAGGAAGTTTTATGCCGATCTTTGGGGGTAATCAAGATCTAGTTATATCTTGAGAAACCATCTATGAGAGATAACATTTCATGACCAACTATAAGATCAACAAGTTTTCAATTTTTGGTAGATGAAAGTCATCCTTAGGGCAAGTGAGATTGAGGTCATGAAAGTTGATGAAGAGGCAAAGTCCCCCTATGGGTTTGGTGATAAGAATGATGTTATAAACCCAATGTGGGTAGTCAATGGGTTGGATGAATTTGATGGACAAGAGACATTGAAGCTCTTCTTTGACCAAGAGGGCTATGTGAGGATGCATTCTACAAAGCTTTTATCAAATTGGCTTTGCCTCAGGATGGGTGATGATGTTATGGAGGGCGATAGAAGGGTAAATTTTGGGCATGTCTTGATAAGACCAAGAAAATAATATGCTATAGTCATAGAAAAAATAAGGTAATCATGTTGTTCCATGAAATTTAATGATTGGTCGATATTGAAAATAAGGGGGTTATCCTGAGTTCCCAAGTTAACATTAATGGTTTATTTATTTAGTAAGTTCTGGTTCTTAAGAGGTAGATATTTATGAAGGAAATAATCCCTCACACTGAGGTAAGTGAGAATCAAATCATCATCTTAACATTGGATGGTGTTAATGGTAGGGGAATTATGTTTGATCATTTTAGGGTGGATGAGAGGAAGGGTCTTAGTTTGGCCATTCTTTTGATAGGGTAGGGGGGCCAAACTAATGGTGTTGATAAAAGAAAATTTAGCTAGGATGATATCAAAGTCATCTAACTTTGAGGAAATTGAGGTTGAGTAGGATGGAAGATCTTCATCAACGGTAGTGATGGGTCTTGATGAGGTGAGTTATTCAAGTGGTATGAATCCAAGTCTAAAGAACTCATGAGGTTTTTTATTTTTAATGATAGGTAACTCATGAGGTCCTTGTTCATAAAGACCAAGGCCAAATCCCTTTTAGGTGCACCTGTAAAGGTAAGTTTTAGCAAAGGCTAGTTTTTCCAAGATAAATCAACTATGAATGGTCAAATGAATGGGATAATGGCAAGAATAAGAAGTGGCTAATTAAGTCCCCCATAAATAAAATTTGTTTGATTGTTGGGAGCCCAAAAGGGACAATGGTTTTGATGTAGATTTTAAGGGGTCTTTGACTAGAATTTGGGATGACAAAATGGTTGAGCTAGTTGATGCATCATCATTACTATAAGTGAAAGTGTTGATGGTTTTGGTTAGTAAGGTGGTTTCATTAGAAGTTGGTTATGAGGTAGATGAAGGAGGAATGAGATTGTCATTAGGCTAGTATGCCATGTTACAAGAGGCAAAGGGATTAGGATTAGTTTTGATGGTAAAAACTTATCCCTCATGCTAAAATTTGACACATCAGTGTAAGGTAAAAGGGATACAACTCATAGCATAGATCCAAGGGAATCTGAGTAAAACATTGTATTGAAACTAACCCTATATAACATAAAATAGTTTGGAAATAATGAGAGGCCCTAAGCAAATATAGAGGACAATGGTCCCTAAGGTAGAGGCCATAGTATCATTGAAGGAACAAAGGACTACCATGCTTTCAGACATGATATATTTGGGTAGCTAAAGTTGGTCATATGTATGGGAGGACATAATGTTTATGATATCCCTTCCATCAGTCATAACCCTTTTTATGTGGGTTTGATTGATGTATGCAATAATAAAAAGGGGAGGATCATAGTCTTCAAGATTGGTGGGTGGGATTGTAAAATCTTGAAAGGTAACGAGGGCAGAGGGCTCCAACTAAAGGTGCAAAATCTAGCTAAACCTATATAGACTCTAGAGCCTCGATCAGTGACTAACAATGGTGGGGTGAAGTGTTGATTAGTTCATAGAGGCTCATTTTCACTGGTGTTTGGTGAAGTGTTTTTAACACTAACCATTATATGAGGGTAGAAGGGTTGGAGGGAAAAGTTCCCAAAATAGATACTTTGGGTTTTGGTGGTTGTTAAGTCGAGGTTAGAGATGTTTGGGTTTGGTTGGTGGTTTGAGGGGTTGATGGATAGGTCCATGGAATGGAGACTTTGGATTTTCCCTTATCTTTTTGTTGGGTTTGGGATCATGTAACCACATGAATGGTGTGGATAAGGGGGCTTGATGTTTGCTTTAGTTATTCCTTCTCATCCTTAGGTAGGAGAGGGAGATTTGGTAAAGGTTGGGTGGGTTGGGTTGATGTCAAGATTGGTAATGGAGGTAAGAAGGGCTCATTTGATAACAAATCATCCTCATCATATAGGCTATGAACAAGTGATTAGAGAGCTTTGTAATTCTCCATGTCATGTCATGGTGCCATATGGTGTGCACAGATCAAGTTATCATTGAACCATGAGGGTTTAGGTCATGAAGGGTGAAAAGGTTTGATTGGAGGTACACTGATGGAAGAGGTTTGTAATAACCTTTGCAAAATAGTTAAATAGGATTCAATTAAAGGTGTTGGAGGTAATGGGTTTTTAGGTTTAGGATTGGTAACCTTCTTGAGCATAGGTTTTATAGTAGAAGTTGGAGTTGGAGCAATGATTTTGGTTAGCCATTTTTGTTGGGTTTATTTGGTTATGGTTGGTTTAGAGGTTGAAGACTTGGACATGAAAGACCTAAATGATGAAGGTTTAGATATAGGTGGAAAAGTGGAGGTGGATATATTGGTTAAAAATGATGGAAAACTAGAGGGTTTAATGGGAGTAGGTGGGGAAAAAGGGGATGGTTTCTTATAGGAAGAATAGGTAACTACAATGGTGGAAGGATGGGGTCCTAAGATGGAAGGTAAATGGGAAGGAGGTGGTATGGGTCTAATTTGAGGTAGAAGTTTGGGTAACTCTACCTTCTTATGTAGTTTAGTTGGATTTTCCTTTGGTGGACTAGATGGGGTTAAGTCCAACCTTAAAGGGGGATGTGAATACCTAGGTGCGAAAAGAATTCCTAAGTTCTTGATTGGCCTAGTGAGAGAGGTGTAAGGTGATTTGGCAATTTTAGGTGGAGGTGGTTGGGATGGTTCACTTATGGTTTTGGAAGAAGTATTTGGTGAATGGGTCATGATGGGATTAAGGGTATATTCTAGTGAAGTTAAGGATTTGGATTTTCCTCAGTAAGGTAATCTAAGACAATGCCAAAATGTGGCTCTATCAAAATTAGGTTGGGAAGTGAATTCTAGACTTTGGACTAGTCTAGAAAAGGGTTTGTAGATGGGTTTATTTTCTTGGTTACTGGTTTCAAATCTTAATTCCATAGGTGGAGAAGAGGAAATGGCTCCTTCATTATTGTCTTGGATAGAAGGTTTCAAAATTGATGGTTGGATAGATAAGGTAATCTCCACTCTTGGGATGGTTTTCGAAGGGAGAGTGGAGGGTTCTATAATAGGGGAGGTTGGTGTGGCATCCTCAAGTAAAATAATGAACATGGTTACTTCCCTTGTTTGGGTATCCAAAGGAATATAGGGTAGGTATACCACTTGAATGGGTGCATAAAATGGTGTATTTAAAGAAACAATTGCCTCCTTTGGTGCTTCTACCAAAGGAAAGGTAGTTAAAAATAAGGTGTCATAAAATAAAGAGAGGGGGGTTGATTCTTAATTTTGGGTATCTAAAAGAATAGGTGGTGAGTTCAACATTTCCACTTGGGAGATTGAGGTAATGGTTTCTTCAATAATGGGCTCATTGTTATTGACATTGATTGTATGTGTCTCATGAGAGTGAGAAGATTCAGGGTTATTGTCATGGTGTTGGGTGGGAGGAGCATGATTGGGAAAAGGCTTGTGTAAAATGTCAAGAGACTAATTAGGAGTTGCATTAGGATTATCAAATTCAAGTTCTCCCCTATCGATCAAATTTTGGAAAAGACTTTTGAAGTTATTACATCTATTAATGTCATGTCCTACAACATGGTGGAAGGCACAATGGTCATTTTTGTTATACCACTTAGGTACAGGGTAAAAAGAGTCAAATTGCTAGGGAATTTTAATTGGTGGAAGTTAGATGAGGTTAACTTTGAGCAATTTATCCAAAATTGATGCATATAATTCTCCAATGGGAGTATATTAACTTAAAGGAGCTCAGTTTTGTTTTTAGTTTTGTTGTTGAGAAGAGTTTGAAGAATTTGTTCAAGGTGGTTGGTTGACAGTTGGAAGTGGAGAATTTTTTAGAACAACTGAGTTTATGGATATTTTTGCTTTGGTATTTGGTTGGTTAGTGGTTTTAGTGGAGGAAGGGTCATTAGAATTAAAACTATAATTTTTGTTTCTTAATTTCAATTTCCCCTCATCAATGGCCCAGTTTTCAAGTTTGTGTACCATGGTGAATGCTGCATTGAAATTTTGGAAGGTTTGAACTTGAAGAGTGGGGGTGATAAATTTGATAGAACCCTAAGAGAAAATTTTAATCAGTTTGGGTTGGGGTAAGAAAAAAGAAAGTTGGTTGATGAGACCTCTCCATCTAGTAACAAAATCAACAATTGACTCATCATTGAATTGCTTAATGGAATAGAGGTCAGTAATAGAAACCTTTTTAGATATGTTCATAGAAAAGTGTTCTAAAAAGACTTGAGCCAGTTGAGAGAAAGAAAATATGGAGTGTTGGGTAAGAGCACTATACCACTCAAGGGCAGGTCTAGATAAGGACATGGGTAAAATTTGAAGAAAGAGAGCATCATCGTATATGATCAAATAACAAGAATGATGGAATGATCTCAAATATTGTTGGGGGTCCTCCTTTCCTTGGAATTTGGAAAACTTGGGAAATTCCCATTGAGGAGGATAAGCATGGATAGGGACAAATGGATGAATGGGTTCATTACAAATTTGATCATAGGATAAAAGGTTATGAGACTTGGAGATGGATGATTCCAAGTTGGTCATTTTATCCATTAACATCTTGATCAAGTTTGGTTGGGGTTGGGAAGCTACATAATTAGGGGGCATATTCTATTGAATATGGGTGGAAACTATGTTTGGATAAGTGATAGAAGGTGTTGAAGAAGACATGTATTGGTAAGTGATCACAAAAGGCTAATATGGTGTCACATAGGGGTTAATTGACACAAATGGTTGGGTGGAAGGTGTTGTGTACCCTTGTGGATTAGAGACATATTAATAGGTTGTCATGGACACTTGTTGAGGAATAGAGGTGGGTTGAGTTAAAGGTATGGCTAAGGTGGTGGGTTGAGGTTGGATAAGTTGAGGTTGAGTGGTGACTCTAGTGCTAATGGGTGGAAGTGTTTGAGGTATAGAGAGCACCAAGTTCTAAAATGGGGTAGAAGTTGATGGGTTGGTTAGGACAAGGGGAAGGATGGAAATATGAGTAGAAGACAACCCCATGGTATGTGGAGTATTGGTAAAGTTGAACCTATATGTGAAGTGTGGGGTGTTGTAAGAGGTGTGTGGTTAGAGTTTGGAATATTGGATTGGCTTTGGGTGGTGGTAGTAGATGGGATGTTAGAAGAACAAGAGGTTTGGGTCAACAAGGGTTGGGTTGAGGTGGTGCCCACCATAAGGTGGGGAGGCATACCATAAGGAGGATACATAAGAGGAACCAAAGAAATAGAGGTAAGATTGGGTAGGTTGTTAAGGTAGTGTTGAAGAGCAACCAAATTGCTATCAAGGAAGGGAGTGAAATCCTCATCACCCTCAGAAACAATCAAGATTCTAGTATGACGGGGAGAAATGAGGTGAACCCTCATCATTAGAATTGTATTCCATGGAGGAGGAAGAGGAAGGTAGTGGCTTATTAGTCTAGTTTCTCAACTATTTTCTAGTAAAGACCATATGAGAAGAGAGGAAATATGACAAAACTCACACCTCAAACAAAGAGCAATCAAAAGAAAAGAATTCAAGGCAAACAATGCATACACTAAACGTGCATTAAATCTTAGAAATCTTTTTAAATTTCTTTTGGCTTATGCCTTAAAAAGTGTGAAGAGGAAATTTGGCTTTTAGAATGGGTATTAAAGAGGCAATCTAAAGTTGGTTTTAGGTTGTTTAGGTGCTCAAAAGGAAAATCTATGTTGAAATTTAGTACATGGCTCGGTATTATGGCCTACCCCCTCACTTCACAATCCCATAGTGATAAGAGTGTCAAGTGCTTAGCCAGAATATATCCATTTTAGAGTTTATACTCAACTAGAGAGCTAAGTTGGTTCTCCCTTTGGTGGTGAAATCCAAGTAGGATAACTAGGAAGGGGTAAGGTCATCGTTGGATGATGAAATACTAGTCGGGCCTTGTCTTAGGTATGTTTTGATGTGTTAATGGTTTTGTAGTTTAGCTTAGTGTGTGATAAGGAGTGTGAAAACTATGACCAATTACTTTGCCTTCTAAGTTACTAGGTGAACTAAGACAAATAGGTAATCAATGTATGCAAAAGGTTTATTTTAAGCCCAAAAAGAAATTTTTAGATTTCATTTGATGATAAAAACAATAAGGAAGAAAAAGGGAACTAGGTCCCACCAGGTGTGCCAGAATGTTTTAGTTAACTTAACTCATTTTTAGATTTGGAAATAAAGTAATGAAACTAGTAATAGGGTGTGTAGAAGTATACCTAGTAAATTATGTGCATGAATCTAGATGATAGTGGTAACTCCTCTTTGGATAGGAGGGAATAACTTGTAGATAAAAAAACACTTGAGAAGGGGTTTGTTAGATGGATGGTTTAGTGGACTACCTAGAATGAGTTAGATTCAAGAATCGTAGAGCTTACTTAGAGGCTATTAATCCACTGTTATGACAATTAAGCTGATAAAAATGAAAATAAAGGATACTTGCATTCAATGATATGAAAGTAAATACATGCAAGAAAGAGAAAGTAAATGCTTATTTAAATAAAATGATTAAAATAGCAAAAATTGGGTCAATACTTATGTTAACAAGGTCAGGGTTTGGTTTAGAAAATCAAAAAGGTTACTTTATCATGTAGTAATAAATACAATTAGGTTTGGTTGAGGGTAAAGGGCTCAAAATAACTTGTTGGATTTTTGTGCCATAGTAACCAATGGTAGTCAGGTGAACCATCGGTGGTTGGGTTTGATCAGTGATAGTCAGGCAATTGGTGATGGTTGAGGTAACTGTCGATGGTTGCCTATGTGTTATAGGAGGATATTGAATTGGAGTTTGTAAAATGGTGAATACAAAGGTGGGGGTTTTGATATAGGCTTGTGGGATGGAGAATAAAATTTTAAGAGGTATTATTGGGTCAAGGAGGTTATAAATAAGATGAATCAATGATAACAATCACAAGATAATTGTAACTTATCGTAGAGGGCTGAGGCAATTTGACTAGAGTGATGATACTTCAACCTTAAAAAGTGATGCAAATAGAGGTTTAGGTCTCCAATGCTACTTATTTCTTGATGAAGGGATGTTATATACTTGCACAAGAAAATACAATATCTTGGACATGAATTCATTTGTGGATCCATTTCACTTCCCCCTCTTCTCCTTTTTTAGGATGAAGTTGCTAATTGGGATGGAAGAAGTTACTAATTTGATAAGGGAAAAAGATGCTAGTTAATAATGTTTTAAAGATGATTTAATTCACACAAGGAAGTTACTAATTTTTTCAATGCTTATCTTACACAAAGCAAGAAGTTGTTTTAGAGTAGGCTTGTTGTCCTGACCAATGACAGTCAAGGTAATTGTATCTAGTTAGGCTAACCAGTAGTGGTCGATGGCCTAGACAAAAAAGGGGTCAAAAAGGGATAGATGGAATAAAAATTTAATTCAATGGTAAAGGTGTGAAATTACTTACTTATATGACTAGCTAATCTAAGGATTGAAATGGGTCCATGGTGGTTCGACATTCATAACTAGCCAAGGTGCAGTTTTTGAGTGTCTACATATGTATCAATAACATAGGAGGGAGACAAAGCATTGGGTGCAGGTACAGAGTGACTTCATAAAGAATTTTGTTTTTGAATATGAGAATCCTATGGTTCATAATTCAGTAATCAAATTCAAACATTTTTTATGCCATGGGTGTGTAGAGGATTTAAGCACCATGATAAAGTCCACTATACAGAAGAATGCAATTTGTGATCTAAATACATCATACAAAGATATAAAGCTACTAAGATGGAAGAATAATCTCTTATACAACTATTCCAATGAATAAAGGATGAAGAGAAGGAAGCTAAAGATTCATATGATGATGGTGATATCGATCTAATAAATTTGTTTGAACCTAAATGACCAATATAACCATTAAAAGATCTAGTTATAGTACTTACAGAAGAACAAAAACTATGCAATGTATAGATTCTAGAGAAGGAAGGGTAAAGAATGCTACGAGAATCTATTACTGAGGAAAAATTTAAGATTTATTATTAACTTATTAATAATCATGTGGAAAACATCAAAAGAGAGGAGATTCCTAGATTGGCACATATAGGTGACTATTGACTAAATCCGAAGTTCTAAAAGTTATGCAACTCCTACAAGATTATCAAGATGTTTTTCCCACAATTTTTTAGAAGTTAGAGGATTAGATCATTCCCATGTGAAATGCATATCTAACTCAAGGAGTGCACATGACCCATCAAGAAAAAGATGTATAAGTTGACTCCAAACATGAAGTTGAAAGTGAAGGTTGAACTAGATAGAATTCAAGAATTAGGTATAATCTATCCTGTAAAGAAGGTAGATTGGGTCAGTCCCATGGTAGTGAAGCATAATAAAATAGGGGATATTAGAGTATGTGGTGACAATAAAATTTTGAATGATGCATGTATGAATGATCCATTTATTATTCCCTTCACGAATGAAGTTTTGGAATCTATTGTAGGTCATGAAATTTACTCCATAGATGGGTTTAGTGGCTATCATCAAATACTCATTATAGAAGGAGACAAAGCTAAAGTAACTTTTTCCATGGAATGGGGATCCTTTGCATATAAGGTAATGCCTTTTGGCCTCAAGAATGCACCTATAGGTTTTTCTAGAGTAGTGGTGATTGTATTTAAGTATTTCATTAATGACTTCTTAAAAGTGCATCTAGATGATTGGGTAGTATTTTATTTATTCAAAGAGAACTTTTCCAAGTTTTGCCTCATGCTAGAATACTACCAAGCTCTATGTATTTCCCTAAATTTGAAAAAGAGTTTATTTTTTACATCTTTTGGTGTCCTATTAGGTCATGTAGTGTGTAGTGAAGGAATTTTAGTGGACCAGGGCAAAATTATATTCATTCCTAGTATGCCCCCACCAGTTAGATTAATGGAACTGTAATCATTTATTGGCCACATAGGTTACTATTGAAATTTCATCAAGGGATATACAACCATTTCATCCCCATTGGATTATTTGCTGAGCAAAGGTTTGAAGTTTGTCTGGACTTTTGAGTGTTAAGCATCCTTCATAGAACTAAAGTAGAGATTAGTCATTGTGCCTATTATCATCTTTCTAGTTAGAGTAAACCCTTTCATGTACACATTGATGCTTCTATTATCATAGTCAGTTTTTTGCTTGCATAGCTAGGAGAGGGTGGATTAGACCACCCTGTATATTTTACATGTTAAAAGTTGTCTAATGTAGAAAAGAATTACATGACAACTAAATGGGAAGCATTAGATATAGTCTTCACACTATATAAATTGTGACATTATCTTCTTGTGATACCATTTAAATTTTTCAAATATCATCAAGATCTACTATACCTAGTCAATAAGGTTATACTTGGAGGATGAATTTCAAGATGGTTGATGCTATTTCAAGAATTTAAATTTTGCATCAATGTCAATCTAGATAGAGAAAATGTTGGGCTAGATCATCTCAATCACATCATGAATGGGAAGAGCTAGAAAACTATAAGAAAATTGTCCTAATGCCCATCTATTTTGAGTTTCTGTGATACCTAAGAATTTTGAAGCACTAACAATAAAGAGACAAGAAACAGATTGTCATTAGATATTTACCATATACTATTATAAATGGATCTTGTATCATTTGGGAAGGGATGAAGTAATATGTAGGGTCATTTTGGAACATGAATTCCCATATATCTAATAGGAAGCACACCAAAGAATAATAGGAGCTCATTTTGCTATAGAAGCTACAACATAAAAACTATTATAAAATGGATTATGGTGGTCAAATATTTTTTAGGATGCACGTAGGGTAGTGAAATATTTTGATATATGTTAAAAAATGGATAATCCACACTAGAAGGATGAAATTCCCTTATAACCTTTCTTATCCAGAAAACCTTTTGAATAGTGAGGCATTGATTTTGTAGGCCCTATCAATCCCCCAAGTAAATGCAACAAAATTTGATATATTATCACTATGATAGATTACTTTACCAAATGGGTTGAAGCTATTGTGACAACTAACTATGGGGCAAAGGATGCAATAAAGTTCTTTTATGAAAATATTATCACACAATTTGGATGCCCCATTAAGCTCATCAATGATTAAGGGACACACTTCTTGGATAATATTATAAAATATCTTACTCAAGAATTCATGATTTCCCATCATAAAAGTACTATGTACCATCTATAAGCTAATGGACAATTTGAGACCTCTAATAAAGTGTTGGGCAAGATGTTGACAAAGATCTATGATGTTAAGTGTGATTGGGAAGATAGTATTTTTATGATTCTTTGGGCCTATCAAACACACTATAAGAGGGTTACAAGTTTTGTTGGTCTATAGGCTTGAAACATTAATGCCTATGGAATACTTAGTACCCACTCTATTCATTGAAATTGTTATGAGACTAGGGAATCATGAGTCTCTCACAAATAAGCTTCTTAAATTGAAAAATATGTAAAAGCACAAGATTACAATCTAAGTATGCATTTCATTTTTGAAACTGTTTTATGAGGTGAAGGTTTAGAGCTGAGCCAATTTATACCATGTAGAAATAAAAAAGTTTTTAAGTTTCAGAATTCAAATACTATGGATAATTTATAGGTCATCAGAAACTTGATAGATGTTCAGAAAGAAGCAATGGGCATAAATATTGTACTTTGTTAGACAAAATATACTAATTCAAACCTATTTGATTATCTTTGAGAAATGGAACAAAAACTCTTTTGAGTAGATACAGTAGATGTTGCACAACCATTTGCTCTTACAACCCCAAATTATTTATAGAACATAGACGTCAAGTGCTTACTTTAGATTCCCACTTTCAATAATTTGGGGGAGATTGTGTAAATCTTGCTCAGCTAATATAATGAGGGAAATATTTACATTAGCACTTATACCACCATTGTCATCAACATCGAAGCAATGGCTAGATCTTTGGGCATGTCTACATGGGGTAACTCTCTTGCTCCCTACAAGTCCAGAATGCCTCCTATCCATTAAGAAGTTATAAATTTAAATGTCTAGGGCTCTAGAGTAATCCCAATTGAATATATCTAAGATGAAATAACACATATCTTATTCGAGTGTATCACACATTGATTATGGTATACCACTAAGTCTTGAAGTAAATCCCTAAAAGAGTGGTCGACATTGCACATCGCATGATCGACTACAATGAATAGTTCAACTAGCCTAATTATTTTATATAGGAGCTACTTATATATATCAACAAGTGCCACACAACATTTAGATAGACTTTTCAATACCAATTTTTGATCTTTCTACTCTATTTATCCCAATAGAAGTCCCCTAAAAGAGAGGTGTACCCAGACATTGACTATTGATCAATGCAGTAATTTTCAAATTTGATATGGACACTTAAATGTGTTACCCTAACTCATGATGGAATGTTAAATACATGGTAATAAGAATGTTTGGAGCTCATTTCTACACATCCATGGGTGCCATCGAACATCATGCAATACCTAAGACAACATGTTGTTGTCACTTTGCTTTCAAAAAGCATCTTCATTCACATTTATGAGCTACCTAGGTCATCATTTAGACCCATACCATATTTTGATACCATAAGCATGGCGTAGGCCAAGGTCACCAAGCAAAAGTCATATACAACTAAATGTACAACACCTCTTCAATCTATATTACCTAGTGTAGTTGTTCCTTCAGCATAACCATAAACAAAAGCCACAACCTTGTAGTAGTTTAAAGGAAAGCATAAGATTTTCATAGAATAATAACCATCACATCTACTAAAAATTAATATAAGGAGTACAACAACTTGTCTAGATGACCCCAAGGTACCCTAAATCATAAGATCATATGACCTACCTCAAATGGGGATGGATAAGCATGAGATCTATCAAGCGATGATTGTAGATATAGAAGGTGACTTCTATAAGGAGGAGGAGAAGTTCTTCTTATGGAAGGTAATGTGCATAATAATGTCCTTAAAAGTCTTTATGTATAACTAAAACCATACCTTACACTATTATTATCAACACTATATGTGAAGAGGCTGAGTAAATGCATATAGCAACTAAAATCTTTGAGGAGTAACCTTTTACCACTTTCACAACCATCGATTTATTTATACCACTATCTAAAAATAGATATGAGCTTCTGATGCATAGACAAAAAACCCAATGAGAGGCTAGGATTTCTCCTACCCTTGAAGAACATACATTTAGTAGGGCATCTAGTACATAGCAAGTGCAACCTTCTCCTTCCTTAACTTCATCACCACCCAAATGTAAGATGGTTACTTTGGGGTGGAAGAAAGCATCTGTGTCTAACTTTATTATCTAGCTAAGTGATTCACCACCCATAGAACAAACCCTATATGTCATAGAGTTGATACCAAATCAACTTATATCTAAAGAATAAAAAATTTCATAGGAAGAATCAGCTCACATAGTAGAATGGCAAGTCCAACAAGAAGCAAAGAAGCACCATAAGGAGTAGGCCCAGTAAAAACAAGCTAAGCAATTACATCATCAATTTAAAGAAGTTGAGGCCAAGAAAAATATATATGACATATAAGTTGAATGATAACAAGATATCAAAGAAGCAAAGAAGGCACAAGAATCTATCAATGTAATAAATTAGGCATAAGACGTGCACCAGAAAAAGAGGGACAAAGAGAAGAGGAATAAAAAGGTTATGATAACTACCAAGACCAAGGAAGAATAAGATAAACAATGCTAAGATGTAGGGGCATAGGTAAAGAAAGATCTAGAGGATCCCACTCTCGCATAGAAACAAGCTAATGAAGTTACGAGGAAGAAGAAAGAAGAAGATGATGAATCCCTACATAAATAGTAGGCTCAAACACATGAACAACAAGCACATGAAGCCAAGGTGCAGGCTCATTTAGAGGTATAGTCATAGGCTGAGGCTAAACAAGATAAGGTTGTTACACTTGAATAGAAAAAAGGAATAATAGTATGTATAGAATTAGTAAGAGTAGGAACAATAAAAGAAGAAAGTTCTAGAGGAAGAGCTCAACAAGAAAGTAGTGGAAGAAGCAAACATAAAATAGGATGAAGATGTTGCATAGAAACTATAGATTGTAAAATATGCTAAGGTAAAATAACAATAAGTGCCTAAATAATAACAACCAAGTGGGTCAAATCAACTATTAAAATAAGAATATCAACCTACAGCTATAACAAGTGAGTAGTAACTAACCTTTCCTTTAAGAGGAGTCTAGATATAGGATGTTCCAACTATGGATGTTTGATGCACCACTTTCTCACTTCCACTTGTGACCATGCCATAACCTAATCCTCCATCTACCATAGGAACTTTGGAAGCCTTCCCACTTTATCAAGAAGCATTGTTAGATATTTCTAGGTTACCATTAAAGAAGTAATTAGAAGGTGCTATAGCATTTTAGGAGTCCATTACACATAATGCCACACTGCTAGAATAGGAGGTCGATCAATCCAAGGCTGAAAACATTGATTTGAAGCCCTGACTGCATGAATCCATAAAACTCATCCAAGATACTTCTATAAACTTGGTCACTTAAGTAATTAGGGATCAAGTAATGTCTGACCAGTGTAGACTTAAGACACTTATCTACGAGTTAATAGAGGACTGGTACGTAATGTAAAAACTATATGAAGTGGGAATATTGGGCCAAGATGTCAAAGTTTATGCTACCACACTCATCACTATGTTGGAATAACACCAAGGAGTGATCAATTCTTCCACACTTTAAGCTCAATAGGTCACATGTAGCTTGTTGGATTGGAAACAACAATTAGATACCACATTATCTACTATTTTGCAAAGGCCACCACAACCAAAGTAACCATGGAAACTCATACTTCATCTAAAGAGGAAAAAGATGGATCACTCCAAGAATTATTGAATGCTAGGGATAATATGTGAGAAAACCTTTTGAATTGGAAGAGATGGCTATTACATAGTTCTTTTGTCAGCCTCCAAGCTCAAAAACATGAAAATAAGATGGAGCAGTTAAGTGGAAAGATTTAGACAAGGGTTGAAAACACCAAGGCTACCTTGAATATAATTGATGATGTATATTTAAACAAAATCATTAGCTACCATGCTCCATTGTGCATCCTAGTGTGGTTGATATGAGAAGTGATGCTAGATTAGGATACATACAAAATAAATCTAACTCTTTTCACTAGATCAGCTATGTAGATTATCAATACCTGCCTATAGGTCTCCATCAGAGCTCCATCAAATCATCACATAATGCAAGGGTACATAGTCACAGTCCAAAGACTCTTCTAGTCAATATTAATTTATATCCATGAAACCATCTTCAAGTTAAGTATTACATATAGTATAAATTTTGAAAATTTTGTATAGAGTTTTGTATTGGGGATGACTTAGTAAAACAAAGAGGGTCAGGGTGGTTTAAAACCCATAAAGGGTGGCCACCTAGTTACACCAACCTAGTAAAAATTGGTAAAGGGTAGTAGGTTGGTATGTTACTAAGTTTAAATCCCAAAAGGGAAACTAAGTAGTGCATAAGAGGTGAAAACTAGAAATGGTGCCTTGAGCGATTACTACAACTCTTATTGGTCTAACCATTCCTTCAGCTCCTTGTAACTTATGTTATCTCAAAGGATCATGTGACATTGTCTCGAGATGAGATAACATTTTAAGTCTAAAAAGTGTTGGTAGAAAAACATGGATTCTAAAGTTGTGTAGGATATTTATCTAGTATTCATGTGTTATGTATTCATTTCATCATTGTATAGTCTATTTTGTCTTATCTTTGTGACTTGTAATAGGTTATAATATGAAGAGACTCTACTTTTGGCACCAATTATGAGAGAAGATGAATAGTCATAAACTAAAAATGTCTATATATACTTTTGTTTGTAAGAAGAATGGGGTTTTGATTTTTATAAGAGATCAATAGAGATTATCTGGTTATGGGTAACTATATGATTTATTTTTATGTTCTTTGCATGTATTCTCATGTGTAATGTCTTGGATACTTTATGTCTAACTATTTTGAATGCATTATTTTAGTTAATGCAATATTGGTTGTTCTTAAATTATTCAATACCATTAAATAATTAATGCTTCTTATATTTTTGTCATCCAAATTCCTATATTTTTATGATAAACTATTCTACACACATGAAGTATCTCACAACTATCCTCATCCTTAGCATGTTTTGATACTTCAATAACCTTTGCTAATACCCTGGATGGTTTAAATCTAATGCCATTTGTTATTTTGTACCAAGTTATAGAAATTGGCTCAAGATTACCCTACTGATCTAACCCAAGACCTCCTCTTTCATAGGCTTGATTCTCCATGATCCAGTTATGAATGAGATATTTGGCATTTTTGTAACAATCAACCAATTTGTCATTGTACAAGTAGGATACATCATTGGCAAGTGGGTCCTCTTCTTGGCTAGTGGTCAGTGTGAAAATGATATGAGGTGGACTATGAAGATTACCTTTTATTTTTTGTTGTCATTCCATACAAGGTGGCTTGGATTTAGGTCTTACATAGGACTTGGGGTTCTATGAAAGCTTAGCTATGTGGAATGTGTCATGAGTCAATTACTCTCATGGGCCATTGGTCAAGATGGTAAAATGATTAGACATTTCCAGTGGTAGCATATGAGAGGATGAATCAAGACTATATGGGTCTATGTAATTAGCCTCTAGTAACTAAATAATTATTTCTTTGCCTTTGTCTTTTTTAAGAACTAGATTTATGCCAAAGCAATAATTATAACTCTCATACTCGGCCTCTAAATGTTTTTAATGTTCTTAGGGATACAAATCTCCATTAATGGTGACCTCTATGCCTGAGTGAGAGAACTTGAGACACTAGTGCAATGTTGAAGGGATTGCATGAATTTCATGTATGCAAGGTCTACCCAAGAGCAAATTGTATGAAAAATCTAGGTCTAACACATGGCAAAGTGTATCATGGGTTAAGGGACCAATAATAACTGGTAAACTTATGGTGTCTTATGATTCCCACTCTTAATTATTATACACCTTGATAGTGATTATTTCTATTTGTAGATCATTTGTTGTATATCTGATATGCTTGTTGAGCTTCAAAGACAATATTTAGGCCTGACCCATTATCTATGAGGACACATTTGACTTTGTGCCACACAATAGTAATGTCAATATACAAGGTATTATTATGAATAGGGATGAGATATGACATATATCTTTGGTCAAAGTTCAACTATTGGCCTAGGTTTAGATGTCCAACCAAAACATGGAATTTGTCTGGGCTTATGTCATTAGGAATTTGGGATTGTCTAAGGAACTCTATTAGGATGTTTTTTTGGATAGTAGACATATATAAAAAAATCTCAAATGGATATTTGTGGAGGTGTCTTCTAAAGTTTTTCCACAATATCAAATGCCTTTTCCTTAATAGTGGTATATGGCTTGTTCCTAGCTAGGATGATGGGTTGGATTGGTTCATTGGCAGGGGGTTGTAAGCTTAGAATGGCAATCTTTGATCTTTGAGTTGTGATTACATAATCTAGATTAAATATAGGATAATTAATGTTATGAAATGATGTTGGAGAGGGACAAGATAGGATAAGTCTTGATTGTTAGTGTACCTAATTTTAGTCATGGGCCAATGATGAATTATTGGTATAAGATCCAAAAATAATAATCTCTAGTTACTGGTTTGTTTGTTTGTAGTCCTAGCTTAAGGAAGGATCACTATCATAGATGGGTTGATTGGAATTGTTTGGCAATAGTCTTTTTCTATCAGCAATTAGTCTTAGATTAATGGTTATGGTGAAAATGTGACCTCCTACAATATGACTGATAAATTTAATGTAGTCATGTGCAACTATGTGGTAAGTCTATTAGGTATTATAATCATTCTAGCATTAGTTCCTTTAACTTGGTTGATGTTTTTATTATTATTGGTATATTATTGTTGTTACAGATGTTGATACCATTATTACAGCCTTTGTTGTTGTTATTATTATGTTGCAAAAAATGGTTTGGTGGATACCCAAGTTCTGATTGGATATAGATGCTTTATTATCTAATATAATCTCCTCATTTTCTAATATATTTTTAGTGAGGTGTTTGATATGCACAAAATGGCTTAGATTATGTCCATGAACGCAATGGTATTCATATAACTCATTCTCTCTATACTAGTCTAGATATGAAATACCCTTAGGATAATGCTTTAGAATTGGAAAAATAATCATGTTAGTGGAGGCTAGCTTGTGAAACATGGATTTAATAGGTTTTTTGAGGTTACTAAAGACTCGACAAGTAGGATCATTTATTCTTGGAGGAGGGGTTTGAAAAAATAGTGGTTTATGCATTTTTTGAGCTGGTATAGGTTATTGTAAAGCTTGTACTTGTTAAATGGGTTGTTAGTGAGGAGTAAGTTATATTTGCAACATTAGTTGAGCAGATGGTGTTTGCATCATTTGGACATGATGTGACTTAGTTACTCCATTTCTAACAACATTCTTATTGTGATTGAATTGATTAGATTTTTCATAGTTACTATCCTAGGTTGGTGTCAATGCTTGCATTGGGAGTTAGTTTTGGTTCTAGATTTGGCTTGTTCCTTAGTTTTGGAATTGATTTTAGTTAAATAAGGTTAAATTAATATTCCCTTTGTTAATAAGGTACTTTTCAATCAATAAGCATTTTTTGGTGATATTTTTGAAGGTATGTACACACTAAAGCTCCAGATGATAGGATATCTCGCTATCAAATTTTTAATAAACACTTCAACCACTTATTTATTTGGTAAGCTATGGGTAAAGTGATTGGAAATTATCTTTATCTATGTAGATAGATTGAAAATATTTCACTAAATTTATACTTGGTCTGAGTCAAATCTAATAATAAAATCTCATGTTCAATCTTATAGGAGAAATGTTACACAAATTTGTCTGAGAGGTCATCGAAATCAGATAAGGAATTCTTTGGAAATTTTAGGAACTAATCCAAAGCTTATCTTGGTAGACTTTGGGGAAATAACAAGAGGAGATAAATTTCACTATAATCCACTGGTAGAAGAACAACAAAAAATTATATAAAATGGGCCTTAGGGTCTCCTTTACCCTTGTATTTATCAAATTTTGGAGGTTTGTACCTTGGAGGAAATGGTATCTATAGGTACTCCATGTTGAACATGTATGATCATATGTCATTTAGCTTAATTTTTTTGGTTTGCTTCCTTGCTCGAATGGTAGTAATTAATTCTTTCATTTACTATAGTTCTTGTGCCAAGAACTTAGATGGAACATTGGTCTGAGATGGATGTTGGGCAACCAAAGATGGATTACCTTGGTTGGGGTATAATGGAGGAATGGTTTGTTATGGAATTTTGGTTTGAGTGAACTGACCTAAAATATGTATTTGTGGATTAAGATGAAATTATTGAAATAGTATGCATTATGGTGTGATATTTTGGTTTGGATTTAGTATACAGGCCGGAATTATGGTTATGATAGAAAGATATGTCTTGGGGATAAGGTATTGTGCCTGATAAGGTTGAGTAGGGACTTGATGTCGACTAGTCAAAATTTGTTGACTAAGGGGAACCTGTTGTATACCAAGGCCCTATCATTGGACTTGTGGCACGTTTTGAAAAAAATGTAATTGCTTCCTAATTGGTACTTGTTGGATATTAGTACCTCATGGGTATGTCAACATTTTTTGTGAACTAGATGTTTGTTGAATGTTCAACATTTATCTTTGACCAATGGGCATATGTTGTTGATTAGATAATGCTTACAATTTTAAAGGTAAGTTGGGATATGATTGTAGAGGTAAACTTGTCACTACTTCTCAAAGTGAAATATTTGTTTCCTATTATTGAGGTGGCATAATGTTCTGCCTCTACTATGGTGGTATGTTAAACTATACCTATTATTATGGAATGTTAGTCATCACCTATTGAGGTGGAGTAATATTCATCACATTTTGTTGAGGCAAATCACTAGTTGTACTTCATTACTTAATCCCTATGATTTTATGCTTAGAGGTAACTTGTTGTGGTTGGAACATAGGAGCTCTTACCCCTACTTTTGTGAATGACTCATATTATTAACTAAATGAACTTATTATGGATTAGTTTTTTGTGAAATTAAACCACTTTGGCTTCGATTAGAATACACTTGTGTGTTATCCATTAAATTTGGCACATTTGTCTACATAGAAGTAGTAATCACTTCTTCAATAGATGAGACATTATACATGTCACTAACTAAATTGCTTTGTGTAAATGGGTTTATACTCAAATTATCTTGACATGTTAATTTAATTAATGCTCATGTTAAAGTAGATAACTTATGAGTGGAGCATTTGACATGGCCATGTTATTAAAATTGCACGCTAGATTCAAAAAAGTTTGATGTGCTTGTTCCATTTATATAAAGTGGTCTTTCATGAGTCATTTTCCTTTGAAAAGCATATTTATGTCTTGATACAAAATTGGCATAAGAACTTGAGCATTGATAATAGAGGCATGTTCAATTGTGTGGTTATAAGGCATGTTGAAAGGCACTCTAACTAGACTAGGTAAATTTTCATGGGGAAAGTCTACTAGACACGCCTTTGACTAAGACTTTGTCCCTATTTTCAATCAAGTGATGATCAAACAAATAAGGATCATATGTTGATGGCATAGTAATGCAATATAGTTTTTATTGAGCTTGTTCTACAACTAATTATATGATAGCAAGATACTACATGGTTTGTTCTTAGTCTTGCTCCAAATATGGAGGCATGTTAACCATATAGTGGGCTAAAGGATATTTGTTTTATTTCCTAGATTGAGTATTATAAGGATGATAATGTTGGGCCCCTTTTTGTGTTAATTAGAGGATCGTGCCAACTCCGTAGATCTTGGTGTAAGGAAATCATTGGTGACAGTTTATTTTTTTGTATTTTTGGTGCCAGCTAGGAGGATCCCCATGGATCATGTGCCAATTGGCAGGCATTTGTTTAGTGCCTGGGTTTGAATTATAATATCACTAAGTGATTGCACATGGTGGTTAGAGAGCATGGATGTTAGGGTATTGGAGTTGACAATATAATGATGCCTAGTGATTCGCACCCACTGTGCACCCTTCTGACCTAACAAAAATATTTTCCTTTGCCTATGAAAATGAGCTTGAACCTGAAGGAAAGAAAGGTGATTAATTTTATCAAAGCTCTACCAAAATTGAGAGACACCATTAGTATATTGTAATTAGCATGAATTATGTTAAAAATTCTAAATGTATAGTCCAAGCTCGCTCGTGATCCACTGGGCATGAGTAGTTTCAAAGATGAGCACATTCTCTATTTCCATGTTATGAACTTTGTATACTAAAACTATGAATTAATGAAGAATTTTATTGAGAATAATTGAGTGCTAATATTTTCTATATGGTTATAACATTATTTTGTGTTTATAAGTTGAATCTAATAGTTATGATAGTATAAATTCTATATATGAGCATGTTACCTTATGAAGGTTTTCCCCTAGCATCAATGTCATCTCTATTTAAAGTAGCAAACTCTCAATAGGCTCGAAACTATTTTAAGTGTTGACATAGGCATGTGTCTAAGCCATGAACCCAGTGCCTAGAGTGCTATCTGGATGAATAAGCCTCTGAGTATGAGCTATTCCATATTTCACTAAGCACTTGAATTTGACTTTACTTACTAGTTGAAATACTTGAACCCATATAAAATCATAACTAGTCTAATACTGACTTCTACCATCATGGCCAAAACTAGACCCCTTAAATAGGTGTGCACCTCTTACTTTTACCCAAGATAAAATGCATTGATAGACCACCTAATCTTGTTTTTCTAATGAACAAGTCCCATTGAGACTAATGTTGTGCCATGTTTCAACTATCCTAATGTGGACCTTGGTCCATTCACTTTTGTGCTTCAAGTGAGTGCACAAGGCTTGAACCTTGTGTGAAATTGATGCCAATAAAATAGTGCATTTAAATGTTATGCATCACAATTTTTTTCTATGCTTGTGCCTATCTGTATCAAGTATAGAACTAACTTTAATTGATTGCTAAATGTGTAACTAAGCACATGGGATAAACAAGGAGACTTTTCTACAACATTTTGGTTTTGTTTCTAGGACCCTATTGAATTTGGTTATTGTAATGGTGCAACAAAATGATGCTCTAAATTTCACTCAATAACATCGAGCACTAGATAGAAAAAGTAGAAGATAGTTTCATGAAAAATCATATGACATGCTAGGGATAAAATCTAAGTATATGGGTGAAAACCAATCTATCTAATGCTTTATATGAGGCATTATTTTTTGAACTACCTGAACATGTGTACTTATGGTTGGTTGCCTATACAACCTCTAGAAGATGAATCCACATCCAACACATTGAGTGGACAAAAGAGTGCATAGAAAGGCTTGAGAGCCTAAATGATGTTTAGACATATGTTTTAGATAAATGGTGGATCAACACGTTGAACAACTACATGTTGGAATTTGTAGTGTTAAACATATCTTGCCTTGAAGTAGAGTACAAGTTCTTTTTCAAACCAAGGGGTAAATTTATAAGAGGGATTATCACCAAGTTATATAAATTACTAGTAGATTATAGGATTAAAACCATAAGAATGGAAGGATAAAATCTTTGCACATATGAGCAAGCACAAAAGGTGAGAAGGGGAAGTGTGGGTGAGGCATGATGGAAGGGGATGAGAAACCTAACACCTGAGAGCTCTGAAGGTAGATCTATAAAAATCAAAGGCATAGGATAATAGAGGATCTAGAACATGAAAGTGCTGAGAGGACCCATAGCAAATGGGAAGGGCGTGGGGAAGGATCCTTGAACTATAGAAGTAGAGAGGAGGAAGAAAGAGACCAAGATCAATAGTTGGGTGAAGAATGCCTTTAGTTCTTACAAGCTATGGCAAATGAGGTTATGTGGAAAGCACCTACCCCCTTTGAACTTGAAGTGCAAGGTCATGCACTGGATTCTCCACTAGAAGATAGAAGAATGATAACTGACCCTATTATCAATATTGATTGTGATAGACTTTAAACTTTGAGCCAAGACTTTATAATCAAACAAGTGATACCTTATGAGGAATTACACTAGAATACCATGAAACTATTGAATGCCAACCCAAGAATCTAGAATAGAATTGCAATCATTCTTATTCAAAATATGTTAATTGCACCAACTAGGCAACAACCCATAGGAAGTGGCCCAGTGCCATAAGTGAGTAGTACTATGCCATCAATCTTGATAGCATAACCTACACCAACAAGGTCAGTGCTCAACCCTATAACTAGAGGTATTGAAGGACCACCTCCAACATAGATGTTAGTGGGTAAATGTTTTAGACTCCATCACCACCCCCTTAGTAGATTTATTATGAAATGGTGATGCACTTTCTTGAGTATCATGGTGTAGATAATGCCACAGATCATGTTCTCAAGTGTGAACTTTAATGGTGTGTTTGAGGTATTACCCAATTAGAGGACAAGGTGACTTAGTTTGAGACCACCTTGATGGATCACATCCACACCTGGTATAAAAAATTTAATCCAAACTAGGCTATGGTTGATTTTAATATACTGAAGGAGGCCTTATTAAAGGAATTTTATATTCTGAAGTTTGATCAATAGAGCATTTCAGTGCTCAAATAAATCATCAAAGGGTTATTCAAGAGCGTGTACCTATATGAGGCATAGTTTAAGACCCTCCTCTCTAATATTTCATATGATATCCACCCCTCCCAACATATATAATGGTTTTTTGGGGGCCTACTAATACCTTTTAGGAGAGAACTATCCATGAAGACCTTCATGGACCCTCATAAAGTGCTTGAAGCTATGCTCTGATCAAAGTTAGCAAGCAGTGTTGATACCAAGATCAACCAATTTATGGAGGCATAGATCAAATCAATAGCCTCTCAATTATAAAAGTTGACTGCTAGTTTGGCACATGACACACAAAATGGATTATGGTATATTGACTACGAGATGGAGGGGCATAACAAGAATAATTACCCATGAATAAATGTCCACATATTACTTCTCAGTTATGAAGTTTGTCATGGGCCATCTGACTCTTGAAACCACCCCTATTACAACATGTTAGTCAAGTAAACACTGCCATATTTTACAAGATGTGCAATGCCTATACTCATTCAATAATAAATTGTTGAGTTATTGATGAGATGCAAAAAATATGGAGAGAGGCATGTGATAGGCAATGACCACAGTGAGTGGGTAGGTAGGCCAAGGAAATAAATGTTATGGCCATCAATATATTAGCTATGGTAATTAATGAGGTATGCATGAATAAGGTAGAAGATGTGGTGGAGGAATATTCCCTCCATGATCATGTTACAATTGTGGGTCTATTGAGCATTACTAGTGTGTCTTTCTCATGCACCCAAAGTATGGGTATTGTCAGGGACCACATGTGGTCGAGGATCACCTAGACTTATAAAAAATATGACTCAAGGTTGAACTAGTGTAGATAAGGGTGTCACCATGGTTAGGCATGATAAAAAAGAAGATAAATGTGTTTCCAAGCTATACTAGACTCATAAGGATCCACCTAAGGTGCAGGCCATAACTTAGAGTGGGTTCACCACTCAGCCACCTATTACATAGACAAAATAACTACACTTAGAATATGGAGAACCAAGTTTTACCAAGCACATAACATGACCTAAGATAAGAGTTTCACCTTACCCTAACTTGACATGACATAAGGACATCCTATAATAAGCCATGAGTGTAATACAAAATTTGCAAGGAGAGCTCCAACTAGCCAGATATCTAGAGTCACAAGCAAGTACCTCATGTAGGAAGTAAGATAACCATGAGGCTAAAGTATAGAAGTTGATTGAGATCCTATGCCTCCTATAATATGAAATGATGTTGCCCTTATTGAAAAACTTACTTTTAGAGCATGTAGGGAAAAGACCAAAGAGAAAGGCTACCACTTAGATAATTGAAGTTACTACACTACATATGAAGTGGGTGCATGAAGTAAGTCATACTCAAAATGTAGAGTATAACCAAGAACTACTAATAAATGTCACCATCAATGGATAGTCTATTTGTGAGGTCCTTATGGACACATATGCTAAGGTTAACATTCTAACCAAAATCACCTAGGAAAAGATGGGATGACCACCCTTAAATCCCTCCCCTCATATGTTTTTTATAGACAACAAAACCTAAGTACAACCTATCAAAATCTTGAAGTTCAAAGCTGATTTCAAGGTAATTGAATTAGTAGAGCATGATAATTATCTAGTGCTCTTAAGAAGGCCATTGTGTTACACCAAAAAAATGAACATGCCCTTCAAAAAGTGCTAAATGACTTTAAAAAATGGTAGAGAAAGGGTGGTGATCCCCTATCAAGTTATTAAGGGCCTTCATATGTGGAAATTTTTAATCTTAAAGATGAGATCAACCAAATTTATAACATCATGGTGTGTGGAATCGAGAAGCTTAACCTAAGTGACCAAGGAGTACTCAAATGGGAGGATGGACAATTAGGCACTGATACAACTAACATAGTTTTTGATTGATAGATCAAAAAGGCTTATGAAGTGACTAGCTAAAGGTTTTTCTAGTGTGTAAAACTGAGCCAAGACTAGCTAGGATATAACTTATTAGGATTGAGTATACTCAAAATAAATGGGTACCTCATGCCAAAAAGGTAGTGAAAAGGGAGTTTTGACTGAGTAAAGGGAAGCTTACAATGCTCCCAAAATATGAAAGGAACCAACCTATATATAACCATCTTCATGACATTTAATTATGAATCCCCAAGGAAGTAGATATAATGGGTGTACTAGTACATACCCTAAAGAGCATTACTGCTCGTTGGTGGGTAGTATAAAGGCCTACTTTGCCAACATGGTAAGATGTGAAGGTAGAAATATTCATGAGGTTTAGAAAGAGTAATGAGGACTTAGACATGCCTACTTACTTAGGCTATTCTAACCCAATCATGCATATACGTTGGTGTGAAGAAACCTATACTATCTATGGCAAGAACATACCCCAAAGCCAATGGGTGCATGCCTTCAAAATAAATTTGAAAATATGGGCACCAGTGTGGTATGTTTTAAATGAAATGAACTAATAAATAGGAGACTATGAGGTACTCAAGGAGAGGTTTGTACACATGTTCTCCTTTTCTTCATATATCTTAGAGCTATTATATCCATTACAAGTCATTTTTAGGGCAGTGCTTGAGGACACTGCCATCTTACAAGAGTGCCTTAGAGACATGTTCAAGGAGAAAGGACTAATGCTCCTGATGTTCTTTGAATATTAGGAACTCAATAGTGACTCCAAAAAAGAAGATGAAAAGATTTTGAAGGAGCAAAATTGGAAGGCTCTAACAGGAAAGCAAAAAATCATGCACCTTATGGATGATAACACCTTTAATAAAGAAGATCCAAATCATCTTTGAATTGAAAAAATTGAGGGGACAAGGCAATTTGAAGACTCTTATTAGGAGAAGAATAAGCCCTACCGTATGCCACTCAGGACCATGAAAGTAGATATCAATGTAAAAGGCAAGACAAAGATTGACACTATAAGTGCTTACTGGTCTAAGGTAAAGATGGTTGAATCATAGACCTTCTGAAAGAGTTTCAGGACTTGTTCCCATGTAGCTACTAGGACATGAGGGGTACTCACCCTTAATTTGGAAAAATGAGCATCAATATGGTGGATGGAGTGAGGCCTTTCAAGAATCACCTATATAGGATGAATCCCAATCTCCATGCTAAGGTGAAAATGGAGATTGACAGAATGCTAGCTGCCAATGTCATCTTCCCTGTATAAGAGTCTTAATGGGTGAGCTTGATGGTCATAAGCATCAAGAAGGATGGGCATATATGTATCTACATCAACTATAAACTTTTAAACATTGCCTATATCACTGACTCATTCCTAACTATGTTCATCGATGAGGTCTTGGATGGCATCATAGGTTGAAAAATCTATACTTTCACTGATGAGTTCTTGGGCTACCATCAAGTGCATATTGAGGAGGATAAGCCTAAGATAACCTTTGTAATTAAATATGGTTGTTTTGCTTATAATTTGATACCCTTTGGACTCAAAAATGCATTGGATATATTATCTAGAGTAGTGATCATTACTTTAAATAACTTCATCCATAGGTTCCTCCAAGTCTATCTCAATGATTAGACTATGTATGACCTTGTAAAGGACCACTATGATAATCTTCACCTCATGTTTGAGAGGTGTAGGAAGCTCTAGATACTTTAAACCTAAAGAAGTACATCTTTGTAACCCCCTTTAGAACATTGCTCAGGTGCATCATCTATGTTAGTGCCCAAAATTTGCACTGGAGAAATTAGTCCCTTGTCTGTATTAAAGTTTATGTCCTTAGCTATATTTCTACCTCTATGCATTCCTTTGAAAGGTCAAGTTAATGTACATAATTTTCTAAGTCCTTTGTCTTGTCTTTGCTTGGTGAAGGTGTTCTTTCCCTTAAACTTTTTGGGCCTTTTGCATGAACATAATGTCTGAAAAAAATAGGTCTTCATATTTTTTGCTCAGACAAAAATTTTGAAGACTTATTTCCATCGAACATTTTATCTGCTGCAAAATATCTAAAGGAATTCAATGTCATATCACTTTGGGGCTAAGTGTTTTACAAAAGTTTTGAAGGGCTATTTCATTGGTTTTAGGTCATTCATTTTGGAATTTTTGTCCATGATAAAATTTTTGAAGGGCACTTTCCCTTCGGGCATTTTTCCTACACAAAAAGCTCAAAGGATTTGTAAGGTCATTTATTTAGACCAAAGGTACTTTCCAAAAATCTTGAAGGGTCATTTATCCTTTGAAAAATGTCCAAAAGATTGTTTCTTTTAGGCATTTTTCCCTTGTAAAATACTGAAGGGTGCTTTTGAAGGTCAAAGGACACTTGTAAAAAACTCTAAAGACACTTTTAAAGGGCCATTTTGCCTTTGCAAAATGTCTGAAGGATTAATTCCTTCAGGGATTTCGCCCTTGTAAAATTCCTAAAGGTTGTCTACAAAATCTTTGAAGGATAATAATGGATTCAGAGAACACTTAAAAAAATTTGAAGGATATTTTCAAGAGCTTGAAAGGTACTTTTGGTAAAATTGTTGCGAGGTAGAGGACCATTTCCTTCAGACGTTTTGCCCAAGAAAAAATTTTGAAGTATAAATCTAGATGGTGAACGACATTTTCAAAACTTTTGAAGGGAACTTTCTAAAGATGGAGGATGCTTTCAATAGTTTTAAAGGGAACTATCAAGAGATCAAAGGACCATTCTAAAAGTCTAAAGGGCATTTTTTTAGGATAGGTGCCCTTAAAAAAATTATGACGTGTATGTTCAAGTGCCCAAAGAATTATTTTGGTAAAATTGTTATGGGGTAAAGGTTTATTTCCTTCAGAAATTTTGCTCGAGCAAAGAGTCTAAAGGAATTGAATTTCTTCAAGAGAAGTAATAAGGTCAATTTTTAAGGGGAAATTATTTTGGATAAATTGTCTGAAACAATTGTCCTAAAAAATAAAAAAGAGCTAAATGTCAAATTCTTTTGGCAAAAGTGTAGAGGTTCAATTCCTTTAATAGAATTTCTTGGACACATTTATTGTGGGGCAATAGTGTTGAGTAAAATAGGGAGGCCAAAGATAAATACCTAGGTAAAATTTCCATAGAATAAAATCTTTGAAAGAATATTTCCAAGCTGTAGGTGATGGTCTCATAGATGTTTTTGACTGGCATGCAAACATCAACTTTAAGCTATGGTAGGTATCTTTTGGGATTCAAATTTTTAGGACAGTTGCATGAGAATCATTCTTAGACCCCATGAAGTATCTATTTATTTTCAAATATGGTAGATCTAATTGCATGCATTTGTTCAAAGTAGGATGATCTAATGGTGCATGATCAAATCTGAATAATCAAAGGGACTCAAAAAGCCTATATGGCTGCCAAGTGGCATACCCTTGTGGTCAAAGAAAAGGAAGTTTCCAATCATGATCCACTCCTCATATCATGATCCGATGGAGTGCATTTGCTTGTCTGACCAGATCTCATGGTGTGTAGCCAAGGTTGAAAAGTCAGAGATCTCATGAGCAAATGCAAGAATGATAGGTGGCACAACTACGTGCCACAATATTATAGCTTGAGAATCTCCTTATAGGACCTTTAGCTTACATGTGCTTGAGATATGAAGATCCAATGGTGCAAGCCAAGATAGACTTTTCAAAGGGCTAAGATTGCATGAGGAGCTAATAAGTATCCATACTAGATCCATTAGTCACTTTTAGAGCTATAAAGATGCCTAGTTAGATCCAAGATAGAATGCAAAGTGTCAATATGTGGTAAGATTTATTTTCAAAGATAAATTTGATGATTATTTCATAAGCATGGAAATGGTTTGAGGAGCAAAAAAATGTCTAGTTGCCAATTCAAAAGTGAATATTTCTAATCATGATCATGAATAATTTTAGTTTCATGTCATAAATTAGATCCACTCCTGAGCTATCATTATAGGTAATGGGATTTCCCTTTAGCATGCATAAAGAAGAGATTCATGTCCAAAAATGTCCATGATTTTTATTGAGTAACAAGAAAGCATTTTAAAATAAGTTTCATATGAGGACAAAATTTGTTTGTCTTTCAAATGATTTTCTCCATCCAACTGTGCAAGTGAGTAATCAAGGGATATTCATGTGGTTTCACATCAAGACAAAATTTATTTGGCTCCTTGAGTGAATATACTCCTTCCAAGCTTGTGTGAAAGGCATTTTTCACCCAAAATATCAAATGATGCACTTTAGGTGGTTGTAAGTCATCATTATTTATGAAAGAAGTTGTAACAATGATTTGTCTTAAAAATTGATGAATATCTCAGGCATAGCAAAAGGCATTTTCTAGCTGGGAGCATCTCAACAGGACTGGAGAAGTTTGTTATGTAATTTTTGAAAATTGTAGCCCATGGTCCCATATTTGGGAAGGATTGAAAATGTATAATTAGAAGGCTTGTCTTTTATTTCAAGGTTGTTCATTATTGTTGGCTTTTCAAGTTGATATAAAATATTTTAGGTGTCCATTTCCTCTAATTCCAGGTTTAAAAAAAATTGGGATTAAGTGTTGTATGTAGACTTTATCTCCCTTGCTAAGGTGGTTGCATCTATACAACCCTTAGCAGGCTTTAAGAGCATGCTTATATATCCCTTGTCAAAAGAGCAGTCTCACCATGCCTATCCCCATGGTAACATTCTAAAGTGTTGATGTCTATAATATATATTTTCAAACCTGTGGAAAATATTTAAGGATCTTTACTATATTCTACTAATGAAATGCAATAATATGATTTTAGTTTTGTTGATTGGATATCTGGGTCTATGTCCATTACTGATTATCATTTTGAGCATGCATCTAGTTTATAAATCCATTTCTCTAGTTATATTTGGAAATGTATTATTGAATACCCTTTAAGGAATCTCCAGGTTCATGTATTTGCTAGAAGTATTTGGGATTCTAGCTTCAATGTATGTCCTAGTCTCTTAGGGATCATTTGATGTTTGTCATTGTCTTGCATTTGAAATTTTTTGTGTGTCTTTACTAACAAAAATTGTCATAAAATAATGTTAGATACTCTATTATTTGAGAACCACTAGCACACCACCCTCCCTTTTTATAACTAACAAACTATACTACCCTATTCTACCCTACATTTAACACACCTTTTGCATACCATAAGTGTTATTTACCTTGTAGATGCATAAGTCTTTGCATAATTGAAATGTGTTTGTAGTTTGTGCTTTAAATCTTAGTATTGTAGTTTTCCATTTAATCCCTGTTAATGAATATTTCATAAAAATGAAGATTGCAATCATAATTTCATATGTATTTAGTAGCTTGTGTATGACATAAAGCATTTTTGTATTTTGTATGACAAATTTTCATGGGTGAAGTGTAAAAACTTGGTTATGCTTTGGTCATATTTTCCCCTTATGACAAGAATCCCCATGGGGATTGAAGTGTAAAATCCCTCCATGAGAGCAAACTACCCCATAGGTTCTCTCACCTTCGTTTAGGTAGATCCAAAAGTAACAAGGAGTTAACCATACCCTCTATAGGTGCCTCCCAATCATTTTCTCCAGTCTAGTCCATTCCTTATGCCAAATCCTCCCCTGACTACAACAACATTCTACCAGGTTTCTCATTATTGCTTGACATTTCCTTCAAATGTGTAAGGCCATATTAGAGAGGTGTATAACTGGGAACCAACACTCTTTTGGCACCATTATTGGGGACTAAATTGAAGTCCAAGTCACTTGTGTTGTCAAGGATTCTTGTAGAGAGCTGTAATTATTTCATGTTTTGAAGTTCTCTATTGTTACTACATTGATCCGACTATCTTTGGTCATCAATACCACATTACTCCACTTGGGGATGTGTTAGGATTTGAGGTTTGACAATTTAAATTCTACTATATTTATTACAAATCTATTAATATTACATGTTGGAAGGTGTATTTTCCCTTTTGAACTTAATTCTAGAAGTTTAAGTATTTTTGCATATTATTTCATCATTGAACTCAGTAAATTATGTTTTCAACTCGTATCGCCTTAGTTTGTTAACTATCCTATTCTAGAAGTTTATTTCTAATGGTGACTCATATTATATCACTTGGTTTGAAATAATATTAGTGCCTATTTTAAATATCTCCATTTTAGCCTTGAGTGTTCTTTCTTGTTTTCAAAGTTGGAAGGATTGAGAACATCCTTAAAAGGTGACTCATTCAAAAGGCTTGTCTCACCCTTAAGTTTGCACCAAAGAAGAAGGGGACAAGTCTAGAGGCCTAATGAAGGGAAAATTTTAGCCATTTAGGACTTTTGAGAGCCTAATAATCTTAAAATATTTTTTAACCCCTATTGTTGAGGACTATCATAGCTCTTCTACTGATTATGAGACACATAATCTTGTGTATTTTATAGCTCCTTCTCAACCAGCTAAATCCCCTCCCAGATCTCATCCACCAAGTCCACCTCATTTATCCCCTTGTATCCCTTTGTCATTTATTCTTTAACCTCATATTGAACCAATCATGAAACATAGGGACCAAGATGAGAATGCATGTCTTGCATTCTACATTCCCAGATTTGGGTTGTTTGATTGTGAAAAACCTCAAGATGAATCAAATACCTCCATGAAATTACTGACTAATGCTACATTTGATCAGTTTTGGGGTGCTATTGAAATGGAGAGTGTCCTAAATTTTAATTTTACTTGTGATGTTAATCTAGTACAAGAATAAAAATTGCTCATCTATGATTTTGATCTCTTTCATTCTATGATGATGAAAAAATATCCCTAGGGCAATCCATTAGTTGAGGACAAGTAGAAATTAATTAATGCAATAGCTACCTGAAAGAAGGACTAGAACTTAAGAAGTAGGCAACTAGGTGTTGTTCCTTAAGATACTTCCCCTACAAATCCAAAGGTAGGGAATGCAAGAAAGGAAAACAAGAAAACTACATCAGCCCAAGAAGTTTCCAAGATGGCACCTATAACCCAAGATACTAAGCCTAGAGGTGTTCTTATTGGGAGTAATAGAATACCTATATTGTCTAACATCCCTAAGGGTGTGAATGAGCTTAAGAAAAATCCACCTTTGAAGGCTATTGTCAAAGTTATATAACCACCCCAACCTTTTATACTTTAGATTTTAAGTGACTATATTCTATTTGAAAGTGCCATTACCCTTCCATCAAACACACCTCTTCCTTAGTATATTGTGTGTGATATGGCTCAAGTGTTGAGTCAATTAAATATCACCGTATCACTTGTTGAGTTATTGTGAATAACTAAACATAGGATGAGGGCCTTTGAATATTTAGAATTTGGTGAAAGTTTAGCTAAAAATGAAGTTAATTTACCCCAAGCACCCCTAGAAGAAGATGAAGAATAAGAAGAGGTTGTTAAACCTGCTCTGGAGGTCTATTTAGGGACTGAACTTGTAGAAAGTCATTTGAATGTGGACCCATTTTATATGACTCTACTGATAAATGGTCTAGTTGTTCACAATTGTATGTTTTACTCTGGTGCTTATTGTAATGTGATGCCCTTGGGTGTCGTTAATGATCTTGGAGTGAATATCACATTAGCATTTGGCAAGTGCTATGCCATGGAATCATGAGAAGTTTTAGTTGTTGGACAAGCTAAGGGACTAATGGTACAACTAGTAGTTCATCCTATAAAGTAATTAAAGATGGGCATGGTGGTTGTGTACTACCTACCTAAATGGGGGATGTTATTATCACATAAGTGGGCTACCAATGTGGGTGGAAGTGTGTAGATGGACCTTTCCTATGCCATTATTCCTTTAGAGGGTAATATGGTTAGACTTTATAGAGAGCCAAAGATTTTATATGTGATTGAAGATCTAAAGCATGCTCTCAATGAAGTGTTGTACATGAATGTTGAGCTTAGCAACTTTATTGGGAATGCTGACACTAGAGAGTAGCGTGTTGTTCTTGATGTAGATACTGACAAAAAAATGTAGTTTAGAAGATGTGTTTTGATGGGGCTTGCTCCAATCTTGGAAATAGAGCTGGGGTTATCTTTTATGCCCCTAATGGTAAATGTTTTATGTTTTCTCTTTAGCTTTCTTTTGAGTGCTTGAAAAATACTTCTGAGTATGAGGCATTCTTACTTGGTCTAAGGATTGCTTGTGAATATGGAATCAAATGTCTGATTGTTAAGAGTGATTCTAAGTTGGTGCTGAAACAAGTCCATAGTAATTTTTCCATGAAAAATAAAAGGTTGAAATAGTATCAAAATGTTCTTTGGGACTTGTTGGAGTTCTTTGATGCATTCAATATTTGTTATCATGATATAATTTACAACCAAGAAGATGATAGACTTATAGGTCTAGGTGCTCAATTTGACATTGCAAATATAAGCCCTCATTATCGGTATCAGGTAGAGGTGCTTATCAGGCCTTTAATCCCAAATAATGTTCATCATTGGTAGGTCTTTAATGATGATGAATAGATTAAGAGGTTTTTGAATGATGAGGCTGAGTTCCATGATTAGCTCATAGACTTGGAATCCATGGTTCAGGTTTATGATGGGAAGGAGACCTTATTTGGGATAGACATCATTCAGTTGAACACAAACACTATCCCAAGAGGACTGGTTAGTTTGGAGGCTCTTTTGATGGAGCTGATAGGATCAAGTCAATAGACTCATTCATTTCAAAGGATGTCATTGAGTGCAATTTTGGTTCTCATGAGAATCCAAGGAAGGTTTGGTTGGGCATTTAATTAAGTGTAGCTGAGAAGAAATATTACATGCAGTTACTAAGGAAGTAGTAGGATTGATTAGCATGGTCTTATTCTAAGCTAAAATTGTATAGGGAAGACTTATTCTAGAATGTCATCCGATTGCATCCCAATAGAAAACATTTTAGGTAGAAACAAAGACCCATTAACCCTATCTTGGCCACCAAGATGCAGGAAGAGTTAAATAAGCTAAGGGACAATGGTATCATTCATCCCATCAGGTATTCATCATGGGTTATAAATTTAATACTTGTACGAAATATGAATGGTGATATCCATTTGTTTGTGGATTTTTGAAATCTAAACAAAGCTTTTGTAAAAGATAATTATCCCCTACCCAATATGTAAAACTTGCTGCAAAGTGTTACAGGATAAAAAATGTGGTCCATATTGAATGGCTTCTCAAGTTATAACTAGGTTATGGTCAAAGAATCTAAGAGGTCTGAGACTATGTTCACCATGTCATGGGGGATTAATGTATATATGAGGATGCCTTTTGAGTTAATGAATGCTAGTGCAATGTTCTAGTGAGCTATGGATGTTGCCTTTGAAAGGATAATTAACCAGTTTATTTGTTGTGTATTATGATGGTATCACTTTGTACTCTAAAATAAGAGAAGAACATTTGGATCATCTAGAAAATGTGCTAATCAGGTGTAGGGAGTTTAGTGTTTTGCTTAATCTTAAGAAGTGAAACTTTGGAGTACAAAAGGCCAAGTTTTTGGGGCATATAATGTCCAAAGAGGGTGACATGATTGATCTTGAGAGGGTCAAAGCCATTCACAAAGTGCCTATCTCATATTCCAAGAAAGGAATTCATTCTTTTTTTGGATAAATCTAATTTGTACGGAGGTTTGTGTCTAAATTTGTAGAGATTACTCTACTTATTACTTCCATGTTGAAGAAGGACCAAATCATCAAGTGGGAAGAGAAGGTCATGCAAGCATTCAATGACATCAAGGGAGATTTGAAGTTTTCTCCTATCTTGGCCAGTCCTGATTACATAAAGCCATTACAAGTATTCTCTTTCACATCATACAATATTGTTGTTGTTGTCTTATTGTAAAATAATTAAGACAACCATGAACAACCCATAGCTTTCTTCAACAAATCTATGCAAGGTCCTAAAATGAAATACACTATTATGGAGAAACAATTTTTTTCTCTTTTGAAGGCTGTTAAAATGTTTAGGCTGTATATTCTGAGTTTAAAAATTATTTCTTACATCCCGCACACCATGGTGAAGGACATTTTAACTTAGACTGACATAACTAGCAAGAGGTACAGGTGGGTTGACAATTTACAAGAGTATGATATGGATATTAAGACCACCAAGTTAGTAAGAGGGATGGGTCTAACTAAGCTTATGGTTGAGACCAATTTGCAAGATGTTGAGGTAAACACTACTTTATTTAATGTTAATGATTCCTTGAGTCAATTTAACATCTCTATGGTATAAAGACATTATTTACTAATTATAAAATCTAAATTGCCCCTAGATTGGATAGGAATCAAAGGAGAACTCTCAAACTTATCTCCCAAAAATACCTCTTGACTAAAAATAGACTTACATGGAAAAATCTAGATGGGGTTCTCCTAAGATGTGTACTAAAAAAATAAACCATTGTCCTGATTGAAGAATTCCATAGTGGAGTTTGTGGTGGTTATTTTGCACCCAAAGTTATAGTTCATAAAATTTTGAGAGAAAGTTATTGGTGGCCATCATTGTTTAAAGATGTTGCTCATATGGTCAAAAGAGGTGAGAAATGTTAGCACTTTACTGGGAGCATGAAAGCTTCAGGTTCTATTCCCTTATAGCCTATGACAATTGAGGGCCCATTTCGATAATGGGGAATGGATTTCATTGGATAAATCATTGATTCATCAAGCATTGGGCATAGATGGATACTAGTTGTAATTGATTACTTCACCAAATGGGTTGAAGCAATCCCTATAAAGAAAGAAACACACCAGGTAGTCATTGATTTCTTACTAAATTAGATTAATTATAGATTTGGTGTGCCTGTTAAGATAATTACTAATAATTCCATGAGCTTCAAAGCCAAACTTTTGGTGGTATTGTACAAAGACTATGGAATTAAACTGACTTATGCTTCCAACTACAATCCTCAAGGAAATGAGAAAGCATAATCAAGTAATAAGAACTTGCTCAAAATTATTAGATGAACTTTGGAAGCAAATAATAAGAGGTGGGGTGAAAAATTTAAGTTTTCATTATGGGATGATAATATTATGCCTAAGAGAGCTACAGGCATAAGCCTTTTTGAGCTTATTTATGGAGCTCAAGTAGTTTTGCCTATGAATTTGTAATTGCTAACCTATCAACTCATGCAACAACTAGAAGATGGTGAGAAAATCAACCACTATGAAAATAGGGTTAACCATATTGTTGAGCTTGATGAAATTCAAAGATAAGATCATGAAAGACACCTCAAGTTCAAAGAAAAATTGAAGAAAATATTTGATAGAAAGGTCAGTCTAAGAACTTTCCAAGTAGACGATTTGGTTCTATTTTGTGACAATAGACACGAGGATAAAGGTAATCATGAAAAGTTTGATGCCTTGTGGATGGGTCCCTATTCCATTAACTATTATATTGGGGAACATACCTTCTTTTTGAGAGACCTAGATGGTGAGATACTAGAACTACCAGTCAATAGCAAGCATCTAAAACACTTCCTTGATTAAGTTTGTAATCTATGTACCATATTGAATAGTGTTTTTTTGCTTTGTTCTTTCATTGATTTATTTCCCCTTCACTTTGGGATTTGTTTGTATAGTTTCATTTTGTTTTTTTCATGTGTTCATTTTTAGATCCTCTTAATCTATTTTTGGTAGTATGCCATGTTTTGTTGAGCCTTCATGAGTGTCTACTAAAAAATTTCTAAGTTTTGACTCTATAGCCCAATAGATTGGCACCTGGTCTTATGTTTGTGGTTCTTTGCACACCCACAAGGGGTATGCATTCCTAGGTGAGACCCAGTGTTAGTGCCCAAAATTACACTAGAGCAATTGGGTCCTTGTCTATATTAAAGTTTATGTCCTTAACCATATTTCTATCTCTATGCATTCCTTTGGAAGGTCAAGTTCATGTACATAATTTGCTAATTATTTTGTCTTGTATTTTCTTGGTAAAGCTATTCTTTCCCTTAGACTTTTTGGGCCTTTTTCACAAACATAATTTCTAATGGAAATAGGTCTTCATATTTTTTGTCTCAGACAAAAAGTTTGAAGACTTATTTTTATCAAACATTTTATCAGCTACAAAAGTTCTAAAAGAATTCAATGTTATATCATTTTCGAGCTAAGTGTTTTACAAAAGTTATGAAGGGTTATTTCATTGGTTTCAGGTCATTCATTTCAAAAAAAAAATTTATGGCAAAAAGTCTGAAAGGCACTTGCCCTTTGGGCATTTGTCCCACACAAAAATCCCAAAGGAATTATAAGGTCATTTTTTTTGGCCAAAGGTACTTTTCAAAAATCCTGAAGGGTCATTTTTCCTTTGCAAAATGCCTGAAGGATTATTTCCTTTGGGCATTTTGCCCTTGAAATATTCTTAAAAGGTAATTTTTAAGGGTGAAGGACACTTTCAAGAAACTTGAAAGACTTTTTTGAAGGGTCATTTTGCCTTTGCTAAATGTCTGAAGGATTATTTCCTTTAGGCATTTTACCCTTGCAAAATTCTTGAAGGGTGACTACAAAATTTTCAAAGGATAATTCTAGATCTGGAGGACACTTATAAAAATTTTGAACTATATGTTCAAAAGCTTGAAAGGTAATTTTAGAAAAAATGTTATGGGGTAGAGGAACATTTCCTTCATACATTTTACCTGAGAAAAAAGTCTGAAGGATAAGTTTGTATGGCAAAGGAAATTTTCAAAACTCCCTAAGGGCACTTTCTGAAGACAGAGAATGCTTTCAATAGTTTTGAATGAAACTTTCAAGAGATTTAAGGACCATTCCAAAATTCCAAAGGGAATTTTTGAAGGGTATGTTCAAGTGCCCAAAGAATAATTTTGGTAAAATAGTTGTGGGGCAGAGGTCTATATCCTTCAGACATTTTGCCCAACCAAAGAGTCTAAAGGAATTTCATTTCTTTAGGAGAAGTGCTAAGGTCAATTTCTACATGGAAATTATTTTAGACAAATTATTCGAAATAATTATCCTAACAAAGGCAAAAGATCTAAGTGCCAAATTCTTTCGGCAAAAGTGTAGAGGTTCAATTCCTTAGAGAATATTGTTTGGACATATTTCTTGAAGGACAATAGTGTTGAAGTAAATAGGGAGGCCAAAGATAAAGACTTAGGAAAAATTAATATAGAATAAAATCTTTGAAATAATATTTCCAAGTTATAGATGATGCTCTCATAGACATTTTTGACTGGCATGTAGATGTCAACTGTAAGCCACGATAGGTAGCTATTGGGATTCAAATGTTTAAGATGATCATGCAAGCATAATTTTAAGACCCCATGAAGTATACATTTATATTCAAATGGGGTAGATCCAATGGCATGAATTTTTTCTAAGTGGGAAGATCTAATGGTGCATGATTAAAGTTGAATAGTCAAAGGTACTAAAAAATCCCACAGGGCTACCAAGTGGCATACCCTCAAGGTTAAGGAAAAGGCAGTGTCTAATCATGCTCCACCCCTTAGATCATGATCTAATGGAGCACATTTTATTTCCTAACTAGATCTAATGGCACGTAGCTAAGGTTAAAAATTTAAAGATCCTATGGGCAAATACAAGAATGATAGGTGGCACAACTACATGCCATAAATTTATAGCTCAAGAATATCATTGTAGGATCTATGGCTTGCATGTGCTTGGGAGATGAATATCTAATAGTGTAAGCTAGGATAGACTTTTCAAAGGGATAGGATTGCATGATAAGGTAAAAAGTGTCTAGACTAGAACCATTAGTCATTCTTAGAGTTATGTAGATGCCCAGTTATATCCAAGATAGAATGCCAAGTATCAATATATGTGGTAAGATTTATTTTTAAAGATAAAATTAATGATTATTTCATAGATGTGAAAATGTCTCAAGGAGAAAAAGAATGTCTAATTTCTAATTCAAAAGTGGATATTTCCAATCTTGTTCGTGAATCATTTCAATTTCATGTCATAAATCGGATCCAATCCTAAGCCATCATTGTAAGTAATGGACTTTCCCTTTAGTGTCCACAAAGAAGAGATTCATGTCTAGAAATGCCCATGATTTGAAATTGAGTAACAAGAAAGCACTTTCAAATAGGTTTCATATGAGGACAAAATTTATTTGGATTTCAAATTATTTTATCCCTCTAACTATGCAAGTGAGTGATCAAGGGATCTTCAGGTGATTCCACATCAAGACAAAATATGTTTGGCTATTTGAGTGAATATTTTCCTTTCAGGCTCATGCAAAAGGCATTTTTTAGCCAATAGATCAAATGACATGTTCTAGGTGGTTTCAAGTCCTCATCATTAATTTTGAAGGTAGTTATAACAATGATTTATCTTGAAAATCGATGAATATCTAAAGCATAGCAAAAGGCATTTTTTGGTTAGGAGCATCTCAACATGACTAGAGAAGTTTGTTATGCAATTTTTGAAAATTACAACCCATGGTCCCATATTTGGGAAGGATTAAAAATGTATAAATAGAAGGATTGTCTTTTATTTCAAGGTTTTTAGTTGTTTTTGGCTTTTCAAGTTAGTATAGGTCATTTTAGGCAGCGATTTCCTCTAAGTCTAGGTTCTACAGAAATTTTTTTGGGATCAATTGTTATGTGTAGACTCTATCTCCCTTGCTAAGGTGGTTGCATTTGTACATCCATTAGCAAGATTTGAGAGCATGTTTATGTCTCCCTTGTCAAAAGAGTAGTATCACCATGCCTATCCTCATGGTAGCATTCTTAAGTGTTGATGTCTATAATATTTCTTTTTAAGCACATGGAAAATATTTATGGTTCTTTACTATATTCTTCTAATGAAATGCAATAATATGATTTGCAAGTTCTATTGATTGGATATTTGGGTCTATGCTCATTATTGGTTGTCATTCTGAGCATGTGTCTAGTTTATAAATCCCTTTCTATAATTATATTTGGAAATGTATTGTTGAATACCCTTTAAAGACTTCTTAGGTTTGTAGATTTGTCAAGAGAAAGTAATTGGGATTATAGCTTCAGTATATGTCCTAGTCTCTTAGGGATCATTTGATGTTTGTCATTGTCTTGCATTTGAAATGTTTTGTGTCTTTACTAATAAAAATTGTCATAAAATATTATTAGATACTCTATTGTTTGAGAACCACCAACACACCACCCTCCTTTTTTATAACTAACAAACTATACTACCTTGTTCTACCCTAAATTTAACACACCTTTTAAATACCATAAGTGTTATTTGTCTTATAGATGCATAAGGCCTTGCATATTTGAAATGTGTTTGCAATTTGTGCTCTATATCTTAGCACTGTAGTTTTCCATTCAACCCTTGTTGTTGAATATTTCATAAAAATGAAGATTACAGTCATCCTTTCATATGTCTTTAGTAGCTTGTGTATGACATAAAGCATTTTTGCATTTCATGTGACAACTTTTCATGGGTGAAGTGTGTAAACTTGGTTATACTTTGGTCATATTTTCCCATTATGCTAAGAATCCCCATGGAAATTGAAGTGTAAAATCCCTCCATGAGACCAAGTTACCCCATAGGTTATCTCACCTTGGTTAAGGTAGAGCCAAAAGTAGTAGGGAGTTAACCATATGCTTTGTAGGTGCCTCCCAGTCATTTTCTCTAGTCTTGTCCATTCTTGATACGAAACCCCCTGACTAAAATGACATCTAGTAGGTTTTTCATCATTGCTTGCCATTTACTTCAAGTGTGCAAGGCCAGATTAGAGAGGTGCACAACTAAGAACCAATAGTCTATAAGGATGGTTTATTTATTGACCCTGTGAAAATAACCATCATAATTTAGCTCCAAAATCCTTCAACATAGAAAGATATTCACACCTTTCTAGGCCACTATGGATACTAAAGGAAATTTATAAAGAGTTATGTAAAGATCACAACATCTATGGAAGAGCTCTTACACAAAGATGGCCCATTTTATTGGGGTAGGGTGCAAGAAGAGGATTTTGAAACATTGAAGCTAAAGTTGTCTAGCACATCAATTCTATAATTTCTAGACTGGACTACTCCTTTCCATGTCCATGTCGATGCTTCAGGTTCCATAATTAGCATCATATTAGAACAACTAGGTGAGGGCAAGATGAACCACCCCATCTCCTTTGCAAGTAAGAAATTGATGCAAGCAAAATAGAATTACATCACCATCGAGTGCGAGATGCTAGCAATAATCTATGCCTTATAAAAATTTAGGCAATATCTATTGGTAACCCCATTCATATTTTTTATTGATCATGAGGAGCTCAAGTACCTCATGAACAAGCCTATTTTACATGGGCGCATATGCAGATGGATAGTTCTATTCCATGAGTTCTAGTTCTTTGTTGTTGTTAAACCTAAGAAGCAGAACTTGGGGACATACCATTTGTCCTACATAAATTTTGGTAATGTGAAAGCACTGATTAAGGATGACATGCCAAATGCATAAATATATAAAATATAGAACATCCCTAAAGACTTGGTGGATATTACCACTTTCTTAATGTTTGGGTTTGTACCCCAAACCATGTCAAAAGATGAGAAGAAGCAACTTGTGGTTCATGCCACCCCTTATAACTCATTGAGGGGGGGCTATAGAAAATAAGTAGAGATGAAGTCCTATGCCAATGTGTTCTAGAACATGAAAAGTAATCCATCTTATAAGAAGTACATGAGGGAATCATAGAAGGCCATTGTGTTGGAGACATAATGGTGCATAGAATATTACATTCAGGTTTATGACGGTTGAGCCTATTCTAAGATGCAAAGGAGTGTACCAAGGCATGCGATGTATGCCAATGTACTAGGAATCCCAACCATCAAGATGAGATTCCTCTCATACCCATTCTTTCCCAAGCACCATTCAATAAATGGGCCATTGATTTTATTATACTAATAACTCCCACAACATAGTGCATAGGTGCATGGTATATCTTGGTAGCCATTGACTATTTCACCAAGTGGGCTAAAGCTAGCAAAGAAAATATTGCATAGTCACAACAACCACATGCTTCATCTAAGAGAACATAATAAGTCTATATGGGTAATTCTAAATTCTAACTAACGATAGGGGCACTCATTTCATCAATGAGATAGTGCACATCCTCTTAACTGAATACATGGTGGTACACCACAAGACCACACCATATCATCTAAGGCAAATAGAAAAACTAAAGATTTTAACAAGATCTTGAGAACATGCCTGACAGAGATATATGATGTTGGTCACAAGGATTGGGATGATCATATTTTAATGGTACTATGGGTGTACCACATGACATATAAGTGCCTAAACAAAGATACACACTTTCAACTAGTGTTTGGCATCGAAGCAGTTCTCCCCATGGAATTCATGGTGCCATCCTTATGAATTGCATGGATTGGTCACTTAGATGATAAAGAATATTTGAGCACAAGGTTGAAAGTCTTAGAGAACTTGGATGAAAAGTGCACCCAAGAAAAATAGAGTTAGTAAATTGAAAAGGTGTGCTATAACATGATAAGAACATCAAGCACAAGAAGTTGACTTAAGGAGAATTGGTGTTTCTCTATGACTTGAAGTAATTTAATGGCCTAGGAAAATTACAAATAAGGTAGATGGGACCCTATATCATCCACCACATATTAGAGATAAGCACATGCAAGTTATACATGTTGGTTGTAAAAATGGTCTAAGGGCATTTCAATGGCAATCGATTGAAGCCATATTTATAATAGGATGGTGTTTGTGCCATAAGAACACTAACTTCCTGGTCATTAGTTAGTTTGAAGTTGAGCTGACTAGAATACAATTTGGCACAAGCCAAACTATGCTTTTTATTTTGTTTTTGTTCTTTGTATAGTGTAAAGAGTTAATAAGTGGTGTATAGAGATCGAAAGGACTTATCTGCTAGAACTTCATGCATAATTCTAGTCGAGTGAATCAATAACTTGTGATTTCTAAGCACATGAGGCCATGACACCTAAGTTATGGTCATGTGAATCTAATCAATCTCTAATTCATTTTTTTGGCATCTCATTCATAATTCTAACCAGGTGAGTTGAACACTTACAATGTCTAAGTGCATGAGGCCCGACATCTAAGTGGTGGGTGTGTGAGACTCGCTAGATGCAAGTAGAAGATGCACAAGATCCATGTGTGAAAGGTAAACATTAAAGGGTTTTTAAAATCAAAGAATTAACTAATTTGGTGCTTCCATACATAATACCAGTTGGGTGAGTTGAGCCCATTTGATTTCCAAGTACCTAGGGCTAGACACCTAAGATCCTAGGTGTGAGGAAGTTACCAAACTTTGAATATTTAAGAACATAATGACAAAGTACATAAGTGCAAAGGTAAATTTTGGGCCAAAGTTAGAAAGAGGTGCGTTAAATGATCATGTGAAAAGACCAAAGAATAAGGTGAAGACATTTAACAAGGTTATGCATAAGAAGGAAAGTGAAGATGCATAATCTAATCATGCATAATAGAACTAGAAGAGAAGATAGAGAACTAGAGGGATAGTGCAAGGCATTTCTATGGGTAGGATATGCCAAGGCAAGATGAAGTGCAAAAAAATGACCAAAATAGAGAAGCACACTTGAAATAGAAGTGAAGTTAGAAGATAAAGTGGAATCAAGGATGCTAAATCATTTACATCTGAAGCACTACACCTAGGTTTCCATAAGAAAGGTGAAAGTCATGCCAAGGGAACAAGTGCAGGAGAGGAATCATCAATGATAGTTGGTTTTCACCTAGGTTTAAGCAATAAGTGACCATTTGAAATAAACATCACTTCACCAAATTAAAATTAGAGATCATTCAATGAAACAGTGGTGGAGGCACAAAGATACACATTTAATACATTGATGACAAAGGATTTCCATGGATTTCAAAAAAAAATGCATTTTCCAAGAAATATAGGCACCACCACACCATAAAAGACCTACATTAATAATGGTAGATAATAAAAGGGTATAAATTAGTAAGTGAAATACTTTCTTCGGTTAAAAATTTTAGATTAACTCAAGACTTAGAGCGAACCTAAGTGAAGAACAAAGAGCCAAAGTGTGAAAACCCTATATAAGTAAGAATTTGAGTGCTTTCAAGCACTAAGAGTGGATGATCAGATACTAAGAGGGATTACATTCACATTAAGGTGGATTTGAGGAAGTGTGGAGAGATGATTATATAAAAATTACATAATCTAAAGAATGATTTGATGCCTAGGCCACTATTAAAGGTTATCAAATCTTGGGAGCTGAGAGAATAGTCATAGATCCTGTGATTGTAGATATGCCATCACCATTCATGGCTTTGATAAGATGTACTACCACATTTAAACACTAGTAGGTTTAGAATGGTGAAGAATTGAAAGGGATCAAGCTCCAAAAAGGCACAACATGAACCAAAATGGGTACATACAGTGCCCAAAGTGGCCACAACAAAAATAGTAGCACCGTATGTGGAAGTGGTGAGTATGGCACAGGTAGAGACCAAGACACCCACCAAAATATCCTATCAAGTGATGCAATTTTCTCCAAAGGTCATGATAGGGGAGAATTGGGATTATTTTTTACACATATACCAAATAAAATAATATAACCACCACACATCCAACCATTTTCAAGACCTCATGTAAGGCTAGATGGTAGACACAGGGTGGAAGATGATGCAAGGTGATGCCCTGTTTGATGTCTTAATCTAAGATAAATTGATTGATTCTAGTGAAACTAGACTTTATGAGTTTTCATGCTTTGATAATCTAGAGGATATGGTATAATTCCTACTCTCATGAATCCATTAGGACCACATCTACTTCATAGGGAGGTGCATGAAGATTTTAGTGCAGTTGATAAAGAGAATAATTGGGATCCCAAATACCAACAAGGACTTCCATCAAATGATGGATGATGATGAGGAGGTATAGTGCATGACCTATCTAATACATTACTTTAAGGGTAGTTTCACATTCCCCATCAAGGATTGTAAGGACCCCAGCAATAGGGTGGTGGTGTACATTGTAAGCTCTAAGCTATTGCCATGGGGTCGATGGATTGATATGATGAAGGCATACCTTTGCATCGCCTATCACATAACACAAGGAGAATAATGAAATATTAAAAAATTCATCATCGATGAATTTATGAATAATTCACAAGAGTGCTATAGGGCAAAAAGAACATTCACATGGGGATCTATTCTCATCCTCATTATCATGGAAGAGATTGGGATCCTAGAAGGGGACAAGGATAACCTTTGGGTCTATCTAGAGAATAATGACTCCCTAGAATATAAGTATACAGACTTCATGATCCCCCTCTTTTATCATCAAATAAAAGACTCACATCATAGGGTGGTGTGAGAAGTACACAGAGGCCTTCGAGCTAGAATGGTTCATCCCTTAGGGGCTCTCTCAGAGTATGTTCAGAGTGGCAACCTTTACCATAAAGTAGCACTATTATCTAGTGTGATTTTTTTGGTTGATAGTAACATGTTAGGGTGGTTAAGGCTCCCCCATACCTTCTTAGTGAGATACTTTAGGGATACACTACACCAAATCCCCAATACATAATAGATAGACATTCTAGTAAAGGAATAAGATGTGGAGAGGCACAAGATGAGGTACCAGTTCACTTGCATATATGGGAGTCCACTGAGGATGAAGAGGATGAATTAGATCCCCCAAATATCCAAAACCTTTATGAGGAAACCATACTTAGCCACATACATAGATTATACTATGAGATTAATCCATGGAAGAAGGGCCTCAACACTGATAAGAGTGAAGACTCCCCAATCCAGATTGATGATGAAGGAACACTAACACCAACAATTATGAAGTCTCCCAAGAAGAAGAGGGGGAGACTTTGTAAGAGATAGAGGAATGCTTAAGGCTCAAGATCACCTTAGAATAATAATCATCTCCTTTGGGCTCCATAAATAAGCACACGCATTTCATGCCAAAGGCTTCCCTTAGCATAAGGGAAAATAAGAAGGGGAAGGTTCCTCCTATCGTGCCCAAGATGATCTTATCTAACATAGAGGAGGAAGAGGAGATAGAGGAAGAAATAGTTAGGAAGAGCATATACATCATGCCCAAGGAAGATGACTCCTCATCAAGTGAACGAACCCCCTCTCCATCCCCTCAGACTAAATTAGAGAAGATGTGGAGATGAAGAAAACTTAGCCTCAATGAAGCTGACATGTAAAAGGCATATGAGCTAGAGGAATGAAGAGAACAAATGATAGAGGTCCGAATGTCAAAATAGGCCATTTATATGTTCAAGGCCAAATAACATAATAAATAAGTGGATAAATGCAAGTTATGAGAGATGAAGGAGAATAAAGAAGAAGGGAGGAAGGAAGGAGAAACAGGTGAAAATCCTAGTGAGGTAGACGTACATGGAGAAACAATACCCTCAGGCACACCGACTAAGTAAGATTTAAAGCACAAATGGGAGGACATAGACCTATACCAAGATCACAATGATGTGGCATTAGAATTTCACCATAAGCAAAAAGCCATGAAGGCCAAGGGCATGTCCCAAGCTGAAATTGATTGAATAGAAGCCAAGGAGATAAAGGCAGAAGAAAAAATATGCAAAGCAAAGGAAAATAAAAGGAAAGTTCAGAAGGCCAAAGAAGAAAAGGCCAAGATGAAAGAAAAATAAGAGAAATAAACCCAAGCATAGAGGTCCAGAATGAATAATGAGAGAGAGTAAAATGTTGTTATTAGCATAGAACTTATAAAGGAGAAAGTAATTGAAGAGGCACTGAACACCCACTCTATCTTGGTAGAGGAAGCTACACAACAAGTGCACCTTAGTTTTGAAGGGATGATTGAAGATAATGAAGGTGATGTTGGAACCTCAAAATAACAAATGGAGAAGGTAGTAGAGACCCCACTATGGTAGGAGGAAACTAAGGCTAGTGTCGAAGAGGTTCATGCCAAAGAGACACAACAACAAGAAGAAATGGATAAGGGGGGAAAGTACAAGTAATAATCCATCCAAAAATAAGATGGTAAAACTGCATCAAGGAAAGGGAAGAGATGGACCAAGGGGAAAAGTTTGATGAAGAACCCCTAGTAGAAGAAGAAGAAGAAAGTATCGGAGTAAGCACCAATGCCAGTGATAAAGAGAAGGACCTGGCTGAGGAAGAGAAGTATGAGATAAGTTATAAGGATAAATCATAGAGTGAGTTTACCAAATATGATTAGTTTTATATGTTGGAGTACATGCACCCCAAAACTACCATGACCCTAATATGTCATTAAGCTTCTTGGGATCTCGATTACTACATAGATGAACCCAAGTTCAAGGTATTGAGTAAGGGAATCTAAAGTGCCAAGAAACTAGAAGAGGGGCATGAATACCAACTTGTAAATCCTATGGATATGAACCCCCTAAGGTTGATAAATTCACTCCTCAAGATGGCCTCATCAATAGTGTGTAAGAACATCATCAATGATGTTCATGCCAACAAGTGGAAATAGGTCACACAAGAGGTAGAAGAAAAATTAAAGGAAATGAAGATCAAACTCTAGTAGTTGGTCAATTACATTGAAGAGGTAGAGCCATCTCTTTTGGATGGTGTAGATACCTTGGAAATGAAAGAGGTTGATAAAGTTTGCATGTTAGTAGAACAAATACTCCCCTAGATGAAGTTGATGCTAGAGGAATAAGAAGACCCCTATGAAGCCATTAAAAGAGAGATAAAAAAAGCTTGATATGGTGGAGGAACTCTTTGCCAAATTAGGAGAGGACATAGAGGAAGTATATTCCATCTTTTACAAATTCACCACTCAAGCGTCAATCATTGACATGCACCTTTAAAAGGTGAAAGAGGAGAAAGATGATCTGATAAAACATGTTTTCACTATGGCTAGGATCGAGTGCATGTAAGTTATGGTGCATGTCAACACTTTAAGCACCAAGTTGAAAATCTAGGAGCAAGACCTAGAATCACTCTTTCATGCCTTTCAAATAAATGCAATTGAGCAAGGGGACATTTTAGATGGCAGGGTGAGGTGAGCTAAGGAAAGACTAGAAGCCTTTAGAAAATAAATAGGGAACATAGACATATCTGTACTTGAGGCCACATTGACAAAAGTAAATATCACCACCAAAGAGATCAATCTCACCATCTAGGGCTTTGATAAATTTAAGGTGGATCTGCACTAGAGTGTGCCCAAATTTAGCACAACAATGGCACTAAAAAACTATTCTGAGGATGGGCTAGAAATTTTATATGGTGTAATGTTGGGCCCCTTTTGTGCTAATTAGTGGACCATTCCAACTCATTAGATCTCAATTTCATTAGTGATGGTTTCTCTTTTTATACTTTTGGCACTAGCTAGGAGGATCGCTATAGATCCTACGGTAGCTAAAAGGTAGTTGTTTAGTGCCCAAGATTGAAGGAGAATCTCATTAAGTGCTTACACATGGTGGTTGGAGAGTGTGGGTGTCATAGTAGTGGATCTAGTGGTATAATAACCCCAAAAAATAGATTATCACCCAATGTGTGCCCTTTTAACTAGGTGAAAAGATGTTCCTCTACCTATAAAATGAGCTTCAACCTAAAGGAAAGAAAGGCGATTAATGTTAGCAAAGATCTGCTAAAATGGAAAGACACCATTAGTATATTGTAATTAGCATGAACTATGTTAAGAATTTTAAATTTATATTCCAAACTCACCTATAAGCCATTAGGCATGATTAGTTTTAAATATGATCACATGCTCTATTTTTAAGTTATGAGCTTTGTATACTAAAACTATGAATTAATGAAGAATGTTATTGAGAACAACTAATTGTTGATCTTTTCTAGATGGTTACAGAATTATTTTGTGTTTGAAACTTGAATCTAATAGTTATGATAGTAAAAATTATATATATGAACATGTTACCTTATGAAGGTTTTCCCTTGGCATCAATGGCATCTCTTTTTAAAGTAACAAACTCTCAATAGGTTGGAAACTATCCTAAGTGTTGAGATAGGCATGCACCTGAGTCTTGACCCTAGTTCCTAGAGCACTACGTGGACTAATGAGCCTTTGAATATGAGATATTACCCATTTCCCTAAGTGATTGAATGGTACTTTACTTACTAGTTGAAATACTTTCACCCTAAAAAATTAGAACTAGTCTAATATCGACTTGCACCACTATGACCAAAACTAGTCCCCTTGAATACACTTGTGCCTCTTAATCTTACCCAAGATGGTACACGTCGATAAACCACCTAAGCCTATTTCACCAATGATCAAGTTCCATTGAGACTAAGGTTGTGCCATGTTTCAACTATACCAACATAGACCCCAATCCCTTCACTACTGCACTTTGAGTGACCACACAAGTCTTGCACTTTGTGTGAAATTGATGCTAGCATAGTAGTGCATTTAAATGTTATACATCATAGATTTTTACTATGATTGTACCTAACTATATCAAGTATAGAACTGAATCAAATTGGTTACTAATCATGTGACTAAACACATGGGTAGTAAAATTAGTAAATAAATATGCAATAATTAAGCCACTAATTTGTGTAAATTAGATTATAATTTTGACCTTCTAAAAATAGTAATAAGTAAGAAAAAATAAGACTTAACTAAAAATTGACTGATACGACTGAGACAGGGTCTGAGATTCACTATGCAAGATTGGGACACTATCAAAAACTAAGATTTGACCTTCATTTTATGATTGGATAGAAGCACTAAAAGTGGACAAGAGTGGCACCAATGTTGTAGTCCACCTTTATCACTATTGTCTAGGAGATCTAAGCTTTTTGAGTTTTTTTTGCTATACCTGTGTGACCCTATCTGTGAAGTTTTCATAGTTGGAAGCCTATAGATATCCTTGTAGAGCATATTTTCTCTTCAAACCCTATACTCCATTGTGATTTAACAATTTTTTTCACTGAACGTGTATCCACACCCCTTGTGTGGGCATGTTGCCTGCATACCAATACTCCAAAGAGATATCAAACCACATGTAGTTCTCCCACTTGATGTGATTTATGCAATAGAGTGTATTAATATGCAAAATACTAAATTATATGTACTTGAGGTGGCTAGGGACCAATGTAAGGATTTGAATAAGCTTATAAGTGTATTAGTTGGTTGTATATAGAGAATAGAGAAGATTTCTTGAGTAGTCTTACTTGTATTCTTTTTTTATTAGTGATAATTGTCAACCCTTTCCAAATGATCTTTGAATGGGCTTTTATAGGGATCTATTGGTCATAGTTTGAATGTACTCATGTTAGGATGATAGGGAGAAGGATGGAGAACTAGAATAAATTGACCATTGGGTCCAAAAATGAATTTGGATAGGAGTGTCGAATGTGGACAAGAGTGGCACCAACACTGTAGTCTAAGTGTGGTGCTATTGTCCTGAGATGATGGGGCCTAGGGGATGGATTAGTCATGGAAAAATTAGTTTGGTTGAGCTAGGATTAAGTCTAGAAGGCTACGGATGATTGGGAATTGGTGAAAAGATACCTATAAGGGTCATGAAAGCAAGCAAAATGGACCTATGGGTTGGGTTTCACAAGCCATACTCAAGTCACCAATTTTTGCATTTTATATGACTAAATTCCCCCCCCCCCCCTTAATTCTAGTGATGTAGCAAAGATAAATACTAGGATAAAGGAAAAATAGAAAGTGTACCTAAAATTACTTGAAAATGTGAAGCTCATGAAGCTATGTGATGTTGGGTGTGTATAGAGAGAGCATGTTATGAATTATGGATATAAAAGAAAAACAAAGAGTAGATAAATTCTTAATAGATACACTATATCTAAAATAAAAACATATAAAGTTGGGTAAGAGAGAGAGAGAAGAAGAAAAAGGAATTAATACACCTCATTGGGTACATAGACCAATACAAAACCTATTAGGATGTTGAGTGATGTTGTATATGTTATATATGTTGGGTATGTTGTACCAAGAGTGATATCATGAACAAAGCTAAGTGGTCAACTCCTTGAGAGTGGCTCAAGAATGCAAAGGCTATCCCTTTGGCTCTATCATCACCCACTAAGTGAATATAGGTGGTCATACTTGTGTTAATCAATGTTTGGACTATGTGTTTTATCCCTCTGAATAGGTGGCTCAAGAATACAAAGGCTAGCTATTCCTTTGGATCCATCATTACCCTGTGAAGTGAAGCTATAAATTTATATCAATATGAAATTTATGTCATATGAGATGGCTCCTAAATCCTATGAATACTCTATAATCTAACAATGTTGGCATGGATAATTGAATGTATTCTAGAAACTTGGCCACTCTAAAAGATGGAGATTAGGCTTATATGAAATCCACTCTAAAACTGGTGTATTGTGCTTATATGAAATCCACTCCAAAATGTGGAAGTTAGGCTTGTATGAAAGCCACTCCAAAATGATGTCAACTACCTACACATGGAATAAGGCATGCAACTGCTGAGAATGCCTAGGTAATGCTACACTAAGAAAGAAAAGAAAACAAATGTGCCACACACATTACCCCTAATCACTAGTGTCTGGAACATGGATTATGATTTAGAAGTTACACCAGATTCTAAACTAATTCTAATTGATTATAAACTAGTCTAATTGTGCAAAACTATAGCTGAACCTACTTTTATCCCTAATTCTATAAAGTTTATTTTTTTATTTGGATAGGATTACCAAAAATGGATAGTATTAGCATCTACATTGTAGTTCAATATCGATGTTTTGGGCCAAATATGGTAGTTATTTTGACATTTTCACTATCTACTTATTCTATTCTGACTAGTTTGATGTCTGGTTATTATTTTGGGTGTGCTAAAATCTATAGTTTTTATTATTAGGAGCTTTGATCTCTATGACAAAACCCTTGTTTTTTCCCCATTTTCTAAGAGTAGGAATGATGACCCTACAATGAGTGCCCTAAGAAGAAATATCCCTACAAGTGTGTTATGTTGCAAAGATACATGATATAGAAATGATAATCAACAAGATATCTCAAGATATAGAGTAGTTTGTATTGAGAGATTGTTAGATCAATAGGGGTATGATTAGATAGATATAATAATGTAATAGCATGTGAAATATACTGAATTGGAATTGAAAGTGTTAGTTGTTAGTTGTTAGTTGTCATAGATGGATGGAACATGATGTCCATAATGGCATCAAAGAAAGTGAGATAATACATGATGTGAATCATGGCATTGCAAATAATTGAAAATCAATCAAGAAAAAAGCACACAAGGTGAGAAGTGAGAAGCATACAAAGGTGGCCAAGGGGAAAAGCAAACAAGGGACATGGGCACATGTCACTCAAACTAGAAGGTAAGCATACAAGGCATGTTTAAATGCCACATACACATATAATTGAAATAAACAAGGTTGGTGTGAAAGCCACAATCACATAGAAGAGTATAGGTAAAGGAAATTGGCAAATGTCCTAAGGCACACACATGAAAAGAAGTGAAGGACTTTGGAAAAGGCCAAAAGGCACATACAAGAGACAAATAGGAACTAATAAATTCAATCAATCTAGCTATGTAAAGCAAGAAAGGAAAGCATGTAAATATAGGAAATATAATCACACCTAACTAATCAAAGCAAGAAGTGAAAGTATGTAAGACATGTTAGTACAAGACTAGGTATATGGTAAGAAATACACAAGTGTTATATCCTAGTGAGTGTTGATAGAGTAATCTATGCAAGTTAGTAAGTAATATACATCAACATGATAACTAGAGTGTGTGGTGTAATAATAACATAACCTGGATGGTATGTTCATATAGAAGATGCCCCTAGTGGGTATGTATATCGATGTGTGCTTTGAATGTATAAGTAGGATGCCCCCTCAATGGGTAGAGTGAATCAATCAAAAATATGGATGTCACTATTTACACTCAAAGGAGATCAAGTGAAGCATGGTAATGTAGATATATCAACAGACAATAACATAGAATAATAAATATAAATCTAGCATAATAGTATAAATGTAAAGCATAGATAATGCATACAATTGAAATGTTTTTGGTGTTTTGACACATTTGAATGTTTTTGGAATTTTTATATATTTGAATGTTTTTGTGTTTTTGATACGTTATGATCCATGTACAATCAATCACATGAAGACTATGTACAAAAATTTGAAAATAATCTATATACAATTTATCATAAGAAGATTATATACATGCAAAGCTGAGAAACTATGTATAAGTAAATAAAAGAAAGCTATGTACAAACAATGTGTGAAATGAAAGTCTAGACATGGAATCTACGTAGATGCATAATGTTCATTGGATTTTTGAGTTTCTTTCCTTCAAGTGAATCTAGATGATACACTTTAGGTCTAAGCTTTTTGGTAATAATGTATGGACCTAGCCAATTTGGTTTGATTTTGCCTTTGATTTCTTCTTTGGCATTCGCATTGCAAAGATTTTATTTGAGCATGAAACCATTAACTTTTAATTCTATAGTGTGAACTAGTTTGTTGTAGGATCATTGTATACATTGTTGGTAGATTTTGAGATGTTTTATTACTTGAATGCATGTATGGTCTAGCTGTTCAAGATGGTGTAAATGTTTTTCATGATATTGGTCATCATTAAGAATAATTTTAAGGGAGACACAAAGATATGGGATTTCTAATTTCAATGGTAAAACTTCTTATGTGTCATAAATAAGTGAATAAGGAGTAACTCCAATGGGTGTGTGGATACTTGTGAAATAAGCCCATAATGCAAAGACTAGTTGATTATGCCAATCATCTCCAAATTTGGTCATTATTTTTCTCAAATTATTGTTGATGGTTTTATTGGTAGCCTTTACTTGAATGTTTCCCTATGGGTAATATGGAGTGGAGAATGTGTGTTTAATCTTATATTTGGTGCAAAATTTCTTGATAATTTTGTTCTTGAATGATGTTTCATTATCAAAAATAGTGGATACGAGTAGGTCAAAACATGAAATAATATGAGTCATGAGGAAGCTAAAAATATCCTCACCAATGGTAGATTGGAGTGGAATGGACCCATTTGGTAAAATATTATGTAGCTATGATGATGAACTTACGTCTATCAGTAGATTTAGGGTTAATTTTTCCAATAAGATCAAATCCCCATAACATAAATGGCCATGGAGAGACAATAGGTTGCAATTATTGTGATGGTGCATGTTGTAGGTTACTATGTCATTGACATTTATCACATAGCTTTTCACATTATGAACATTCAGCTTCTATGGTGGGCTAGTAGTACCCTTTTTGAAGTAATTTGTGTGACATGGCCTTTTCACTAAAGTAACCACCACACTCACTATCATGTATCTATGTAAGAGTAATTTTGGCTTTTACTAAAGTTAAGCATCTAATAAATTGTCCATTAAAGGATAATTTAAAAAGGTACCTGCCAAAGATTACATACCGGAGTGCTTGTTTGTGTAACTCGTTCTTATCATTTCATGAAAAAGTGTATGGTGTAATAGATTTGTTTAGAAAGTTATAGATGTCCGAGAACCATTTTGGAGTTGTGAAACTGTGTGTAGTGGATAAGATGGATAGTGCAATCAAATCTATGTTGGATATATATGGTGATTGCAATCATTTAACTGTGAAAATAATTTGATCATCATTGATGTCGATAATAATCAAATATGTGGAACTTGCTATTTCATTGATGTGTCAATTGTCTTTTCTTGGTATACTTTCTATACAAAAGTAATTGAATTATGATGATAAACATTGTACCATGTTTTGATATGGGATAAGATTTTCTTATTTTGTCTGATAGACATCATTGACTTGGTTGACCATAAGTTGGGAATCACTGAAGACTTGAATATATTTTATTTGGAGAGATTGGGTGGTAAATATACCTAAGATAAGTGCTTCATATTCTATGATGTTTTTGGTGCAAGAGAAACTTAATTAGTATGTTATAGGAACTATGTGACCAAAGGGGTCAATAAAGACAATGCCTACCCCTTCACTAGATGTGCATCAAGAGCCATCAAAGAACATGGTCCAGGTGTTTGAATGAGTAGACTAAGTAGTAAAATCATCTCTGAATGTCTCATTAATAGGTTTGGTATCCAAGAATGTTTCTACTTGCAAAAGGTCTGAAATGATTTGGACCTTTATTGATTTTTGGAGGATGATCTTTAAGTCATGTTTTGTTAATAACATAACCCATTTTATGATGTGAATAGAAAGATGTGGTTTTTCCATTAGAAACTTCAAAGGGTCTGCTTTTGTAATGACCTGAGTCTCATTATTGACCATATAATGCCAATTTTTTTGTGTGGGAAAAACTAATGCTAGACATAGTTTTTCTATTGATGAGTAATTTGTTTCATAATCAACCAGTATGTGATTGATGTAATAAATTGCTCGCTTAGTATGTTGATCATCGTGTTGTGCTAAGAGTGCTCCTAATGCATGATCTATTATAGAGATATATAGTAGGAAAGGCTTATCAGGGATAGGTGGTACTAAAATAGGTGGATTGAGAAGATATTTCTTGATTTTATCAAAGCTTTCTTAATAAGACTGATCCCAGACAAAATTTGTATCTTTCTTTAATAACCAAGTGAATGACTAAGTTTTATCATCAAGTTGAGCTAAAAAATAGTGGATTGCTTGGATATTGTCTTGTAGGGATCGAAGTTGTTTTAAGTTCATTGGAGGTGACATATCGATAATCTCTTTAACTTTATTAGGGTCAACCTCTATACCACACTATGAAATAATGAAACCTAGGAGCTTTCCTGATGTAACTCCAAACACACATTTATTTGGATTTAGTCAGATGTTATATTGCTTGAGTCTTTGAAAGATCTTTCATAAATCAATAGCATGATGTTTTTGTTGTTTGGATTTAGCTAATATATCATCGACATAATCCTCAATAGTATGGTGAATCAAATCATGAAAGATATGTGTCATGGTGTATTGATATGTGGCTCCATCATTTTTTAATCTGAAAAGCATGATAATGTAACAAAATGTACCCTAGGGTGTTGTAAAGGATGTTTTCTCTTGATTTTCTTTAGTGATCTTGATCTGGTTGTAAATGATAAATGCATTCATAAATGATAACATTTCATATTTGGTTATGGAATTGATGATCATGTCAATATTAGGTAAGGGGAAATCATCTTTTGGGCATGCTTTATTTAAATCTCAAAAATCAAAATAACACCAAATTTTCCCATTAGGTTTTATTACAAGGACTATATTGGAAATCCATTCAGGGTGTGCTATTAGTCGAATGAATCCAACATCTAAGAGGCATTGGATATTGTCTTTGACTAAGAGATCCACCTTAGGATGTATTTTTCAAATTTTTTTCTTAACTAGTTTGGCATCTGGGTATAAGGGAATCCAATGGACTGTTATAAATGCATCAATTCCTAGCATATTTGAGTAAGACCAAGCAAAGAGTTTTGAGAAATTTGTTAAGGTTTGATGAATATATATATCTTCTTCCTTTCATAGGGTAGTGGATAATAAAATAATGCAGGGATCTTAATTGACTATAAAATTAAAATTAATTGTTTCTTCATTAAGAAATGTGGAACGATCGAGTGTGTAAGGAGTGGTAGGAATAGTATCATTTGAATCAACTAGTATATCTTGTGAAGAATCTATACTTTATCTAAAGTATGCATGGGAATTTGTGTGATGAGGAAATATATTTTTATGATATCAAGATGGAAGGTCCTCATATGCTCCAAGAAATTATAGGAGGGATTCATCATTGGAGAATTCATCTAATGTGAGCATGTTTGGTGAAACTACATCATCAATAAGATTAGGATGGATTAATGATAATGTTGAAGTATGATTAATGGTGTGGTTTATTGGTGTAGTGGGTGGACAAAACTTTATATGCTTTGAAGTTGTGAAAGAAGGCTTATTATGAAGGTGGGTAAACTGATATCCTAGCCCTTGTGTTTCATTTTATGTAGATGCCTCAATAGGATTGATGATTCCTTATTCATGTTTTCCAAGACCTTTTACATGATATCACATAGTATTAAAACATTTAATTTCAAAAGGAGAGGTAAACTGGTGATTTGGTGTTGATGCTATTAAGGAACTTGGATTTTGTTGATGTATTACATGGTTTGAAGGTACAATATGAATAATAGGTTGTGTTAGTATATTTCCAAGATTAAAGTGTGGAATATAATTTTGTAGAGTTTCAGTAACTTGGAAGTATTTACAAGGTTTGTTATCTATTGGTCATGTGTAGATGTAGCCTTTGTGACTAAATTTTAAACAAGAATAGAGTGTAGAAGGGACCACATGCATATCATGATTTTAAGGCTGACTAAGTAATAAATTTTAGTTGAGGTCATTTGGTATGACTTGGCAAGTAGTTTTAGTGTATCAGGCCCTAAGGTAAGATTGAGTAATTTTTGACCCATGACTTTTTGTGAAATGTTTTCAAAACCTCTAATGTTCATATCGAAATGGTCTAGATCTTAAGGTTGTATATTAAGATGTTTAAGAAAATAAATGTTGCAAATTTTGAGTCCTAAACCATTATCAACTAATACCCTTTTAAACCCCACATCATTTATTATTAATTAAATATATAGAGGTAGATGTTATTTAATGATGTGGCATGGGGGTAAATCCTCTTTTTCAAAGGAAATATTTTCTTTAATCCATTGCATGGTGTTGAGGATAGATGCAACATAAGTAAGTTCAGCAGAAACAAGAATTCTAGTATTGTGAAGGGTTGTATCTAACTCATCTTTGTAAACATCCAATCACTGAAGGAGCTCAAGAACTAAAACTATATCATAAGGGGTGATAACTTGAGTGATAAAGCTATAGCCATGGGTGTAATCAACCTACCTATCTTCTAAAACTTGGGTGATAGCATGTACCACGTGATCTACTATAGGCATATAGGTGGTAGTAGGTGAGAGATAAGATATAGATGTACCAAGTTTGAAAGAGGGATAGATATATCTTCTAGTGTTTTCTTGTGTCTAGTAGTGATATGGAGATACTCAAAATTAGCCAAGGAGTTATATGCATCTAGGTAAAAATCATGAATGTGGAATGAAATGCATGAAATGTGAGTGATGACGTGTATAATAATATGTTTATAAAAATCATTCTATAGGAGAAATAGCAAGAAAAGGATAGAGATCATGAATTTGTGCATGAATGCATTAAAAAATTGACATGTACTATGACATTTCTAATGTGTTTAGCATGATAAACTTTAAAAAAATTCCACATGAGAGATAGAAAGGAAAGGATAAAGAACATGAAATTGTGCACGAATGTACAAAAAAAATTGACATGTAACATAGCATTAGTAACATGTTTATAAAAATGGAGTTGGAAATTATTTTTCATGAGTGAGAGAGAGTATGCAAAAGGAATATTGAAATCTTATGCAATTTTGGCAATAAATGTTGTAATATCATCCATTATTATAAAGAGTAAGCATGAAATGCAAAGAATGAAGCTTTGAACTAACATATGATAAACTTCATCATTCATGTACATGATAGGACCAATGATGCTCTCCTTATTATTTATAAGAAATGTAATTAAAAATTGTAAATAAGTGATATCCATTTTCGCAATCTAATTTTAGAATGTAAGGTGATATCTCAAAAGTAATAGGACCTAATGTATGCAACTAAGGTTTCAAAAATTATTATTTTTAAAATTACTATGAAATTTTGAGATTTAAAATGAATTTCTGATTTTAATATTCTAGTAAAAAATTAGAAAATTATTGAAAAATTAATGGGAAAATATTGGGACCTAGTATGGGCAACTAGGGTTTGAAAGAAAATTATTTCAAAAGTACTACAAAATTTTAAAATTTAATGCTAATTTATGATTTTATTATGTAGGTAAAATTTGAAAAAATATAGGAGAAATCAGTAAGAAATTTACCCTAGGGTTTTTAGGGTTTTTATGTGCAAACATAGTAAGTCGGGTTCACCAAATGATTTAACCTTTTTGAGAATATTGGTGTATTATTCCTAATTTAGTTAAAGGTTTTGAGTAGTAAAATTATTAAATAAATATGCAATAATTAAGATACTAATTTATGTAAATTATATTGAAATTTTGACCTTTCTAAAAATAGTAATAAGAGGGAGAAAATAAGACTTAGCTAAAAACTAATTGATATGGTTGAGACAGGGTCTGCAATTCACTATGCAAGACTAGGTTACTATCACAAACCAAGATTTGACCTTCATTTTATGAATGTACATGAGTGCCAAAAGTAGACATAAGTGGCATTGATGTTTTAGTCCACCTCTACCACTATTGTCTAGGAGACCTGAGCTTTCTAGGTTTTGTTTACTATGCCTGTGTGACCCTGTTTGTGAAGTTTCAAAAGTTGGAAGTCTATAGAGTTCCCTGTAGAGAAAATTTTCTCTTCAAACCCTATACTCCATTATGATTTGACCAATTTTAAGAAAGGAGGGGGTTAGTGTGTGTAAAATTCACTAAATATGTATCCACACCCCTTGTGTGGGCATACTACCTACATACTAATACTATGAAGAGGGATCAAGCCATATGTAGTTCTCTCACTTGATGTGATTTATGCAATAGAGTGTATGAATATGAAAAATACTAAAATGTCTATGATTTAGGTAGTTAGGGACTGGTATAAGGATTTGAATAATCTTTTAAGTGTATTGATTGGATATACATAGAAAATAGATAAGATTTCTTGAGTAGTTTTGTTTGTATTCTTGCTTGCTTATTGATAATTGCCAACCCTTTCCAAATTATCTTTTAATGGGATTTTATAGGGATATATTGGTCATGGGTTGAATTTACTCGCATTAGGATGACAAGGAGAAGGATGGGGAATAGGAAGAAACTAACCATTGGTGCCAAAAATACATTTGGATAGGAACATACAAATTGAATAGGAGTGGCATTGGCATTGTAATCCAAGTGTGGCACTATTTTTCTGAGATGATGGGGCCTAGGGGGATGGATTAGTCATGGAAAAAATAGTCTAGATGAACTAGGATTAAGTATGAAAGGATATGAATGACTAGGAATTAGTGAAAGATGCCTATGATGGTCATGAGATCAAGCAAAGAGGGACCTATGGGTTGGGTGTCACAAGCCACACTCAAGTCACTATTTTTTGCATTTTATATGACCACACAAGGTCATTTTTCCTTCTTTCTACATTTTAATGAATCATGTCCTTAATGATGAGAATTATAGAGTAGCTCACTTGTAAGAGATGGAATTATTCAATGAAAATTACATTATAACCTTGAATAGCCTTCAATCATACCAAAATTGGTTGTATGGTCAATACAACGGGCAAGTCTAGCATAGGGAATTTGAGCTTGGTGATCTTGTCCTTAAAGAAAAATAAAAAAATACCAACATCGAATGCAAGAAAAAAGTCAAGTTGGCTACAAGTTTTAGAACAAGTTGGCTATAAGTTCTATGTAATTGTCACTAACTATGGTTCTAGGGAATACAAGTTGGCTATGCCAAAAAGAGATGAACTTGACGAACCAATAAACATAATACAACTCAAATTCATTTTTGCTTGAGTGACCTAGTGTATTGTCTATGAGGATCACTTCCTTTATATTGCAACTATTCCATTTAATACTATACCATGCTATGTGCCTTTCCTATTTGCCTTAGGTTTTAGTCTCCCATCCCTATTTTGACCTTAATCCTACTTTGTTGGTACTTCAAACATCATCAATGGTTGGGTTTAGATGTAGTTATCAGTAAGTGATTTAGGTTGGAGACTATTGATTACATTCTTTAAAGTGGTCATCTTTTTGAGAATTATGATGGTGGGCATGGAAACTAAATCCTTCACTTTTTCCAATTATATCTCATTATACCTTGCCATATCATTATACCATTATGTCATTTTCCTATTCATGAAATCATTGTTACTTATTCAAATTCCTCATTGTAGGGAAAACTATAGTGGTTTGATGTTTATTTAGACTATGTAAGTAGTGCTTAAGGTCAGCTTGGTCACCCTTATTCCAACATTGTCATTGTTTGGTGAGTCATTTATACTCTCACCATTTCATGATTAACCTAAGCAACACTCTATCCATTTAGTGGGCAACTTAATTAATGCTCTCACCATTTTACAAGTAAACTAAGCCATGCTCTCATTGATTTACAAGTTAACCTATTCTATATCTCATTATTCTCTATTGAGTTGAGGTGTCTAAAATAACCCACATATATGGAAATATGTCAAACACCTTTTAAACAAGCCTCCAATAATAGGCCATTCAAATTGTATTCATACTACTTAGGACATGCATCTCCTAGTCCAAATGTATAACTAAAGCTTTCACATGGGTCACATCATGACCATTTCTATTTTCTGATCATGTTCTCTCACATTTTTTGGAGAACTACACCAACCTGAGATTTTTCCAAACTATGTAGGTAGTGCTTAAATGCATGGCGCATCCTAGGCTAGCTCGACTAGTCTTAATGATTGATTTCATTCACCATTTTCATTGACCATTCCTTCTTATAGGTTTTTCTCCAAATTCTCTCATTCTTTTATGATTTATTTATGCTCTCGCTATTTTATGAGTCTTTTTATGCTCTCACCATTTTATGAGTCATTTATGCTCTCATCATTTTGTGAATCATTTACTCCCTCACCATTTTGTGAGATTATTATTATTCTAAGTTATAGACAAAGTCAACATTATGAATTATCAACCATTTTCATTTGTATAGCACTCAACTTTAATCTTTTAGTGTGGTTTTAGCCTAAACCACATTCTTGTAATTTTGTGAGTTCATGTGCCTAATGTCCTCACAATCATGAGTGACATCACTTTTATTTCATGCTTTCATCATTTTACACAGACCATTCCTATTTTCCTCTATTATCAATCTCTTTTAATTTTCATTAATTTTCTTCTCTTCCTGAATCTTGGGATAACTATATTTGGCCTGAAGTCCATGTGGACACTTGTGTCCATGGGACTATGTAGGCAACGTCCATTTTCCTAGTGCATTTGGAGTCATCTCATCCATTCCCTTCCTATTAGTTCATTCCCCCACACTGTACCTATGTTGTTTTCCACTATAACCTAGGGAAAACCTTGTTCCAACCATTCATATGCCATCATACCTATGTTGTTGCTCCCTATATCTTAGGGGAAACCTTTTTCCAAGCATAAAACTTCTATTACACATGCATGAATAATTCATTTAGTATCTTTAAATTCATCGATTTTTTTTATACCTTAGATTAGTTTGTTTTATTGTGTTCACTATAGATTTGTTTATTGTATCAGGTGTAGAGTAGGTTGTTTATCTCTTTTGCCTTAAACTTAATTATTTCTTGCATCAGCTTTATCTTTGTCACTTATTTAATTTTTCCTTAGCTTAGATTATCTATTTCTCTTGATCTTACTTTTGCTTAGTTTTTTTATCACATTGCTTTAGCTTAGTTTGCTATTACATGTGCCTTAGTTTAGTTGTTCATTTTATTTAATTTTAATTGGTTGATGACTAAAATTATCTTGAATCTAAGTTTTAGATCTTTACTTAGGGTTATGTTTGTGTATTAGATTTATTTATTTTTAATTTTTTGATGCTAACATCTTGGTTTATGCCTTATTTAGGTTTTGTAGGTTTATTATATTATGTTTACACTTTATTCTTGATTTTTCATATATTGTACTTAATATGTGAATATTTGTTTTACTCCCACACTTAGTTCATTGAATTGTATTTACACGTGGGATTTGATTGCTCATATCTTATGCTTAAGTTTTTAATACTTACATTAAATTAATTTTTTCCATGCTTAGGATATACATTGTTATTATGGTTTTTTTATAACTATAATGCATAATGTAAAAAGATACAATAAAAATGAGGTCAAAGGATCTATCTATACATTAGTGCTAGCAATATTTTCCCTTGTTCATGAAAGTCATACCCCAAACAATACGAACCTATAAAACCAAATCACAATGATTATATTATGTGTCAATGCAGGTGTGTATCTCTGAAAAAGCATATACTACTAGTCATAAACATGATCAAATAAATACATAGCAACATCTCATATACATGGCATACATGTGGAATATAAAGAGTGTAAATTTATTGGCATACACATGTTTGAAATGGAAACTGAGCATTAACTTAAACATAAGCAAGATACCATGTCCAATTATGATAAAGTAAATAATAGAGCATTGCATATATATCAAAAAAATAGTAGTACATGTACAAGCCTATAGACCATGTGCCTTGATCCCTAACTACCTAAATCTGTGTTTGTACCTGTACTTATACCATGTGTGCTACCTTTGCCTTTAGAGAATGAATACATGATCTAAGGCTCATAATATCACCATATTTGAGGGTAATTTGGGCTTGTAACTGACCCACTCTCATCTCTAGGCCCTAAATCTTGACTAGCCTAGCTACATTATACTCCTCAATCATGACACTATCCCTAGTTGCTCTAATTATATGAGATGGCCCTACCTACCCTAGATCTATAAATGTACCCATTATACCTATTGATTTTAGGTCTACCATCATAGCCTATGTATCATCCCCCCATCATCATCATCATCATTATGCCCACTATTATGCCAACTATTTCTTGTATTATTGGCACCATTATTTATCTCACCCTTAACCTTGTTCTCCTAATCTATATCCATCTAATCCCTACCCTACCCAACCTGTGTCTGCCTATCCTATTCACCCTATGCCTATACAACCTCTACCTATCCTGGTGTTTGTAATCATGTTATCAATTTGAGAGGATAAACCTATTCCCACCATATAACATAGGCTAGCATCACACCTACATCTATTGGGCCACCTACATAGGCCCATGGAGTCCATGGAGATCCCCCATAATTTCTCACAATCATGATCTTAAGAATCATTAAAGTCACAAAACTAATCTCTTGAGTGTTGTGTGTAAACTATATTGGGTCAGTAGGGACATATTTTAGCATACCAAACTACCATAGCATTGGATCTGACTTATACCCCTCAATATTTAGTTTTATTTGCCTCTCAAGAAGCATTAGAAATTCATGAAGCTCATGTACCAACTATCCCATGAACATTACAATTAATATGGTAAGTAATGTTTCCAAATGAAAAACTCGATCGTTGACTCATCCAATATGCACAGATAAAAATATATCTTATTGTGATGTCTTCTACATCATGCACCTATCTGAACCCATCCATATACCACTGAATCTTGTGATCCTCATACCCATCTCTGGCCAAATACATGCTCAATAGATATGTTCTCTCATCCCAAAAATTAGAGAAAAGTAGAAGTGCCTACTCTAGTTCCTTGGTAGGCCATGATGTGTAAATATTTGTATAACTGGGGTAATACTACTGGTTCCCAAATAAATCTAGTAGTACCATCCATCATGGCCCTAATCACTCTACCTAAATTCATGTGAAATAATTGGTATCTCTTGTCAAGCATTATTATGCCACTAATAATAGCCATAATAATGATGACCTCTTTATCAATCAGTGATGGTGGTGATAGGTCCTTAGGGGCTAGGGCATCTAGCTAAATATCAATGTATGATTCCATTAAATCAATGTCCACCTTCCCATGTGGCATGGGAACATCTCTATATATGTTCAAATCATCCAACATAGCCTATTGTTATATTGGATCTATCTAAAATAACCTCTGGCCTCTCATAAGTAGCTTGAAGATATGTTAGGTATCCTCAAGCATTACACTATCCTCCCCTATCAGTTAGTGGAATGGAAAAGTCTCTAAGTGCCACCATGCCACCAATGCACTCAAATAATCCTAATCTAACTTGATCATAGGAATACAATCTACATCCAAAAACCCAAAATGTGTAAAAATGCCACCATGTCCTTTATCCAAATCTATGGAGTCTGTAGGCAATGTGAATGTTACTCATGCACTATCAATACCTTGAATCACTCCTACAACCATAGATAACTCCATGTTAGCCTATACTAATATCTAGAAAGTACTTACCTAATGCTCATTTACCCTAAAGTTACATTAATTAGTGTTTTTTATGAAGTCATCATTTTTCTTTGGAACTTTGGAAAAGTTATCATTTTTATTTTGTATAAAAATGTTGACTTTGTATTTTTAGGCAAAATCATTGATTCAAAATTTTCCAAGGATTATCAATGAAGTCACCATTTTCATTTTGCATGAAAATGGTGACTTTGGTTATTTTGGTGAAATCACTAAATCAAGAATTTCTATGAGGTATAGGTGATGTCATTGTTTAGTGGAGGGTGAAGTTACAATTTTCCTACCATGCAAATGACAACTTTTCCAATTTTAGTCTTAAACATAGAATTTAATGCATAATAAATGACCACAAAACTTAGGGGAGATGACTTACTATTGGTATATCATGTGTTGATTTCCCATTCTCTCTCACCTAATCATTCACATGCCTTTGTCCTCATCTATGAACCATTTTTTAATTTTTCTCTCACTAGGTCAAAGCTCCAATTTATAAATTATTTGGGTGAAAATGAAAATTTTGCACCCCATAGGATGAATATATAGCTTGAAATTTTAATTTTTAACCCCCCTAGTGCCTAAATTTCTTTCCATTCATTTCAGGATGTCTTATTTTTGACCCTATGGTTTGTTTTTTACATCGTTCATTTCTACAGTCCTTATTTTTTATCATTTTTATACTTGGACCTATTGGTGGGCCTTTTTGGGACTCATTTAACATCACTATTTTTTGGGCCATACCAAGTGCTAGTTTAATTAAACATACATATTCATACTATTAGGTATTTTAGATTAGTTTTGTTAGATCATTCATCCACATTAATAATTTATTACAAGAACTCCTTTTGTAGATTTTCCCAAACATGATAAATTATTTTGACTGATTCATGATCTATTCTACCTTATTAGGGAAAATTTGTTTTTATGCCATGAGTAATATGCCTTGCTGGGGAAAATCAATACACTAATTATTAGAACTACCTTTGGTAAAATCATTATTTCAACCTATCTACTTTACAAGGGAAAATCATGTGCCACTGATTATTACCATCTTTGGGAAAATATGTATTTCAACCCCCATCACCACTAGACTATGTTGTTTGCTCTTTTTGAGGGCTTGTTTGATGACACTATTTTTTACCCAATCCCTTGAGGGGGTATCCATGGCTAATCAACCACTCTTTGGGGCATGAAACTATACCTATCACCTATTAACAACCTATGGTTATCAAAACGTCACTTTTCTAAACATTAAAATTTTCAACATAGCAAATTTTTCATTCTTTGAGAAGATGTTATTGTGCATATGTCTTGTAACACCTACTCAAATAGGGGAAAATTTTAGAAACTCATTTTCATCCACATATGTGTCTAAGCAAATTTCAGACTAATTTCTACCAAACTATGCAAATTAAGCTTTAAATCACTGAACATCCCAAATTCATTTGCACATTAGACATAAGTGCTCAAAATTATGTCAAATCATCCCTATTTGGGGTATTACCTTGTATGTAATGATAACCTCTCAAAAATTCATCTTTAGTCAGGTTATGACCTAGAAAACTAATATTTTTGACCAAATAAGTGGGGCATTTAACCCAATTCTTGAAATGACTAAAATACTAAGCAAAATCAATTAACCAAGAAAATCAAATTAAATGCTTGAGTGAGAATTCCATGTTGAATTAATGAATATTTAATTTATAAAAAGAATTTTTCAACAAAATATGATATCATGATGATGTCATCATCTTCAAAGTCAATAATTACAAAATATCAACATAAATGCCATAATAATAAAAAATGTTGAGTCATGCCTCCATAAATGCATATCTAAAGCTTTCATTAATTGCATTTGGATTTTCAATCTTAATGCTATCCTAACTACACTTAGGTTAGATTTAGTTGAAAACCTATAAATATAAGTGTCATGATCATTCCTTAAAAAAAATTATGCACACTTACTACACAAAATTTACAAGAGGAAATTCACACAACAAACTCATGCCAAGACAAAAACCAAAGTGAACAAGGGGAGGTGTTAACCATAAAGAATTAGCTTAGATAAAGACTCCATTATCCACAAGTTGAGCACAAGCCAACATTCATTCCAACAATCCATTTAAATCATCAAGGAAGGTAAAAATGTTGTTTTTTCTTCTTGTTGCCTTTTTATCTTGTTTGTTATATTTCTCACCCTAGGTCTTAGGCTTGGAATGCTATTTTCATTGGTTTTTTATTATTTTATTTCACTAACAAATAGAAACTAATAATCATCCTTGTAATTGTATGATATTATTAGGGATGATGAGAGATGGTGAGGGTTAATTAGAGAGTGATTGCACATGGTAAGGGAGTGATTAGATATGATGAGGGACAGTGAGGGTCAATAAGGGAGTGATTAGGGATAATGATGATTGAGGATATAGTGATTAAGGGTGATGAGGGATGAGGTGGAAATGATTAGGGATAAGGGATGTATGATGAGCAAGTGAAATTAACACAAAGTGGTTTTTTAATGTGTACAAGTAATCAATGGGACCTATGCTACCCCAATCACACCACTTTGGCTTGAGTTCAAAGTGAGTGGATTGTAAAATTCAATTTTGACAAACCTATGACTATTATAAATACTAGAAGCAATCCAAAAGGCTTTAAAATCCTAAAAATTAACTATATGTTTACCAAAAATGGACATCACTTGAAAATGTTATGCCTTGAAATCCTTAAGTTCAATATTGAGATCCTAAAAATACCTAAGTACTGACCAATGAGATTTTGAAAAACTATCTTCCACATCATAAGCTATGCAGTTATTAGACCAACTCTATCAGGTGTAAAGTGACCCTAATTTTTTATTTTTATTAAAATAAATTTAAAGTATAAGGAATATATAAGTAATAATTATATTCATTATACTTAACATTTATTTGATTGAACCATATGCTCCTTCCAATATATATTTTATACTTTTGTATGCAATGTGAAGATAACATGTATGTGTTATAGCATGTACTCATTCTTTTTACATTTCATAAAACAAAGCAGATACTCCTTATAATAGATCTTTCTACTTTTTATTTTAATGTGAAAGGAACATGTATGTGTTATAGTGCATACGTGTTATGTTTATTTTGAATTCAAAAAACTAAGTCTTTTGGCTTAGAAATGGCTTGGATTACTAAGCCAAAGGTTTGCACCTATCAACACATAGTTGAATCTAAGAGTTTTGAGGAAAAAAAATCAACTTCCATCACAAAATAGACTTCAAATTTAAATTATAAAATTCATAAAATTATTACCATGATGGAAAAAATGCTCTCCTATTTCTAAATATGTTATTTTTTTAATTTTGAGACTATTTTAAGGTTTCTATCTATGTTAATTTCTAGTTATGGATTTTTAAGGCCACTACATGCCATAAATATACATGCCTATATATTTTTAAGTATATTTTATTTTTGTTTATCCAAATGAAAAAATAATAATATGATCACAAAATAGGCCTATTTTTATATGCATTTAAAAATAAACAAATTTCTATTTTTTTGAGGTAGTTATGGAGGTTATACAACCATCTATCCATTTTTTGTTAGTTTTCAAGATCTATTTACTTGTAAAATTAATAAAAATATATGTTCATTAAAAAATAATAAAATATAGATCACAAACTAGATGATCTTATCTAAATTTTTACAATAGATTTTCAAAAAATACTAAATTTGATTATAAAAAGGTTACATCGATGGATGACTATCTATTTTATTTTCCTAAAGAAATAGAAGTTATTTTTAAAATTTTATATGTTTGACCTACTTATACTTAACATTTTTTTTTTAATATTTTTTTGAACACAAAGACTCAAAATTCTACAATTCATGTTTTTACACCATCTTAAAATTTTGTGTAGCTATCTCAAATAATCTATAGAAGTAGAGATTTTTCAATTTTGAGGGAAAAACATGTCCATGGGTAGGCCTATTTTTGTCCCCTAACTTTGTGCACTTACCCAATTTCTAATATTGACTCTTGGTTAGAGGCATGTAACTTAAATTGAGCCCTAAAATCATGCTAAGGAATCCATACCCTTGTTTGTTTACACAAGAGGCTAGAGATGATCTTAATGTATTTTTTGAAAATTCAAAGGCTCTTGATCCACAATACAAGAGATAATGGCACTTCAAAAAAATTAAGCAAATGTAACCACCATAATGAGTGGAAGTTTAGAGATATCCTAGACCTGAAACCATTTCCATCCCATATTAAATGATTTTTTAGTAGCTCCCAAGTCTTCCAAATACTCTTTAGCAATAAAAATGCCCTTAATAATCATATAGACCTAGTGATTAAAAGGGTCTGAAGATTTAATCAAGTATACATAGGCTAGGATGACCTCCAACTTTCATATTTCTCTCAATAGGATCAAGCAAATAGATTTTATGATACTTGGATGATTGAGTAAGGATTAAATGAATTTTGCAGAAATAGTAGATGGTTACCTACAATGTAGATGTCAAATGGAAAGGGTTAAAAAGCCTAAGCCTATGACATAAGGATGTGGCTCTCATTATACCTCAACAAAAGTAAATGGTTTTAAATTATGATTAAACTAAAGGATGGTTTAGAATGATTATAAATGGGTAAGATGCAATGGTCAACCATAACCTAAAGTGATTTATGGAAAGTTTAAGTAATCCTATGGCTACATCATCTTATTCAGTATGGAAAAAGCCTAAACAAGGACAAACATACATTCATCCATAAATTAATAAGTAATATCTAATCTACTGAATAAAAAATTAAAGAGTATAGAGATATAAATAATTACCTTGGGTGTAACTTTTGACACTTCAATTTTCCTCATTTGGCTCAAGTGGATCTTTATAAGAGAATGTTTGTAGGTTTAAGACCTCAAATAACTAGATGAAGACGTATATATCCTCAGTTAGGAACTCTGAATGACTCTTATTGAACTTTAATGACACCACAAGACAAGAATAATCAAAATAAGGTTCTAGGCCACTAACTCTTCCAAATGGTACTTAATTCATATGTGTGAGTGACATTAGAGCAAATAAATGGTATATGATCTGATATGAATGAAATATGACCCCTATATATAGTGTTCAAATATAAAAAATAAATAATATATTCTAATTTAATGGTATTGGCCCAGCTTATATAGTTGTAATACATTGGTTAACATAAAGAAGTATTGGTCAGGTTGATATAGTACATGTCATAAAACATAGTTGTAATTATATCGGATTGGATGATATAGTACAAGAAGGGTGAAGACACATAATAGATGGTACTATATGATATAAGGAAGCTATAAAATATAGGTAAGAGGTAAATAAGAGATTTATAGAGATAGACACTTAGAGGAGGTTAGACATATAGTAGTAATTGTGTAATTAGGATATAATAGCAAAATCTCTCGAAAAGAACCATGAGCCTTTCCCACCCTATTCTTGATGCACCCTTTAATGCATGCACTTAAGGAGATTTATTTTTCAATAAGTCACCACAAGAGAAAACATCAGTAAATGATAAAGTAAAAAATATTATGTGTGTGTATATGCCCCACCCAAAGGTCATAAAGTGTCATAATAGTGTAATGTAGGATGGTAATTTGGGGAAGATTCATAACAACACTAAAATAGCATAACAAAAATAAAAATACATACCTTCAATTAACTTATTGATTTTATAAAATATTACATATGTCACAGGTCATGGAAGGCACTTAATAAGGAGAAAAGGCAAACCTAAAAAAATCCATTTTTTTACAAAAATCTTCTATTAGCACCTAAAATTTCTCTATCTCACCAGGATTATAAATCTTCTTCAGGTTGGTGAAAAGGGCATATATAAATAAAAATATGGACAAAAATATAATCTCATGGTAAATAACTAAAAGCTACAAAATTTGAAATTTTTACTACAAACAGGTGAAAATTATTCATTTGTGCATTTGTTATTTTTGGAAAACTAGAGCTATGATTATCCAAATTTATCACTCTAAGAGAGCATAACTTATAGACAAGGATGTAGACATGTTAGAGGACATATCATAACTGTAGCTAGATTAGTATAGGTATATTTTACATTTTTTTCCATTTTGTCATTTTTGAAATAGAATGAACTATATGATGAAATTTAAATGCTAGGGCAAATTTGTGTAACATAATTTGTCCCAACAAGTGTTAAAAAAAGCTATAATTAGGATAGGGATTGGGTAGTTGATAGAAATTAAAAACTAGGGCCAAGGGCATTTTTTAGGGCTATGAAAATAAATTGCCACACTCAATGAACTGTATCAACCAATGAGCTGTATCAACCAAGTTAATACAGTTTATAAGATAGATGAAAACTTCCTGGCTGATATCGAATGGTATGGTCGATGTAGTTATATGAATTTTTTATTGATATCATATAGCATGGATGATGTAGTAAAAAATTAGTTAATTTTTTAATACCATAGGGTATGGCCAATGGTATTTGGACAAAAACATGGCCAATGTGGTTTAGCACTTGGTTGATACAATAGAAATAATTAGCATGGTTGATATTGTGGGGTATGGCTAATGCAATAAGAAGAATAAATGATTGATATTGTAGGGTATGGCCAATAAATTAGACTAGAATTTTGGATGATAATGTATGCTATGGATGGTTCAGTATAAAAATTTTCCTTAGCCAATACTGTAGGCTATGGCCAATGTATTAGAAATTTAAACTTGGTTGTTGTAGTTAGTTACCTGGCCAATACAATAGAAAAATGAGAAAGATATTATTTTTCTATTTTTCATTGATTTTGATCATTTTTTATGATTTTTGGATTAAAATATGATTGTAGTTTGTTGTTTTATATTTTTTAGAGGTGTAAGAGATAATGTCATAACGTTTATTTGAGTTGGTTATCAAATCTGATAGAAAGGTTATTAGTGGTTGATTGAGCCCAACTTGTGACTCTAGGCCTAGGTAGGAATATGTAGATGTGTCAAGTACCACTTAGCTTGGATTTTAGCACCATGTTTCTAGGGTAATGGGAGTGACTCATTGTTATATTCAAGTGGGTAGTGGGTGGGGATACCATTGAAGTGGATATCACCTTAGAAGATGTACATATGGTCTTGGTAATACTTATCACAAATATGCCTATGGTGTGAAACACCATAGACACAATAGATGAGAGATGAGAATTATCCTATCAGACTACCAGATCCAAAAGTTATGATGGGTGTAAGCACATCATATCATTATTTGAGATGAATATGTCTTACATTATAGATATCTAGAAGCCCTTGATTTGAATTATGACCACACATGTGTTGTGCCATAATATTGATGGGGCCTAGTTGTTATACTAATATATACTATTGTAGACACTATTTTTGAATTATATAGCACTCCAGACTTGTACAATTAGAAATTATGGACCTTGGTTATTCCTCTTGGTTATAGACCTTTTCCTAGTGTTGAAAGGCTTGCATATACTATATCTATATTCTCATTGATTATCTCTTAGTCTGACCAATGTTATTCTAATGACCCAAGCCTTCTGTCTTTCCCAAAATGTTATAGACTTGGTTATCATTTATCTCTATAAGTTTTGGTCATGTACCTATTTTACTACTTCCCAGACACTTGCATATCAATCAGATGTCTATATCAATGTAAGTGTCCAATGCCCTAAAATCATTCAATTTACAATTTTAGTGTAACCCTCTAGTTAGCCTAAGTTCTTTAATTCAATATATTTATAAAAGGTATTGCTATACATACAAGATTAATCCTCATTCATTCCCCACCTATAAAATTTATACCTCTCACAAGGCAAAGTACCAAAAGCATTCAATCAAACATTCAAGTGAGCATAAGCTTCCTTATTTTCTCATATTTCCTTATCATAAGGATAACACATCTATAGGTCTAAAGTAATGAAGGAGGATGCCATGAGTCATATTTTAGAAATTACAAATTATATCACTATTGTACTTATTTTCCACATATTTCACCCTTTACACACATAAGCTAATACATTATGGGAGAACTACAACAATATGATGCCCTCTTCAGATTAGTGGCTATTTATGAAGCACCCACTAACATAGATATATTTGGGGTTAGGTAGACATTGTGAGCCCACTAACCCATTTTTCCTAAGGTCACTATGAAGATGAAGAGCTAGGGTTTTGATGATTCAATAAGAGTGATAGTCCATGAGCCAGATTTAGATGCACCAAAGTAAATATGACAGAACCTAAAACATTCTAGGTGGTCACATCTAAAGCAAATAGGTATTCTATACTAGAGACCTACGTCTAAGTTAGATAAAAGCATTTACATAACTATTGTAAGTCAACGTAAGTATCCAATGTCATAGAGGTCAAATTTTTTGAATTTGACAACTGATCCAAAATATATATCTAATATATTTCCATCATATCCACGTGTATTGTCATGTAGGTACCATCATTTTCTATTTATTGAAATATCAATCATTGGTTGGACTTACTATTTTTAGCATATCTCAATATTAAAATTTATATTATTATTTATCTAAGTTTATAATTAATTAACCTATTATAGATCTATTTATCACCCTTATGCTTATTCATTTCTATATTCTTAACCCTAACCCCACTTCCAAATTTAGGATTAAACATTTGGTGAACCCGATTCATGTTAATGCAAAAAAAATTATGATTCTTGTAGCTTTTAGTTAGTTAGGGTTTCAATTTATTTTTTTAAATTAAAAGATTTATCATTTGTAAGCAATGGAAAATGTTAATAAAAAAACTTGATTTCAAATAGAAGATAAAGAAGCATTGGTCACTCATCTCAATAATAACAAAGTCTTACTGGTGGAATTTGTGTATGTTATAAGAGATGAAATTAGTAAAAATTATAAGGATAAGGTTTCTTCACCTAGTGATGGTGAATATTTAAAAGGTAATACAACTGATTCCATTCCAATAAATCTACCAACATCCATTAGAGGAATTGATTATGTTTTCCAAATTTTATTTCTTCAAACTAATATCACTACATCTACCATGGGGTTACAAAATGTTTCAACTCAAATATCAATTTCAATGCCTATTTCTACTCAATTACGTATACTTCCCCTTTTAGTGACTACTTAGCTTATTAATCTGAATCCCAATGGGTCTACAATTTAAACTCTCCTTCAAGTTATAAAAATCTTAGAGGACAAGGTCACAAACATTGAATAATAGGGTTTAAATTCTCCTCATGCTATTGATTCATAAGATGTGTTACATAATCCTCTTGAACTTGAGATATCTTTACAACCCTTCCCAACTAGTTTTATTGTAGCTAAATTCACATTTTAATATGGCAAGGTTGATCTTGAACACTATCTTTGATCCTTCTTTATGTCATGCCTTTATTATGCCTCCAATAATATACTTTTAACCAAATTATTTATAAGGAGCCTCAAGGACAATTTTTTGAGGTGGTTATATGATTTAATTCTTCAATCATTAAATTCATTTAAACCTATTATCTATCAATTTTTGGCACACTTCTCTATTAACATTACCAAAAAGGTTTCCCATGCCTAAATTGTAAAAATCAAACAAGGAACTTGTTGACCATTTTTTACCACAAGTCAAAACGGGTCAACCCCCCTATATTAAAAACGTTTATATGGGTTTAATATAATTTTATATGGTGTATTTAATGTCATATAATATGTTTTTTTCCTTGGTCATGGTTTAATTAAGTCTTATGTCAACTTGAGTCACTTAGGGGTCATTTTAGGCTCATTTATGAAAGTGGAATGGTTTTAAAGGTGTCCAAGTGTCCTATTTTTATTTTTGACATCCAATATGTCATATTAAATATCAATAATGTAAGACCCATCTAAAAAATGTAGGTTCTCTAATAGAAAATTAAGAAAACAATTGAAAAAGGAGTTTGGCACTTATACAGCCTATAACGGAGTGTGACGCATGTTATAACCTTTTGGGGTGACTCTTTAACTTCCATAGACTCACTTAAAATTTTTATCATCTTTTTAAGTGCTAAAAATGGTTAAAAACCATTATGCTCCTTTATCACCCTTTTAGACATGCAAAACTAGTCAACAGGTTTGTGCTTAGTATGGCCAGCAAAAGAAGTTTCAGACCAAATTAATTTAGGGGGTAATATTAAACTTATTGAACTTAATTTTCATAAAAATAATTCAAATTTTTGTCACTTTTTATTTATGAACTATCCTTTACAAGTTGACTATGTTTTTTTTCTTGTTAAACCCCATAACTACAAGTTTCCTTCTCATGTGGATAAGTCCGTATAATCCAAATTTTGAGATTAATTATATAGGATTTTAACTCATTCCTATAATTTCTCCCATTCTTGGTTTCATGTTTTAATGTGTCTTGATGGGTAAAATATCTTAGGTTTGCAAGTTATTCTCATTTGGGATGATAGGCAAGTTTCCACTGTATACAAAATCTTCATGACTTGGTATAGGTTTTAGGGGATTATGATAAGTTTATTTTCATGTTTATAATTTCCTCATATTCCCCTTACCTTTCAATCTCATCCTACAAATCAACCTTTCATGGTGTTAAAATAATAAGTGGCACACTTTTAATTTGTCCCATGAATGTCACACACAGTCAACTGAGTGAGATGTGTTAGGGTATTTAGCACATTCATGGGGTCATAAAGAGTTTTAATGTGTTTAATATCTCATTTAAACATTAACTATCAATTTAATTTCTCAAAAAGGGTATATAACCAGTTATGACAACTAGACATCCTATACAACCAAGATTCCTACAGAGGGTTCATTCACAGTCATGGTGAGTTATGTGTAATGAAGGTCTATATAACAATCATGGAGAATTAATGAAGATATATCAAGAATTTTAAAATTTTATTTATCATTAAAAATCAAGATAAATTTCTCAAATCGAACATAGGGGACTATGGCAATCATATTCAACACTCATACACACCCAATCCATTGATGTGCACCTATAGGTGCTTGAAAGAGGAAAATCATGTTGAAACAAAGAACATATCTCATTTAAATATATTCAAGGTTTAAAATATACATTTTTGAGGTATTTATATGGGCTTAAAACTCATTTAAGGTCAAATTCAATGTACACTATCCATACTTATACTCATTGCCTGCACATGAGAATCCACCTATAGGTGGTACCACAGAGAGCTGAGGTGTGATATAAAAGTGTTGAAGCATGTGATGAAACCCTTATTAAACTCATATTATGTTTTATATATAATTTTATACCTATTTTTAATTCTATATTGGGAGGCAAGGTTGATGGTTACTTTCAAAGATGATGATTATGGATTTAGGGACCAAAACCCTAAAACTTGGAAAATAGAGCACTCATCTTTTCTGTAGATGTCTTATGAAAATGTCATGTTCAGTTTTGATCACTCCAAATGTACTAATACTATATCCATATAATAGGAATACAAATTTTAAAAGGAATCAAGTAATTTATTCATTTTGTTTTCTTACTAGAAAGGTTTAAAGATGCACTTGTATTCACTAAACTCAAATAGTGAGATCTATAGTATTGAGCATCAAAAGACCTTCATATCCAAAATTGAAAATAATGCATGTATTCATGTGGGGTGTAAATTTTGAGTTAATTATAATATTTTTATTTATAAAATAATGTTTTAATGGAAGGCTAAAATACTATGTTTTGGGTCCCATCCACACCTATAGGTGTCTCTTACCTAAGATGTTGATATACAGTTGACTATGAAGTCTTACAAATCCATAGTATGAGCTTAGATATGTAAACACATAAAAATATTAATACAAAAATCATCTCATAATTTATTCCTAATACCTAAAATTGTTTTCATATATTATATGACACATTTTTCAAGGATAATCAATGCCTATAGGATCTTACTAGCCAATTGTAGCTGACTGTGATGGGCAAAGAACAAAAGAATTATTATTATTGATGTGGGAATAGCCCAAGTATGAAATAAATGGGTTAAAATAATTTTAAAATGATATTTTAATTATTAAATAAGTATTATGCAATGTTTTCAAATCCTAATCCATGCAAGGTCACCTACAGGTGCCTCTCCCAAATAGGAAACACAGTGAAGTCAAAAAGCAAGGCATATGTGAAGAAGTATGTATGAGGTTGGAGTGATGAATGGAATTATAAAACCTTAATCATGATCATGATAGTCTCATGACACTCATGGTAGATATAATTCAAATGTAAGACTCTAATCATGTAATATATAGTCAAAAAATGGAACTCTATACACAATCCCTTTCCCAAGGGTTTGTCTTGGGTCTTTAAGGAGTTAAAGGGTCTAATTATGTGACCAAGGGTTTTAAATTGGTATATATTGTATATGTAACTTATATAACCCCATATAACATCTAATTTTTTTGATTAAATAGGGGAATTACCCTTTGTTTTATCTCAAATAGAGGATACTTCCTTAGGATATAAACCCTACAGTCTTGAAGAATGGAGATTAGAGGGTGAGATGAGGATTTTAAGAACCTTAATGGAGGATTTTAAAGTCTTTTAATGCATATTAAAATATTCATAATCATTCATAGGGGATATAAGTTCAATAGGGTGTCCTAAACCCTCAAGAATGCAGACTAGCCTATTAGGTAGGGTTTAGGCCTAAAACCCAAATAGGAGGTCAGTTTCAATTCCAACCTTAGGTGGACACTCCAATATATTAATAAATGCTTATGGGTGTATTTAAGATGTTTAAAATCTTATAATATTCATACAAATCCACAATAAATCCACTTTTGGCTCAATGACAACTCATGGGTATGCATAATGAAGGTTAAGGTTTGAGGAAGCATGTTTGAAAGCTCACATCTTCTTGGAGAGTGTGCATAGAGGTTCAAGGAGTTTTTTGAAGTTGAAAGAGGTCCTAAAAATTTATTTTTTGGTATTTTTATACAACTCTAATGTCACATATTTATGAACAAAGATTAAGAGTGAAAAGAGCCTAATACCCTACAAAACCTTGGATAAGGACCTGATTGGGAAAACAAGGATGGATGGCTATCTAAATGAGATGTAATGGACATAAAATTGGTTTAAAATTTCATGGGAATCTAAAGAGACCCTTCCAAAACACTTGAGGTGTTCCCTACTTGTATAGACAAGAGGGAAATTTGATTTCTTTGACTATTTGGGTGTTTTGTAGGTTCTAAGGACTTTAAAGAAGATAAATCAACTTTGGGAGTGAGATAAATATATAATATAACTAATTATGACCATTCCATACCTCATCAAAACTCCCAAATTCTTCTACAAGTAACTTCATCTCAACTAGTTAAAACTGGCAAAGTGAAAAAGATAATGAGAAGGGTGAAAACTTCAAGTGGATGGCCTTTTAAGGTCTACTTGAGTAGTCTAAATCCATAAATGATCTATCCAACTATTATTCACCCCTTTTATATATTTTCATGGAAAACTAAATCCAAATTTGATGCCAAGTGTGAGGGGTGATGAAAGACTATTTTTTTCAGATTATAGGTAGTGATGGTTCATCTCTAGAAGAATCTAGATGATTAGGGATGAATTAAATACATGGTGTAGCATGTCTAAAAACCCTCCATATCAATACAATAATTATATATGTCCCTAGTTAGTTATGGGACGTTCCAAAAGGGCTAAATGATGAAGATAGTTTTCTTATGTAGAATGAGGAGTCTTACACCACATTTCATGAGTTTCATAACTTGGAGGTCTATTTGTCCTATCATACCTTGCATGTTCTTTCTCCCAATTAATTATTTTTCATATGTAACTCCTCCTCTTATCATGACAAGTGTTCTTATGACTCTTGGACTTCTCTTTCAAGTTCTATAAGTAGCTACCATTTTAGCCTTTGTAATCTAATACCACACCATGTATGGTGAAGCTATACTAGAATGATATTGTATTTTTCCTTTGAACATTAATGCAAGTATGTTTTTGAGTTATTGAATAATTATCTAAGTGTGCAAGTGATGTCTGATGATGCAAAGTGATAATTCTCTATCCTTTCTTTCCTTATCCTTTCATGTTTTTATAAGAGTTATTATTTTAACAAGTCATATAAATTTTAGTTAAGTGTGTTAAGCTCCTCTAAAGTGTATGATTATCCTTGGATTGTGAAATATAACCTTTGGTTCAATTTCCTTGTGTTTCTTCATACATCTCACCTCTATATTAAAAAACTCGTGTTAGAAACCTTTTAGGACTTAGAAGCTAGTTTGCATGCTTTGATTATTAATGAATAAAGTATTATGTTCATGTGGAATACATCTTGGTGTATGACCCCCTTAGATTAGGTTCATTTCATGCAAATTATAACTCTTTTCCCCATAAGTAACCACTAGTTAAGTGATAAGCATTCCAAGACACATTCAGGGAGCTAGCCCTTAAATCTAGAGGCTCACTTCCACTATAGGCACACCTACATACCTAGAAGTGTTCCCATGTTGGCCAAATTTGGATATGGGCTTAAACACACTCTCCTAGGGTGCAAGATTTGGTGACAAGAGTTCTAACATGCCCAGTGGGACCATTATCTTCAAGACAATTTGTCAAGGTGAATATTGGTCTTAATAACATCAGTTGTAAATTGGTGTGATAATCAACATTTGGCAACTCCATCAAGGTAAAATCTAGTTCAAGGCCATTATTTTGTCATAAACTTGATCTTATAATTCATGGTTCTCACTAGGTCATCATTTAGTAGAGTATTCAACCCCATTAATCTATCTATTTAGCCTATAATTCCTCTTGAAGTTTGGTACCCTCATCCTAATCTACCCTTTAAAGACCAAGAGGATTTTGCTAGCCAAGGAAGCCAAAAAAGTAAAGGGCTTGAGGAAATTAAATATCTTGAATAATACATGGCTATACCTCATACCTTTCTTACCTTTAATACCAAAATTACAATTCATCTTCAATCATATGATGCCATTCCTCCTAATTAAATAAAAGGTGTGCCTACATTCAATGGTGAAAGTTATGTTACACTCAGTGAACACATTAGGGACATCTCTAAAAAATTTAGCTTCTATAATGTCACTCAAGATAATATTGTCACTAGATGCCTTGTCATGTACATTATATGGAAGCCTCTTAATTGGTATAGGACTCTAGAAGGTGGATGCATCACATCATGGAATGATTTTAGAGTGTTTTTGACCTCAAGATTTGGAAATGAAAGTGACCATACCTCTCTCATACATCATCTCAATATGATCAAAAGAGGATCCAAAGAAACAATGCATGACTTCAATGAGAGGTTTCAAAATATTTGGTTTAGATTACCTCCTCCCATGAGGCCACCTCCTATTTTTGTATTCCCTACCTACATGAGAGCCATTGGTACTGAAATTGCTATCATGCTTCAATCCATGGATGGTTTCACTCTTCCTGAAGCATATGAACTTGCTATCAAAGTTGAGAATAGTCTCATCCAAGATAGAAGGTTACATCCTAAGGTTTCTATGCATCCCTTGTCTCATACTTCTACTAATACTCTAGATGTATTCCAAATTCCTAATGCCAATACAGAGCCAAAGACTACTCCTAAGAAGGTAGAAAATGTCATAGATCCATATGTAAAAATTCAAGCCTTAGAATTTGAGCTTAGGAAAGAGAGAATGAAAAAGGGTACATATCAAAATATTTATCCTTATTAACATCAATATGGTCATCAATATGGAAGAGGAAGAGGCCAATGGTAGCCTAACTCTAATAGACCTACCAACATGTACAATCCTAACTCCACCACCAATGCAAGGGAGATGGTATTAGTGCATAGCAACTTGGTGCAAGGATTAAATTGAAAATAAGGCTAATTCATGGATGATAATGAATGTGGATATCAAACTCTTATTTCTTGAGGAGGATTCACTCCTCTCCTATCAGTTGAAGATGAGGTCATGATGTAAATAAATGAGGATTGGTAGCCTCATAGAGAAAGCTTCACCAATTTCTTGGTGGAAGATACTTTTGTACTCAATCAAGGAGCCTCAATTTAAAAAAATACAAGGTCTAAGAGGAAGTATCTAGGAGGTGACAATAGCATGCCTAAAATCTCATCTAATCCTCCTCTAAGGCAACAAATCATGGTTGCAAGTGTGATAGTTCCAAAATCCCCTACACCTCATTCAAGTCAAAATGTGGTAAGGCCTACTCAAGGTCTCTCAATTCCCCTCATTCCAATACATCATTTTCCTTAAATTACTAATGAAAATGTGCATACTAATTCCATAAACATAGTGGATTCCTTGAAAAGTGCCAAATCATTAATATCTTTGTGGGATGTCCTCCTTATGCCTGGCCAAAAAGAGTTATTAAAAAAATAATTATCCACTATTTCTACTAGTCCTTCCTCTTCAAGTCAAATTCATATTCATGTTGTCCTTTAAAATTTCACTAATACCATTGTTGAACCATATAGTAGGGATAATAAATCTCCACCATTGTATCTCACTTTCATAGTGGGTGATAAGTTGGTCTACAATCGCATAGCTGATAGTGGAGCCTCTACATTAGTCATGCCCAAAGTTATAGCTAATAAGTTGGGCCTAGAATATGAGTATCATAGCAAAGGATTTATCCAACTAGATGGTACACCTAATAAGACAATAGGACTGATCAAAATTTGAAGGTTTTCTTGCATGATTGTCCTATCTTTCCTATTCTCCAAGAGATAGTTGTTGTTGACCTCCCAACTCACTTTGTAATCTGCCTTTCAAGAGACTTTACAACCAATATTGGTGGCTATCTCTCAACTGATTGGTCCTTCTTGGCCTTTATGACAAGGTATGGGACCAAGGTGACCATTATAACTCATCCTCTTACAAGGTTTCATATTGAGCCTTACATTGAAAGAAGCTCTAACTTGAATTGTGTGATCAATGAGAAGGACAATCCTAATGTGGATGATGGAGCTTCTAAACTTGAAGGAATTTCTGATTTTTTCTTGGATGAGTATGGTGTAGATACATATGGACATGATCCTTATACATACTTTGAACAAACTGACCTTGGGACTTATATCATGTATGAAGATCCATTTGAAGGAGCTAAGGTAAGTGTCAAACATTATCATGCTATTGAAGGTAGCTATATGATTCATTGATATGATGATCATAGATTGATGAATATAATTGAGCACCATAATGGGAAAAATGATGTCTTTATCCCTACCATTGATGAGGATGTTTTGGATGATGACACTCATGAGATAGATGAGAATGACTTGTGGCAAAGGTTTGATGTCATATTCCATGAGTTTGATCATCTTCATAATGTTACTCCTCCCCTCAAGAAGTCTACATATAAATTAGTTAATTCCTATAACAAACATGATGTTGATTGTCTCAAAAAATAGAGAGAAAATTCTCATATTATGAATGAAGAAGAACTATGGCAAAAGATCAATGTCATATGCAAAGAGTTTGATAAGTTGGGTAAGTCTCCCTTTTCATCAAGAGATTATATATCTAATGTCAAGGTTGATAATGATATTAATTATCATGTTGACAATAATTCCATCAATCATAAAGGTTAAGGTCATCCTACAAATCAAGAACCTACTATCATGATGCAGTTTGATGATGTTAGTGTCCAAGAAGTTGTACATATGGATAATGAGGTCAAAGAAAAAGTTATTATATCCCAAGAATAATTGAGATATCCACCTGATCTTGTGCTATATCCAAATGTATTGGACTAAGAATAAGAGGAGCTTGATGCTTTCAAGCATCAAGCACTTTCTATCCTAGAAGAAGACAAGGTTAAGAAGGTTGTCAATCACTCTAATATGTAATTTTTTGGAGAACATCCAATTGATATGATGGAGATAAAAATAGTTTCATCCCAAATCAAGTTTATTAGAAAACAAGAAAGATCATCCATGAATGTCCCAAATAGTTCATTTATATACCTAAGAAGATTCAAAGGTGGTAAACTTTCGGACTACACATATAAGCAAGTGATTGGTGAGGAGCATGTTCCTCAACCTAGGTTGACTGTATGGAGTGAAAAAGATGCAATGGGGATCATCTTTGACCATAGTTGATGTATTATCAGTTGTTTCACCTCAAGATTGAGGTTTTTAAATATTAGAATAGGTGTGTGTGTGTTTTCTTTCAATTGTGTTGTGTTCCAAAGTGTTCTAGTGAACACACGTGTGTTTCTTTTATGGTTGCCTTATTTTATGTGTCTTTCCTTCTATTTTGTTTGTTGTAAAAGTAAAATTATGTGTCAAACCTAGTGTACATGTGAATCCAAATCCAAATGGATATGATTAGGAAACTGGTCTTGACATAGCAAGTATACCACCCTTGGGAAATTGCCAAGAATGTTGACCATTTTTTACCAAAAGTCAAAATGGGTCAAACCCCTATATTAAATTTTTTTATATGGGTTTAATATGATTTTATAGGGTGTATTTAATGTCATATAATATGTTTTTGGCCTTGGTTAGGGTTTAATCAAGTCTTATGTCAACTTGAGTCACTTAGGGGTCATTTTGGCATCATATATGAAAGTGGCATGGTTTTCAAGGTGTCCAAGTGTCTTATTTTTATTTAAAATGTCTAATATGTCATATTACCTATTATTAATTTCATCCCCATTTGAAAATTGTAGGTTATCTGACTGAAAATCAAGAAAACAACTAAAAAAGGATTTTGGCACTTATATAGCCTATAGGGGAGTGTGACACATGTGATAATCTTGTGGGGTAACTTTCCAACTTCCATAGTCTCACTTAAAAAATTTATCAACTTTTTAATTGCTAAAAATGGTCAAAAACCATTCTACTCCTTCATCGCCCTTCTAAACATGCAGAACCAGTCAACATGTTTGTGCTTAGTATGGTCATCAAAAGAAGTTTTAGACCAATTTATTATAGGTGGTGATATTAAAATAAATTAAATTAATTTTCATAACAATATTTAAAATATTTGTCACTTGTGCTTTATGAACTATCCTTTACAAGTTGATTTTGTTTTTTTACTTGTTAAACCCCATACCCTATAGGTTTCCTTCTCATGTGGATAGGTTCATACAATAAAAATACTAAGATTAATTATATAAGATTTTAAATCCTTACTCTAATGCCTCCCATTATTTTTTTCATGTTTGAAGGTGTCTTGATGAGTACAATATCTTAGGCTTTCATGTTGGTCTCATTTGGGATGATAGGCAAGTTTCCACTATCTATAGAATCTTCATACCTTGGTATTAGTTTAAAGGGATGATAATAATTTTATTTTAATGTTTATAATTTCCTCCTAGTCACCTTACCTTTAAATCTCATCCTCTAAATAAACCTTCCATGGCATTATAGTAATAAGTGGCATACATTTAATTTATCACATGAATGCCACACACAGTTAACTAAGTGAGTTATGTTGGGGTCTTTAGCACGTTCATGGGGTCATAAAAAGTTTTAATATTTTCAATATCTCATTTAAACATGAAAAATAAACTTAAGTTCTCTAAAATGGTATATAACCAGTTCTGACAACTAGACCTCCTATATAGCCAAGGTTCTTGTAGAAGGTTTAGTCACAATCATGGTGAGTAACGTGTAATGAAGGTTTGTATAACACTCATGGAGAATTAATGAATATTTATTAATAATTTTAACATGTTCTTTATCATGGTCAATCAGGATAAATTTATCAAATGGCACATAGGTAGTTGTGGCAATAATATGTAGCACTCATACACACCCACGCCATTGATGTGCACCTACAGGTGCTTGAAAGAGGAAAATCATGTTGAAACAAAGAACATAGATCATTTAAATCCATTAATGGTTTTAAATATCCTTTTTTATGTATTGATATGGGTTTAAAACTCAATGAAGGTTAAATTCAATGCACACCTCCATATTTATACTCATTGCCTACACATGAGAATCCACCTATAGGTGGTACCATAAAGAGCTAAGGTCTCATATATAAGTGTTGAAGCATGTGATTAAACCATTATTTAAGTCATAGTGTATTTTTTAGATCATGTTAGACCTATTTTTAATGATATATAGGTAATAAAGGTTGAATATTACTTTCAAATATGATGACTATGGATTCAAGGACCAAATCCCTCAAACATGGAAAATACAGCACTCACCCTTTTTGAAGATGTCTTATGATAATGTCATGTTGAGTTTTGATCACTAAAAATTCACTCATCCTATATCAATATATTATAAGTAAAAATTTCAAAATTAATTAGGTAATTTAGTCATTTCTTTATCTTACTAGAAAGGTCTAAAGATGCACTTTTATTCACTAAACTCAGATAATGAGATATATAGTATTGAGCATCAAAAGACCTTCATATCTAAAATTTCAAATAAGTAATGTATTCATATGGGGTTTAAATTTTTATTTGATTAACATATTTTTAGTCATCAAATAATGTTTGAAGGGAAGGTTGAAATACTATGCTTTAGGTCCCATCCACACCTATAAGTGTATCTTACTTGAGATGTTGATATACATTTGACTATGAAGTCCTACAAATCCATAGTATGAGATTGGAAATGGAAACCTATAAACATAGAGACACATATTATCTCAAAATTACTTCTTAATACCTCATATATTTATCATATATTATATGGCATAGGTTTCAAGGATAATCAACGGCGACAGGATCTTATACAACTAACTGTAGTTAATTGTGATGGGCAGAGATTAAAAGAATTAGGATTTTTGATGTGGGAATAGCCCAAGTATGAAATGAAAGGGTCCAAATCATTTACAAATTATATTTTAAGGATTTAAGAAGGCTTATTAAATGTTTTCAAATCCTAATCCTTGCAAGGTCACCTACAGGTGCCTCTCCCAAATAGGAAACACAGACAACAACCCAATCAAGTTGAAAAGCAAGGCATATATGAGGAAGTATGTGGGAGGTTGGAGTGATGAATAGATATTTTAACACCTTAATAATTATAATTTTATTCTCATGACACTCTCATGGTGGATATAATGCAAAGAGATGACTCTAATCATGCAATATGTAGTCATATGATGGAACTCTGCACACAATCCCTTTCGCAAGGGTATGTCTTAGGTATTGAAGGAGTTAAAGGGTATAATTATGTGACAAAGGATTATAAATTCTTATATATCATCTATTTCACTTTTATAATACCCTAAAAAATTTACTTTGTTTGAGGAAGTAGGGGAAGTACCCTCTATTTTATCTCAGATAGAGGGTACTTCCTTAGGATACAAACCCTATAGTCTTGAAGAATGGAGATTAGAGGGTGAAATGAGGATTTTAAAAAACCTTCATATAGGTTTATAACATTTTATCATGCATATTAAAACATGTATAATCATTCATAGGGGTTGGAAGCTCAATGGGGTGTCCTAAACACTCAAAAATGCAGATAGGCCTATTAGGTAGGGTTTAGGCCTAAAGCACAAATGATAGGTTAGTTTCACTTCTAACCTTGTGTGGACACTAAAATATATTATTAAATTATTATGTGGGTATTTTAGTTGTGTCTAATCTTATACTATGTATTAAAATCCACAAGAAAGCCACTTTTGGCTTAAAGACAACTCAAGGGTATGCAAAATGAAGGTCAAGGTTCGAATAAGCAGGTTTGAAAGCTCACATATTATTGAAGAGTGTTAATGGAGGTTAAATTAGTTTTGATAAGTTTAAATAGGTCCTAAACATTGATTTTATGGGATTTTTCTATAACTCTAACATCACATCTTTATGAACAAAGCTTAAGAGTGAAAAGAGCCTAAAACCCTACAAAACCCTGGATAAGGACCCAATTGGGAAAACAAGGATGGAAGCATATCTATATTATATTGATGGAAATTAAATTTGTTTAAAATTTTAGGGGACTCTCAAAATACCCTTCCTATCTACTTGAGGTGTTCCTTACTTGTACAGACAAGAAGTAAATTGGCTTTCTTTGACTATTTTGGGTGTTTTACAGGTTCTAAGCACTTTCAAGAAGAAAAATAAACTTTGGGAGTCAGATAAGTATTTAATATAAATCAATATTATCATTACATGACTCATCAAAACCCCTAAGTGTTTCTATAAGGAGCTTCATCTCAGCTAGTCAAAATTGGCAAAGTGGGCAAGATAGTGAGAAGGGTGAGAACTTCAATTGGAGGGAATTTTAAGGTCTACCTAAGTATTCTAGATTCATAAAATATCTTTAAAAGTGTCATTCACCCCCTTTTATTTATTTTAATATAAAACTAAAGCCAAATTTGAGGCCAAGTGTGAGGGGTGAGTGAAAGAGGAGTTTCTTGGATTGTAGGTAGTAATGGCTCATCTCCAAAGGAATCTATATGATTAGAGATGTAGCCAATACATCTTAAATCATGTCTAAAACCCCTTTCTCTCTTTTAAATTATGATATTTATCCCTATTTAGTTTTTGGATGTTCCAAAAGGGATAAATGATGAAGACAGTTTCTTTGTGTAGAAGGAGTCTTACGCCACATTTCACGAGTTTCATAACTTAGAGGGCCATTTGTCCTATAAAACCTTACATGGTTTGTATCCTAATTCATTATAATACATATGTAACTCCTCTCATCATAACAATTGTTCTTATGACTCTTGGACTTCTCTTTTCCCACTTCTTTCTCAAGTTCTATAAGTAGCTACCATTTTGTCCTTTGTACTCTAATACCACACCATGTATGGTGAAGCCCTGATAGAATAACATTGTATTTTTCCTTTGGACATTAATTCAAGTTTGTTTTTGAGTTATTTAAAAAAATTCTAAGTGTGCAAGTGATGTATGGTGATGTAAAGTGATAATTCTCTATCCTTTCTTGTTTGTACAAGAGTTCCTATTCTAATAAGTCATATATAGTGTAATAAATTATTTTAGGCTCCTTTCAAGTGTATTATTGCCCTTGGAGAGTGAAATCTTTCCTCTAGTTCATTTTCATTGTGTTTCTTCATACATCTCACCTCTATATTGAAACACTCATGTTAGAAACCTTCTAGGACCTAGAAGTTAGTTTGTATGCTTTGATTCTCAATGAATAAAGTATGATGGTCATGTGGAAGACATCTTAGTGTATCACCCCCTTATATTATTTTCATTTCATGTAAACTCTAACTCTTTTCCCCACAAGCAAGCACTAGTTAAGTGATAAGCATTCCAAGACACATTTAGGGAGCTAGCCCTTAAATAAAGAGGCTCACTTCCACTATAGGTATACCCGCATACCTATAAGTGTTCCCATGTTGCCCAAATATGGAAGAGGATTGAACACCCTCTTCTAGGGAGAAATATTTGGTGACAACAAAACCACTAAACCTATCAATGAATATGTCTTGAGATACAAGATAATATTGGAAAAATGACTGATCCTATGGTAGATAAAGAGATTCAATACATATTTAAGAAACTTTGTTTTCTTCTTTACATGAGTCCATTATTTTCAAAAAAATAAATCTTTTGATGACCTATGACATGTTGTTTAGGACCATAGAAAGAAGCTTATTTCATTGAATAATCTTAATTATGTAGTAAACACATTGACTGCATCTACATCCAATACAAAGGTTACTATCAAACCAAGTTATAAGGTAAACCCTCTTGAGCCTAAAAAGGAAACAACCATCATGGTTAATGTAGTGTCACAATAACATAATCAATTCATATTGTCTAATGCATAAAGGAGATAATTTACAAGCTTGTTTGAGTCTCTTGCTTCATTACTCTCATGGCTTGTACAGTGTCATATTATATCTCTCCTTCCTCCTATAGAGCTTGATATGAGTAGATCTTTACCCAAAGGGTATGACGTGAATACTTATTGTGACTATCACCAAGGCCCTGGGCATTCTACGAACAAATGTTTTACCTTAAAGTATAAGATCCAAGACCTCAATAATGACCAAAAGATTAAATTTGAGATCCTCCAAAGGAATTAGGTTCACAACCTAGAGATCACTAGAAGTAGAAAATATTTAACAATCCTTTATGTATGCTTGTAAATTTGTGTTATGGATTCAATATACTATAAATAGTAACTTAACCCAAAACTTATAAAAACATCAAAGTGAGATGATATAGAAGAAATCATAAATTATAAATGGACTCTTACCATCACTTTGCTCCTCTTGCCTTCCCTCCAATATCTTCAAACTGATTCTTCAGTGGTTATTGACTTGCTTGTTGGATTGCTTGATAATAGTGGCTTCAAGATGGATTTTTAATAGATTCTTGGATTAAAGGATAGTGTGGATGCAATGGGAGTATGAAGGCTTAAGAGAGATGGAATATGCATGCAATAATGGATTTCAATATTTATATTTCATCTAACCAAGCTCCATGCTTGGTTATTTATAGGGTGATGAAGGGGAATTAAAATGAATTTTTAATTCATTATAAATCTCTAGTTTAGATAATTATATAAACTTAAGGAAGATTCTATATTTTAAAGGCTTTTAAATTTTATTATTGGTTAATAAATATTAGTTAGGTTTTAATGGAGGTTTAAGGATATAGGTGTGTAGGATAGGATAGGGATAGGTTAGTTAGGGGGTAGGTAGAATATATTTGAATTTTAAATTGGCAAGTGGGCAAGTGGTTAGTAAATGAGGTAGGATTATTGTTTTAATGGGGTGTTAGTGGGATAATGAAAGGATTAATATAGCATGGTGGTGTAATAAGGTTAGCATGATGTAGGGAATATATGATAGGCAATATGATTTAATTATTTAATAAGGGTTATGATTACAAGATTAATTAAGATAATTAATGAAATTAGGAAAATATATTTAGGTGTATACATTATTCCCCTCTTTGCAATGGAATTGAAAGTGATGAGTAGAAGGAGTAATGATCTTTCAAATAAAAACTATTTCATAGATGAGTTAGTAAAATGAGGTTGCATGATGCCCCCTCGAGGGGATATATGAGGAGGTATGAACTGGATGGCCACTCAAAAATAAATCCACAAGGTGAGTATAAAATCAAGATAATTAGGGGTTGGGATACCCTTAATTTTAGTTGAGATATGAATGATAAGATGCCTCAAGTGTAAATGCAAGGGGATGAGGTTGTAGGTGTAAGACTAGTCCCAAGGGGGATGAACCTTAGTAATAATGATTAGCCTCTTAGGATGATTCCTAGGAAAATACCAATGTTAAGGAGAGAGGTGAGTGGATTTATGTGATAAGATGAATATTCTTGAGATAATGATATATATTCAAGAAATGGATAGATAAATAAGGCTATGATCTATCGATATTTCCCAAGTAAGGACACATGCAAGGGAGAGTTGTAGGCCAATAAAAGGATGTAAGATAAGTGATTTATGATGATAGATTGATTTGATAGAATGATTATAGCTCAACATACTTTAAGATATTTGAGATACTAGGAGAAGATAGGATGTGATTAGTGTTAGTGGTGGTTGAGCTATCCTTAGGCACTAAAAAGTGGCCAAGTGCTACCTACATAGTCTGAAAAGACCTCAGGTCGATGTAGGTTTGACTTTGGATGTTATAAAAGGAGTGGAGTAATGGAAGTCCATACCCCTAAAAATGATTAAAATGGATTTTTAGATAGATAATAGTTAATGAAACATGATTGGACATGATTAATGGAGAGATGAAATGAGTATGGTTAGTGTGGACTAAATGGGGTGAAGTGGGGGAATAATATGATTATTGGGGGGGGGGGTGTAAAAGAGGTTATTTTCACTCTTTAACTTTGGTGATTTAAGATCTGGAGATAAGGACAATAGATCTCATCCCATGGGTTTCCTACCAAGGAGAGAGAGTTTGGGAGTTCTAAAGACTAGTAGAGATGGGACCCATAGTGAGTAACCCATGTTTGCTTTGTCACTTTGTTTCTTTTTGCATTTATTAGGGGTAGAAATGAATAGCATAAAATTACAACTAGGGGAATTACCCCTAGTTTTAGTTTTGTGCATGCAAGTGGTGGGATTATACTCATGAGATGTAGTCTTTAAAAACTACATGTGGCATGTATACACCTAAATTTAATTTCCCTAACTATTCCCCTAATTCCACTAATTATCTTAATTAATCTTACAATCATAACCCTAATTAAATAATTAAATCTTTTCCCCATCATATATTCCCTACATCATGCTAACCTTATTACATCCCCACTACTATATTAATGCCTTCATTATCCCACTAACACCCCATTAAAACATTAATCCTACCTCATTTACTAACCACTTACCAATTTACAATTCAAATATATTCTACCTACCCCCTTAGCCAACCTATCCATAGCATCTCCTACACACCTATATCCTTAAACATCATTTAAACCTCTAACTAATCCCTATTAACCACTAATCAAATCTAAAAGCCTCTAAAATCTAGAGCCTTCCCTAACTTTCTAGAATTCTCTAAACTAGAGAGTTCTAATGAATTAAAAATTCATTTTAATTCCCCTCCATCACCCTATAAATAACTAATAATATAGATTGTTTAGACTAATTATAAATCTTTAAATACATTCTTTCATGCATATACTATCTCTCTTAAGCCTTCATACTCCTATTGCATCTTGTAAACACTAGAAAACTACACACTTACAGTTTTCAATGACTAAATGCCTCAAGACCCCCCTAAAGGCCCCCTAAACCTTATTAACCATTAACCAACCCTTATTAACCTAACCAAATCACTATACCTTTAGTCACATAATATTATTCAAAAATACTATTCAAAAGTACTATTACCTATCACTATTCATTATGGGACCCACTATCACTATTCATGACGACATGCCAAGTGACATGGCATGTGACATGGAAGGTGATTTGGGAGGTGATATGGTAAGTGACATGGCTTATAAGTGAGGTGGCTTGATGTGGGACATCATAACCCACTTGGGACCCTTTTCCAAAGTGTTTGATGACCTCATTTAAGTATCACAAGGCCCCCCCTTGAAATATGGTGAATTTACCCTTAAGGTACCATTAGTCAACATGTATTTTACCTTCATGCATGAAATTAACCTTCAAAATAATATACCTACCTCTTTAGTACTTTGGGAAAGATAAAGGGCACCTATTTTTGACTTATTAACCCAAATGGGACACTCACCAACCCAAATTGGAATCCCCATCCACCTAATTTTGAATAATTCATCCACCACATATAAAATGGTTCCATAATTCTATTGTTCCTCTTTTGGCATGACTCTCCACAACACATGCTATAAATACCCCCTCCTTCACCCAAGGTTAAGTTGAAAGGTGGAAAGTCAGTATTTGGTTATTGAATGAGGGCATCCACTTGAAGGAGATCATCATCATCTTGGAGAGAAGAGCTCAAGAAATGAAACTCTGCCAAAATCTTCAACAAGCCCTCCTCAAGCCATCTTCAACAAACATCAAGGTAATTTGTATTGTTTTGAAATTTCAATTTCTTCCTCATTATCCCCCTTTGGCCTCTTCTTTCTTGATCTCAAAACCATAACCCCATGGCCTTCTTATTTACATTTCACCCCTTTTCCTCTTTACCCTTAACCTCTTCTTTCTCTTTATTCTATTTACCCATTTACCTATTCACCATTTATCCCTTTATTCCCTTTTTACCTCCTTTCTTTCATATCCCTTTCACCCAATTACCTCTTCACAACTTATCCCTTTTGACTTATTTCATTTTTAAATTTTTACCCATTTGTCCTTTTTCCTTTATCCCCTTACCATATTTATCCTTTACCTTCTTTTGATCATCTTGAATCATAACCATAACCTTGCCTAATTAACCACCATTTACTTCTTTGCTTTCTGAACCAGTCACCCCTTTATCTTTCTTAAAAACCATTTATCTCTACCAATTTGACCATTTACCAAATTTAACCAAAACTTTATCCCTTTTCACAAGACAAACCAAACCATTTCCAAACCCAAAACCATAACCTTGCCTTGACCAATTTTCAGCATTAGTATAATCAAACTAGTTTCTTCATTTTGGTTAATTTAGCAAAGAATTTAACTTCATTGTCTCAAATTTAGTTACTTGTTTTTTTTATTATAATTAATTTTATATTTTTAGTCAAAATAATTTTCTTTCATCATTTCAACTTAAGTTTTTAAATTAGGTAGATTGATAGCCTCTTAGAAAGCTTTCGCTTCTAGGATCTAGCTCACGCTAGGCAATTCACCCATCTACTTGTCTAATAAACAAGTTTATTTTAGTGTTTTCTTATTTTTAGGTCATCCTCCAAAGCCAAATAAGATCTCTCCATAATCTCTTGGATCCAATTTGTGCACTTTATACTAGGTTTTCATAACCATTAGCCTTATTGATAGTTTCTTCTTTTCATACTTAGAAAAAAGAAAAAAATAGAGAGAAACATTTTGGCACGCTCGGTGGGACCCTTGAGTTTTCTTGGGTTCATTTTTTATTTTATTAAATTTAGTTTCATTATTAAAATGGAATTTATATTTAATTGCATTTCTAAAAATTAAGCACTCCTTTCTTTCAAAATGTAAGTCTTAGTTTCTTTTGTTTTAGAAAATCAGAAAATAAAAAAGTAAAAATTTTCACTCTTTTTTCTTGCATTTATAAAACATCAAAAGAGAATTCATCCTAGGATTATGGTTGTATTTTAATGTTGAATTTAGGTGCATTTTTTTTCTTCACTGAAAATAAATCAAAATTTTCCTTTTGGTTAAAATTAACTGCATCCATTGTTTGTTTGTGTTGGTTAGCTCACATAGTTTAATTAATTAAGCACATTAACTATAGCATCACAAATATTACATAAACCAAGCCACTTTCATAAAAACATAAAAAATGCTTGACATAAGGCCCAACTAATATTTCACTACCTAGTAGATCACCTTACCCACTCTCGGCTATTGTACTTGGATTTGATCACTAAGGGGATAACCAACTTAGTTCTCTTGTTGAGTATAAGCCTTCAAAATCGGTATATATTGGATAAGAGCCCACACTGGCTATGGGATCGTGAAGTGAGAAGAGAAAGACCCAAGTACCAAGCCATGTACTAAAATCCAATACAAACTTCTATTGAGCACCTAAACATAACCCAAAACCAAACATAGACTACCTTGTTTAGGACCTGTTCTACAAACCATATTTCTTATTTACACTTTCTAAGGCATAAAACAAAAGAGAGATAACTAAAACTCTAAGATTTAATGTATCCTAGTGTATGATTTGATTGCCTTAAAAAAATTGCTTAATTATTGTTTGATTTGTGAGCTTCATTTATCTATATTCTTCACATAGTCTTTACCAAACTACAAATTGAAGAATCAAACCAAACAAGAACCTATTTTCCAATAACTCATCTCCACTACCCTATTCAATGGAGAGCTTTTCCATTTTCTCTCCTAGAGATCCTTACTTTTCTAGGATCTTGGAGAATAATCCTTTTGCCTTAAAGTAGTACCTTACATCGTAATCCACTTATGCTCCCTTCCTTAGTTACAATCAATCTAACCTTGTCTATAACCAACCCAATCCTGTCTACAATAAACTCAACCTTGCCCATAACCAACCCAACCCTATCTATGACCAACCTAGCCTTGTCTACAACTAACCCAACCCTGTCTATGATCAACCTAACTTTATCTATAAATCCAACTTCAGCCAACCCACAAACTATCAACCTTCACCCAAACAACCACCTGAGTTTTTTGCAATGATAACATACCAGATAGCTAGATTAGAGTCAAAACTTAGGACATCTATTTTTGGTATCCATGATCAATAAAACCTCACTTACAACCAACCAACAACCTATCATCAACCATTTAATTATTATCATGCCCAATTAACAACCTATCAACATTTATCATCTTAATCACCCTAATTTGATCAAAGCTTAGGCCATTTCCCCCAACCATCATATCAACCTTAACCCACCTTGTTAACCCAATCAATTTCATCACCCTTAACTAATCAACCAATCTATCAATCTAACCAACTTATTAACCTATCAAACCAACTAGTCTCTTCAATCCAACCAAATAAATTACAAATATTTTCACACCCTAATGTGATAACTGAGACATTGACATACAGTCTTTTGGCCCTTCGTAAACCTACAACTGAATAAACTATAATAACACCAAACTTAACCAATTCACTTGTTGACCAAGTATAACCTTTACAAATTTCCTTACAACCCAAAATTAAGGAAACCAAACAATATTTTCCACTTCCCCTTTTAGTGAATCAAAGCCAACCTAAATCATCTCACACTTATGAGGAACACACAATCAATGTTGTTATCGATAAACCTATTATTACTACTTCTTCCACCCCACTCATTGAAGTGGGGGAATCACTTCCCATTCCTTTGGACAACCACATGAAGGAAGAAACCACTTCCTTCCTTTCACTTGACACCATTACACCTTCCTCCCCCACCATAGACTCACCTACTCTTCCTTTGGTAATCACTCCTTTAGAAGAGGTCACCTTATCCACTCCATCCATGAAAGAAACATATTCTCTAAATTTTGAACCTTCCACCAAAAACATTAATTGGGAAACCACTCCCTCTTCTCCACCCAAGGTTTTAATCTTTTAAATCAATGATCAAGGAACCAAACCTATCTACAAGCCCTTTTTTAGGATAGTACAAAACCTATAGTTCACTTATCAACCCAATATTGATAGATCCACTTTCTAGTAGCATCTTGGCCTCCCCTATCAAAAACAAGAACCCTTATCTTCACTTAAATCCACCCTTAAACCTATCACCACCTCAACCCCATCCTCATATACTCCATCTTCCAAAACCATAGGGGAACCATCCAACCCACTTCCATCTAAAATTGTTAAATATCCTTACACCTCTTTCACCAAACCCATCAAGAATTTAGTAATACTTCCTATTCCTAGCATATCTCACCAATATTTGAAATTGGACCTAACTCCATAAGTTCATCAAAGACAACTTTGACTAAACCTATTAAAAAGGTGGAATCTCTTAAACCATCTTGAAATAGACCCATGCCTCCCCCTTCTCTTAAATATTTTACTTTTAAATTAACCAAACAAATACAACCTAACCAATCTATTAAAATCATTCCACAACCAACAACTTCCAGGGTGAAGCTTAATCCTAAGAAGGCTCCCACTCCAAAGCCCAAAAATCCATCACCCCAAATGCCTTTACTTGAATCCTATTCAAACATTTTACAAAGGTTGTTTCAAACCTCCTCCTTAACCTTACCACCTTTTAAATGTTTTCAATATGTCAAAACTTTTAACCCTTCATGTCCTCAACCAAAATGGTTTAATGCCAACTTAGTCTATGCATATCATAGGACACCTAGACATGACACAAATAATTGAAAATCTCTCCAAGCACTCATCCACAACTTATATGAGGATAATTTGTTATCATATGAACCTCCCTTAACCAATCCATCCCAACCTAACCGATAAACCAAAACAACCCTACCAACCATAACTTTCATAGTAAAAACTAATTTTAGGAAGGCTCCCAAAACTAAAAACCTATCACCTCCAACACCTTTACATGAATCTTATTCAACCGTTTTAAAAAGGTTGTTAAAAACCTATTCCTTAATCTTACCACCTATTAAACCTTTTAACCCTATCAAAACTTTCAACCCTTCACTCCTAAAACCATCAAGGTACAATGACCACCATGTGTGTTCTTACCATAGGATACTTGGCCATGATACATAGCAGTGCAAGCCTCTTAAAACCACTATCCACTAGCTTTATTAGAAGGATAATATATTATTTAATGAACCTCCTTTAAGCCCATTACCAACCCAACCATCAACCAAACCTACCAAACACTGGCCTATTCCCCCATTCTCACCTAAGAGTGAGGAACAATTGAAGCAACAAGCTAAACCAACAATTCTTTTTATCTAGACCATCCATAGGGTCTACCCACTCTTAGGTCCAACAAAAGGATAAGAGAAAGGCTAAAGTATCCATTCCATGGACATACCCTTCAAACCCTCAACATTCTAACCAAACCCAACCACAAACACCTTCACTTTGGGATCCTTTTCCCACCCATGCAAAGAGTAAATTAGGAGAACTTTCCTTCTATAAGGCTTTAACCACTTATTAACTTCAACCATACCTTAACCATTAACTAAACTAACCCTTGGATTTTTTGCCTCAACCTATCAGCCAAACCTATCCATCAACCCAACTTGAACCAAGTGGTATATCAAATTGGGGAAACCCATTTGGACACCACCCAACCTATTTGGGATTCAAATTTTTCCATTGAACCATTGGATTTTATCCTTCTCCATAAAACCTAACTAACCTTACCTCAAACCTTGAGACATCAATATTGGAGACCTCATCCTAAAGAAAAATTGACATGTGACCAACATGGAGAAGAGTAAATGAGGAAAGTTTACATTCAATTAGATTGGACCTTATATCATTAACCATAAGTATGGATTAGGAGCTTATCATTTGTCCTCTCTCGAAGACAAACTAAAACCTGAGCCTCTCAATTCTTCACATTTGCATCCATTTTTTTGTTAAAGAAGGATCAAGCTCACCTATTTGTCTAACTTAAGCTCATCCCTTGATTATGAGATTTTAACCTTCACCCATCTTTCTCGTCTCCTTTTGAGGACAATTGATTACAATATAGAACCATGTGATTAATTGTCACAGTCATAGCCTAATCCTAAATATGGGTACCAAGGCTCTACCCATAGAATGGTTCTCATGGATACTTTTCATCTCTAACAAGATGGAATCCCATGGTCATTATCTCTCAAAACCACACCCTTTCACATATCATTGACATTCTTATGTTAAAGTTTTTCCCTCATAAATTTTAACCTCTAAACCTACTTATACTTGTCCATGTCTAAACACATTACAACAGACATAATTTGGATGCCAAATTACTACTTGGGTCAATATCTTAAGCATTGTAGACTGTTCCCTTGAAGGACAGCTACCCAAAAACAAAATAAAAATTGCCAAATTCAAGGTAGACTGCTCCCTTGAGGGACAACTATCAAGAACATTAAACAAAGCCAATAAGATTAGACCACTCCCTTGAAGGATGGCTAAGTTAACTTTGTCAAAAGCAGAGTAATTCTTTCGAAGCTTCTTGCATCAATAAAATTCCCATATACAAAAAATAAAGCAAAATACCCACTATCATAATAAATTCTAAAGCCGTAATCAGCTCTCAAGTAGCGTAATAAGTTGGAATCCACAATCACTGTTCACATATAGAATTCTCACATTGATCAATCTACATCTAGCATATGACATGGACTTATCTTTTACCATTCTTAGGTCACCTATAAAGGGGCAAGCTAATTCACATGAGGTTATCATAGATATCACCCATTACCCTTCACACCACCCATCACCCATCTTCCCTTTAAATAATCTATAAATCAAGGGATTTAGAGCTTACTTGACACCCTGTGATCAAGAAACCTTTTTTATCAACTAAAGACCATTCATGCATAGCATTTGAAGGGCTTTATTCATTAAACCAATCCCACTTTGGGTCTATTTTTAGACCTTATCAAAAACAAAGCATCGTATCTTATTCTTATCTTACTATTCTTGGTTGATGTTTTCATCATGACTTTTACCATCTAGTGTTGCAACAACAATAATCATTCTTTTTACATTAAGTAAGAATACAACAACCATAACCATATCACTCATAACCATAACCATAACCATAAAATTCATAAGTATCCACACAAACTTAAGAATGATAACATTCAATCAGTGACATCTAATACATTTTGTATATGTTTACAATAAACTATCTAATATTTTATTTAGGGTGCAAAGAGTTGCATGACACATACATAGTCATAAAATTACACACACATTTCATAAAGCACATGCATACATTGTTTTCATACCTAAGCATCAGATCAATTATCTGGTGACTCTAGATTCATGTTTATTCATCCTTCTACTTGACTACTCCTTGAACTAACATCTACACCATTCCCTATCTCAGCAACCACTAAAGGGTATACTTTGTTCTCCTCTCCCACATTCACCCCCATAGGACAAGAATCATATTCCACACTAGGTATTTCACCTTACACACCTATCGTAGCCATTACATCCCTCTGCTTTGGTTGTTATGCATGCATAGGTACCACCAGTTGCTGCCTTAGTGCACATCCCCTTTAATAGTGAGGGTTCCCTTCATAGATAGGTTGATGGTCTTATTCTCTAGCCATACACCTTACACAGTAAAATTCATTCCTTATTTTTTTATATTAAGGTAAGAGTTCAAGCTCAAGCTTGGGCTATGGGTGCCTTTCCTCTTGTTGTTGATCTAACAATACTTTCATTATCACTATCACATGTTGCATTATTTGATAGATCTGCACATTTACCATATTGATTATTTTGGGTCATGGGGGTTTTTGATTATCTCCACCATTATTCCCATTATTCACCATCTTCAACATTATGTAGTTCTCTACACTCTCTATGACCTACAAAACTAAATAACTTAATGATACACATTCATCTTTATCATGATTCTTAAAATAAAATACCTAACCATTCTTCCTCATTGATATGATTCTCCATTCCATCAACTAAAAAGGTCATACGATGTCATTGATTCCCTTGAATAGTCTTCCCACTTGAAACAGTCATGTCTACTTACCTTTTCACATGGACACGTCACCCTCGATCTAATTGGTCATCTCAATAAATCCATTATGTACTATCATGATATCCTTTCATTACCCTTATCATCTGATCCACATTTGATTCATTTTCTTGATTTTTCATATTGTAATCCTTGTAGGCTGGGTGGTCATTTTCATCATTGTCACCTTTATCTGAATTGATGTAAATTAGATTCCAACCATGGGCCACTATAACAATCACACCCTTGAAACTACCACTATATTGGTGGTAGTAACTCCCAAATCCTTTTCATTATAGAAACTCTTCCATTAGAGGTAGGTCACCATGAATTCATAATAGTATATTCAACTTCCTATCCCCTCTACCCTCCTATTACTACCATCCCATTGCCATAGGCTTTGAATGTCAGGCCCCAACCATTGGCAATGCTTGCTTGAACATGGCAGTATTTTATTTTGTGTCAGCTAAAAGTTCACCCATAGCTAGGGAATGATCACCATCTAATCCAACTGTATAACTAATATTCTAGACCACGTAGCTCCTTATTACAAGGGTCTCTTCTACATGGAACCCCAAGTCAATAGTTCTAAGGAATTAGGACAGAGGATTCAAACATGGGCAACTTTTGTCGAATGTGGCTATGTAGCTCCTGAGATAGGCATAGTCCACCCTCTATCACTCACCATGCTGCTAATTTTCTACCTCATAAAATCTATTTATCCATCAAATAAATTCTTTGTAGGTCATCACTTTTCTACTACCCTTAAAATTTAGAACGTACTAATGATGACCTTTCACCAACATGATTATATAGATCTTAATAGACACCCACCTCCTAAAACTCAACTCATAGCAATAGATGCCAACACTATACTTATACCATCACATAACTTTAGAAGGTGCAACCTCCTTATGAAGGCACCTCTTCTTTAGATTATCTCCATTTAAGGTCATTTGTGGTGCTTAACATTGTGTTCCCTTCTTATTTATCCTACCTTAGCCATCCATGTCTCTCCTCTTGTTACATGTGGGATCATTATGGTAATTATTCACCAACTACACCATGTACCTTCACCATCACCTTCACCAAAACCCAAATTCTCTATTTTACAAAACCTTCTCCATTAGCCCAAACCAACTCATGTGGTCCATCAGATTGGGATAGCCAATCTAACCACCACTCACCCAACCCTTGTTGAACTATATTGGCCTGATGTATATGGACTATCTAGGCATTTCTTCATTTCTATAGGAAGCTCAAATACTAAAAACTAATTCCCATCCCCTTTTTCTTCTCACAAATTTCCACTTCTAACAATGCCCTCTTCCTTAAGGCATCCTACATCAAGAAAGTTTTGAATTTTTTTAAGCATCCTTATGTTTCAACACCATCTACTACTTCCTCTTAAGTTTTTCCCCCATTGATGGGAGAACTACATTGGCTTGAGGTCTTTTTGGACTATGTAGGTAACACTTAGTTACTAGGGTCAGCTCAGCCATATCCTTTACTTTATTTACCCTTCTCACCTAATATATTTTCCTCCACTTCTCTACCTATCTCCTCACCACCCCCTCCCTCTAGCTTGTCAATCTCTTTTAACCACTTTTCTAGCTTGTCGATCTCTTTTAACACAAGGATTGATAGCCTTCTTCATTGGCCCCTCTTACCCCCCATAAATCCACCACCTACTCTTCTTCATTTTCCTCCCCATCATCTTTCCTTATGCATGCTTCATAGCTCACTTCCCCACCCACCTTTTGCAATTTATGAATCTCTTTCACCTTATTACCAACCTTGCCCTTTATCTACTTCAACTTCTTTCTTTGTCCTCATCATCTCCCCTCACCCTTGACTATTTTTTGTACCCTCTTTATCACTCTCTCTTCCTCACCAATTCCACATCATACTATGCATCTTTCAAGATTTCTATTTCCTTTGTTGTTGCAATTTTTATTTACATGTACTTCCATTCTCTACCATTTTTCCATTCTTCCCACCATACCCATTTTCCATTCTTCTTGTTTGATTTTTTCCCCATCCTTTTTGTCTTCCTTTTTTTCCTCCACAACTAGCTTCTAACTAGGCCTTTATCCTATGAGAAGCCTTCCATAATTTTCCTTTTCTTCTTATCTCATCTTGCCCTTTTCCCTTTGCATTCCTTTTTTCCTCTTTCCATCTTGGTACTCACTTATCTTTTGCATCTATGTGCATATCTATGCTTTGTATCCCCACTTCAATTCTTTATTTTTCTTCTTATTATCACTTATTTTCATCTCATACCCTTTCATTGTGTTCCCCTATTTCTTCACCACCTCACCACATTTTGGCTTGATAATCTTTCCTCATCACCCATTCAGCTTGTCAATCTCTTCTAACAAGCTGATTGACACCTACCTTATCTCTTTACCTTCTTATCCACCCATCCTTTACTTCCCCTAATTGTTCTTCACCCCTTTCCCATTTTACATCCCATTCTCATCTCCAAAACCACCATCTACTTTGCTTTTTTATTCCTCTCCTTGCCTATCATCATCTATGTTTACTTGGTCAAGATACCACTTGCTTCTTCATTCTCTTACTATCCTCTTTGTGTCATCATTTCACTCATCTTTCCTCATGTTTTCTTTTATTTCATTTATTTCCTTATTTTTCTCATCTCCAAAATATTGGCCACCCATATCCCTCATCCTCCCCTTACCCTTCATGATTGCTACACTTCTTTCTCAATCCTTTTCACTTCTCCAATCTATCATTCTTCAGTGCATTCCTCAAACCCCCATCTTCTACCTTTTATTTTTCTTCTCTTTTATCCCTTTCATTTCATTTTTTTTGTCTCCCTCGATGACACTCCTTGTTCTTCCTAACCTTCTTTTTTCCTCCTATATGACCATGCCTAACTCCTTCCATCCCTCTCCACCTTCATCTTTATTTATGACCTCATTGTTTTCTTGACCTATTTCTTCATCCATCTCTTGGTTTGCCTTCACCTCATGCCTTATTGAAACTCCTTTATTCTCTCCCACTGGCACTCCACCTTCTCAATCATTAGAGTGAGGTCACCAGTTGTACTACTTCTATGTAAATCTCCTTGTCTTCTTCCTCATGTCCTCCACACCCTTTCCTTAATGCATGAAATCTGGTCAGGTTCATTACTTTAGGTGCATCCCTTTCTTCCTTTAATGCCTCTATGTGTTGTGCTCAGACCCTCTTTTTTGTCCCTCTCCAACTACTCCCTTCACCTTACCTATCACCTTTCTCCTTTTAAACCCTCTTTCCATTTTGAGCATGATATGGCCTCAAAGGTATTCCACTTTATTTTGGTTTAATGTGATATATATACAAATCTTACATGTTTATAACATAATTGGCTAGGATTGTAGGCTCATATGACTAACTAGTGATCCTGAGCATCATTAAGCCATCGGGATTAAAATTCCTTCCCCACCCCCTATGGTCTTACCTATTTTAAAGCCATTTTACTCTAACCTTTGAAGATGTTAGAATCAAAATTAAAACCACCTTCAAATTAAAGCTTTGGGATTCTTTCATGGGGATTATAGCTACACCATCTCATGTGCCCTACCTTCCAACCAATAATTTCCCTTGATTCTCCCTTCTCAGACTACATCTTCTTATGCCTTGAAATAGCCCTACTCTTTAATCACATTCCTCCTTCAACTTACTCCCTTATTTAATTAATATTTTTATTATTCACCTCACTCCATATTCTGATGCCCCTCAATGTCTTTTTCTCAAAACTCAACGCTTACTTATTTTAGGGCCCCACTGACTCAAGGGTCAAGGGTTTAAATCTTCACCACTTCTCATTTACCCACTCTACTACTTTTCTTCCCTGAATTGTTGAATCATACCCTTCCATAGCATCTTAAAAACATTGTTGTGAAGTGAACACAATGTTGGCTTATTTGGATGGTTATGAAATAACCCATCGGATCACCATGGCAATTTGAGTAGTGCCAGATTCTCTAAAGCCTAGTAAATAATATTTCTCCTTTTTTTAAATGATGATAGAAATTTCATGCTTGAACCTACTTACCCATAGTTGTAGATTCCTTTTTGCATGGTTGATGCAATCATCTAATTACATCTTAGGTAATCTCATCCACCATTTCTACCAAACCAATCAAAAAATATTTGATACCCATATTTTCCACTCTTTTAGAGCTTCCCTTTATCCAACATCCTTTAACTGGACCTAACTACATGATACATCAAGTTGGGGCAACCAAGTTAACCCACAGTCCCCACCTCAAAAGAACTACATTTGGCCTAACATTCTTTTTTGGATTCCTATCCATAGAACTATGTAGGTAGCATCCACTTTCTGAGAGCATCTGGAGTCATCTCAGCCAACCCCTTCCAACCCATACCCAATCCACCCATGATCTCACCACATCCACCTTGATGTTGGTTACTTTAGACCCAGACTATTAGCATGTTTTGTAATGACTTTTAATCACAATGACCACCCTTGCCATGTTTAAATTTTTCACCATCTCGTGCATGACCTGACTAATTATGTTTTTTTATAGGAGCACTTCTTACCCTAGATACTTATGACCAACACTGACCCTACTTAGATGGCTTGATAGGCTCAACTCGATCAGTTATGACAAATTTTGTGGACTAGTTCTCCCTATCACATGTCCTTCTAGGATCAACCATATTTTCACTAATAATGGTAGATTTAGTCTCTACACAATCTTGACTATTGCACTTAGATGCATTTTATGAACCCATTGGCATTTCACATGCCCAACTGCCTTGTGGCACCACTTAGTGCCTCCCCACTAACTGCTTATCAAACTTACACCTAATTTGGCCTTTCGTCATCGACTCTCAGTTTAAGGGGGAACACCTCCTCTCATACTTGGGGCACCCTGACCTCCGACCAAGTAGTTCACTTTTTTGTAGCTTGTTAATTTAAAGTTGCATAATAAAAAGAGGCAAAATATAAACACTAGAAAACTACACACTTACATTTTTTATGAGTGAATGCCTCATGACCTCCTAAAGACCCCTTAAACCTTATTAACCCTTAACCAACCCTTCTTAACCTAACCAAATCACTATTACCCTAGTCACATAATATTATTCAAAAATACTTTTTGAAATTACTATTCAAAAGTACTATTCACCATCACTATTCACTATGGGACCAACTATCACTATTCATGTTGACATGGCAAGTGACATGGAAGGTGATTTGGGAGGTGATATGGCAAGTGACATGGCTTAGAAGCGAGGTGGCTTGATGTGGGACATCATACCCCACTTGGGACCCTTTTCCAAAGTGCTTGATGACCTCATTTAAGCATCATAAGGCCCCCCCTAGAAATATAAAAAATTTCCCCTCAAGGGACCATTAGTCAAAATGTATTTTACCTTCACACATGAAATTAACCTTCAAAATAAGATACCTACATCTTTAGTACTTTGTGAAAGATAAAGGCCACCCATTTTTGACTTCTTAACCCAAATGGGACACTCATCAACCCAAATGGGAATCCCCACCCACCTCATTTTGACTCATTCATCCACCACATATAAAATGGCACCATAATTCTAATATTCCTCTTTTGGCATAACTCTTCACAACATATGCTATAAATACCCCCCTCTCCTTCACCCAAGTTTAATTTTAAAGGTGGCAAGTTAGTCTTTGGTTATTAACATTTTATTGTAGGTTTTTGAAGGAGATCATCATCATATTGGAGAGAAGATCTCAAGAAACAAAAAATATACCAAAATATTCAACAAGCCATCCTCAAGCCATCTTTAATAAACATCAAGGTAATTTGTATTGTTTTGTAATTTCAATTTCTTCCTCCGTATTCCCCTTTGGCCTCTTCTTTCTTGATCTCAAAATCATAACCCCTTAGCCTTATTCTTTTCCTTTCACCCATTTTCCTCTTTACCCTTATCCTCTTCTTTCTCTTTATTCTATTTAGCCATTTACCTCTTCGCCATTTATCCATTTATTCCCTTTTTACTCCTTTCTTTCTTATCCCTTTCACCCATTTACCTCTTCACCACTTATCCCTTCATCCCTTTTGCATTCTTCTTGCTTACCCATTTGTCTATTTTCCTTTATCTCCTTACCATATTTATCCTTTACCTTATTTTGATCATCTTGAATCATTACCATAACCTTTCCTACTTAACCACCATTTGCTTCTTTGCTTTTTGGACCATTTACTCCTTTATCTTTATTAACCACCATTTATCTCTACCAATTTGACCATTTATAAACCTTAACCAAAAAATTAGCCCTTTTCACAAGACAATCCAAACCTAAAACCACAACCTTGCCTTAACCAATTTTTAGCATTAGTATAATCAAACTAGTTTCTTTATTTTGGTTAATTTAGCAAAGAATTTAACTCCATTGTCTCAAAGTTAGTTACTTGTTATTTTTAATATCAGTTATTTGTTATTTTTATGAAAAATCCTTTTCTTTCATCATTTCAACTTAATTATTTAAATTAGGTGGATTGAGAGCCTCCTAGAAAGCTTTTTCTTCTAATATCTAGCTCACACAAGGAAATTCACCCATATACTTGTCTAACAAACAAGTTTATTTTAGTGTTTTCTTATTTATAGGTCATCCAACATGCACACTTTATACTAGTTTCTCATAACCATTACCCTTATTGATAGTTTCTTCTTTTCATACTTAGAAAAAAAGCATAAAATAGAGAGAAACACATCCACACTATACTTGAATCTAAGAATCTATTAAACAATCCATCTTGAAGCCACCATTATCAAGCAAGTCAATAAGCATTACAGAATCAGTTTGAATATCTTGGATGGAATACAAAAGGATTAAAGTTATGGTAAGAGTCCATTTATAATTAGTGATTGCTTCTATATTCTCTCCCTTTGATGTTTTTGAAAGTTTTGGCTTAAGTTACTATTCATAGTATATTGAATCTATATCTCACATTTAAAAGCATACACTCTACAAGACCATTATAAAAAGGATAAATAAGTACAATTGGAATATAATTCACATCCTCCTCCATCACATTATGAGTATCCATTGGATGGGATTATTGGTACTTATATGTGACATACACCTCCTATGGTTCAAAGACCATCTATTACTTTCAATGATAGTGAGACGAGGGATGATGACTCAGATCTTCATTCCTTATTCATTAGATCATATCTTGATCACCATCTTATATGTAGTGTTATGATTGATAATTATGTAAGTGAGAATGTTTTCACCCTTAGATTACTTATGCATTTGGGTTATATAAACTATAATTTACATTTTTCGACCAGATTAGTTAGAACATTTGATGGGACCTCATAGGAGGTTCTTAGTGAGATTGACTTACCTTTACAAGTGGGTTCTGCATATGTGGTATTACCTTATTAGTTATACCTTCAATGGGTGTCTTTTATATGTTATTATGATGACCTTAGATACATACACTTTGAGCAGTACCTTATACAATGTATGGATGTGTTAAATACATTCATGTCAATCGAGTAATTATAGTTTCTAGAGTTCCATATGAGTATCCTTCAAAATAAGAAAAATTTATGCCCAGATAGTTAGTTATCAAACTTGTTAAGGTTAATCTTTTATAAAATGGTAATCGATATCTAATACCCTTTACTAGGTAGCCAATGTTTGAGAGACCATTGTATTAGAGACCCACAGTGGGTTCCATGAAATACTCATTTACTACACACCATATCCAGATATTCAAATCACCTACACATGTTCATATTATTTATATTCCACATAAAACATGGGGCATTTAACGATGGGTTCCATGAACTTCCATTCTTAGAGTAACTTCATGAACACAAAGTCCTATTATGCATATGTAGAGCATTAAAATAACTATAGTGAAAGATATTACACCTATACATGATCTTTGGCAATACCACCAGTTTATTGCATCAGGTTCATAGTGGATAGATACCTATGACCATATATTGGATGAGTTTATATGATATTCCTTTCATGTCAAATATTCCCAAAAAACCAAAAAAATAATAATTAAAAAAAAAACATTTTCATTATTTTCACATTCTATTACCTCCATGGCATCTATGTTTTTAGTTCCATGTTAGTGGATAGTATATCATTTATTTATATATACACATGTATCACACATATTTTCATTCTGATATAGGCATACATGGATACATTATCTATTCATTTTTATATGTTGGATCTTCCCTCTACTCATGTCATATGGACATTAGGAGCATCTATTTCTTTTATTACAATACATCTAATTTATATTATTATATGATCACTTTACATTATCATGTTAAAGCTTATGTAATTACAGATGCCTTTATCTTTACTTATATCTTTCATAGTGTACTTGATATGTTATGTACTTAACATTTTTTTCTAACACATATGATCCATGGGATAGTATGTTATGTTTATGTTGGTTGCTTACACTTTCATTTATGCATTTCTTTGAGTGTTTTGCTTTGTTATTTTCTTTTTTTTTTGAGAATTTGAATATGATCCATTTTTTATGTCCCCCATGACATTATTTACCTCTATGACATGTGAATATGTATTTGATTTTTGTATAAAAATTTGAATCTATCATGTTTTATTTTTTATACATTTGACTAATTCATATCCATTGGATTATGAAACATTTTAACATGCCCCTTGTTTACAATCTCCTTAGACCATTGTATTTTGATTTTTTTCCTGTTGATCTTATGTTTTTACTCTCTATATCTTGTCATGATATATATCATTCATCTTAGGCCTTGATGTGATCACATTTTGCATGCTTCAATGATATATCTATTTAGACATGTTTATCATATATGCTACATGATACATTCACACTTTACATGTATATCTTATCCTTTTTAGGTAAGGTAACTACAAATTTCTACTTCACCTCACCTCAAAATGGGGGGCATATTAGTTGGGGCAAGCCATAGAGGTGTTGATGACTAAATTCATACCATTAGGCCAGCATATAGTGTTTAAAAAACACTTCTCATTTTTGGATCTGAAGAATCCATTATATGAGTTGTTGGTTGTGATCTTCCTAAGATCTATGGTCGAGTAGTGGCCAAACCAAATAACTATTTCATAAATAAAAATGTAAATGGTTTTTAAGAATAACCGTGGTCTTAAATATTTTTGAAGATGAAAGTGATCTAAACTAAGTCCTTTAAATTATGTCCAAAACCTAAAGTATAAACCCTAAGCTAACATGGATATTTACAATGACAAGATAAACTAAAGTGATTTGATAAAAAATGAGCAAAAAGAAGGGTAGGGTAGAAAGAAGGTTTTTTTAATTTTTAACCTAGACATTATGACAAAGTTTAGATTTTAACCAGACATGCATTTAACTAATATATAGCATGAAATTGCATAAGCACAGATCCTACTACATACAAATAAGAACAAGATTTACTTCTAGAATTTTACCCCTGCAAGCAAATATCATTAGCCCAGATGCAAGAAGAGAAAAGAAAGAAAAATAAACCTAAGAACATTCAATTAATCTAGCATTATCAAAAGTTAACAACTCTGCATTCATATTAGCACATCTAGAATTCATGAAAACCATTCAAATGTCAACATCAAACCAAAAAATTGAGGAAGCAACCATGATGGAAAACACAAAAAAATATTGGACAAAATTTACATAATGCCTTGCTTGTACTGCTTACTCCAAGTTTACAAAGTGATTTTAGCTCTAAGAACTCCTCCCTTTTTAAAAATGGATAATACCTCTTTATATAAACCTTTCATGAGGTATGTCGATCATTCCTTGTTAACATACAATTGGACAAGTGTCATAGATAGTTTTCCCTTATATTATATTTCAGAAAAAATGACCTTTTCTATTATACTAACCTATATGCAATGTATTTTACAAGTTATACATGCCTCTATAAAATAATATTCCTTTTCAAAATTCCATACAATTTTAGTTACCAAAAATAATATTCCTAATTCAACTAACCTGACTTTGAGACTTATTGATGCTTGGATTTGCACCCTTGAGGAGATGTTCATCTCTCCTCATATAAGCAAAAAAATGGAATCATCTCTCTTGTTGTGGGTGATAATTCTGTTGAGATGAATCTCTAGATTAGGGGCTAGCTCCCCTTGATGCACCTTTGAGTCTTTTCTAAACTAATATTGTGTATGAAGGGAGAAAGAAAACAACTAAGAAAACAAGCAAAGATGCACCAATATTTGGTATCCTCCTAAATGATTGAAACCACTACTTAAATATAAACAAGGATGTTTCACACAACTACATCAGTATTTCATAAGTTAGATTTAGGAAGGTACTTAACATTTAGGAAGGTGATGAAATATTCTACAAAGATAATACACATATACCACTTCTAAAATGTTTATACAGTTAGTAAAGAATGTTAATAGAGACCTGCAACATCATCCCTTCTGCACATTGCTAAGTGACCATAGATTTACATGCTAAAAAATAACCTTTTCACTAGTTATTATCAACAAGATTCAAACTTATACTCAATAGTGCAATGTGTGAATGGAAAAATCACTTGTATATTTCTTCAAGAGTTACCAATACAAATTTGGCTAGAGTTTCACTATAACAAATGGAGGATCCAAAAAGAGTAGAAAGAATACATATATATAGCTTTTTGGAAGGGAGGTCAAGTGAATGAAATGCAAAGATCAATCAGACATGTGTCAACTGAGAATAGGAATAGTTACTATCCATTCTATAATATGTTCTCTTTATGGTTACACCAGCAAAATAGGGATATTTTGAATTATGGTTTGCCATAAATACATCTAGCTAATAAAAATTTGTTTTTTCATTAGCTACTCTTTGTTGGATCATCAAGCTATGAAATGGTGTAACAACCTAAACCGTTAACCCTCTATTTTAGATTATTGTGCACCAGATGTTTAGAATTCTACCATGTGCCACTTATATACTTGTTTTTAGGTTCTTGTTCTCTTGTTTTTAACTCCAATGGCTATTCTTTGTAGCTTAAAATTGGCATTTTGTGGGCCTTCACTCCTTGAGTATTTTTTTTAGACTTCTTATTCTCAACACTTATCTTTGGACTTTTTGTTTTCAACATTCTTTCAAGCTCTTCTTTTTTTCCTCTCAGATTTTCTTTGGACAAAAATTTTGAAGGAATTTATTATTTTGGACTTAAGCCTTTTCCTCTATGCATTTATTCCTTCGTCTTTGTAAAAATTCCCTTCATATTTTTGGAAAAAACCCTTCATCTTTTGGCAATGGTACACCTCTTCCTTGAAAAATCCTTCAAACTTTGTGTAAATGTCTATTTTGAAAGGAACATACCCTTTGGAAGAAATTTAAATGACCCCTTCGACATGAAAGTGGCCTTCATAAAAATGCAAGTGTCCTTCAAGATTTTTAAAATGGTCCTTTTTTGAACAAAATATATCCTTCAAAAAAATTGAAACATACCCTTCAAAAAAAGGAAAAGGGTCTTTTAGCTTGAAAATCTCCTTTGAGAAAGTTAAATGCCTTTCAGAAAAGTTACAAGCACCCTTCAAAAAATTTATTTCAGACAATAAGTCTGAAATAATTCCTTCAAAAATATTTAAGTGAACCATTTCTTGCAAGAGAGATACCTTTCAAAAAAAAAATTGGACCTTTAGAAAAGTTGTTTCGAATAATAAGTCTGAAACAATTCCTTCAAAAAAGTTTCCCTTCAGGATTTTGCAAGTGACCTTTTCTAAAGGAAAAAATACCCTTCAATAAGTTTGAATCGAGCCAAAGTGTCCTTTAATAAAGTTAAAGAGTCCCTTTTGAAAGGAAACATACCCTTCAGAAGACTTGTCTGGGCCATTTTCACGAAGGAATTCCATTGAATGAAACCTTGAAAGATAACACTTAGCAAAAGACCAAAACAAACTTTTTGAAATAATCTATTCCAAAGGACTGAGCCAAAAGACTAAATAAAAAAGCTATCAAAAAGAAAACACTTGGGTTTTTTACATGTTAAAGACTTCAACTTTTTATAAGAATAATTCTTCTAAATGAAACCTGCATACTAGTCTTATATAAAGGTATAAACTCATACATTTTTTTCAAAAAAGGGGTGCCCAATTTTGGCCTGAAGGGCCAAAATATGGTCAAAAAATTGGTGACTCACAAGGGTAGCATTCCTTCTATACTGACTAGACCAGTATCCTTATCCAACTCAGGGCCAATGGATTCAATGGATTCTTGAAGATGACTAACAAGGATTTTGCTAGAACAAAACACAAGGAAACACACCACACAACAATAGCAAGACCAAGCAAAGATAAGGGCAAGCTCAAACATGTACATAAGCACTTATGGAACATTAAAAAAATAGGAAACTATGTAGAATAGAAATAAGAGAACCATCAGTAATAATGCTTTAAATATATCCCATTGACTGGGATATGTAGCTCCTCTCCATCCACTTTGAGAGTTAGAAAGCATTGTGTTTTTTGCACTATGTAATCACATATGGGCCACTCCACAAAGCATCAAACTTTGTGTGTCTCCTAGGATTGGCCCTATCTTCATCCCATTTTAGGACAATGTCTCCTTCCTTGAAACTTCTTGGCATGGACTTCTTGTCAAAATACTTATTTATTTGTTATTGGTGAGTAGTCATGGTGTGCATAGCTTGATCTCTTATCTCCTCAAGCTCCATCAATTAGGTAAGATCTAAAGCTAATAGGTAAGATCTAAAGCTATTAACTCAAGTGAGCTAGGAATTCTAGCTTCCCTTCCATACACAATTGTGTATGGTGAGTTCCCAATTGATCTCTTTAGGGTGATCTTATCAACCCAAAGGGTTGTCTTCCACTTGGTATGCCAAGTCCTTTGATTCTCCTCCATAGTTCTCTTTATGATCTTGATCAAATTCTTATTTGTGGACTTAGCTAGTCCATTTCCCTAAGGATAGTAGTTGGAGGAGGTGCTAAGATAGATGTCATGATTCAAATCCCATTCACTTGTCCTTGTTCTTAAGAAGGCTATTGCATTATATAAAATGATTGTTGAAGGAGCTCCAAATCTAGTTATTATACCTTCATAAAATTCCAAGACTAAGTTTTCATTTTCCTCCTTAAGAGATACAATTTCCACCCATATTGTAAAATAATAAATGGCTATCAACACCCACTTGTGACTATCACTAGAAGGAGCATTAATCAGACCTATGGAATCTAAACCCCATTGCATGAAGGGTTGCTCAACCTAGATTGGATGAAGGGGCAAGGAAGCTAGCTTTTGTTTTCCATAAAAAAGAGCACACTTTTGTCATTTCCTTACCCAAGCATGGGTGTCTTTGAACAAGCTAGGCCAAAATTATCAATCTCTCATTATCTTGGTAGTTGTGGTTATATGAGAAAAGTGACCACCAGTTGATCCATCATGGAACTCATGCAACACTTTGTCAATCTGATCTGAATCAATGCATCTCAATAACACACCTAAAAAATGTTTTATAAATAACACTCCATCAATAAGTACATAAGGAATGGATTACATCCTAAAGTACCTTCTCTTGGCCCTATCAAGACCTAGTGGACACTCGCCAGTTTAAAGGAGATGAATCATGTCTTGTGCCCAACACCTTATGGCTAAAGGTACAACTAGTGGATGGTTATCATGGAGTGCCAAAACAACCTCCCTTTTCTCTTTCAAAACTGAAGCAAGATGCTCACACAGTCTTTTTCCTTTCACTAACTTGGTTTTTTTAATCTCCACATCGTATTCCATCACTTTGTTGATCCAACCTACCCTTTTATCATTCAAATATCTACTCAACAAAAAATCTTCCACACCAACATGAGGCACAAAAATTTGAATCTTGTTATTGGATAATAGATGTCTAAACTTCTTTAAGCTTCTTATAATTGAAATCACTTATTTCTCCACATATGTATATCTTGTCTCATAACCTTCTAGACCTTAACTAAAAAAAGCAATAGGTTGTTCCAAACTTTCCTCATTAGCTTGAGTAAGCATGGTAGATATTACCTTTCATTCCCAAAAGTATATAAGATGAATTCCTTGGAAAAATTAGGACTTGCAAGGGTAGGAGCTTGGGTAATGGCTTGCTTGATTTCTTCAAAACTTTCCTTCCTCTTTATCTAAGTGAATATCTCATCCTTCCTTAGCATCGAGGTTAAGGGCTTGACAATGTTAGCAAAATTAGGAATGAACCTCCTAGTGAAATTTTTATTAGCAAATAATCTTTTTAAACCCTTCTTATGTTTAGGTAAAGACAATGTTAAGATGGCACTTACTATTTTCAGATCAATGGATAGACCTTTCTTGGAAACAATGTGGCTTAATATTTTACCTTCATGAACATAAAACACACACTTTTCAAGTTTAGAGATATCCTAAACTCTCTACACCTCTCAAAAATTTACCTCAGGTGCTTCAAATGATCATTTGCATCCTCGGAGAAAATTATCACATCATCAAGATAAACCAATATAATGTCATTGATTAGTCCTTGAAAATCCATATTCATTGCACATCAGAAAGTAGTTCTAGCATTTGAAAATCTATATGGCATCTTCTTTTTGGCATATGTGCCCCATTTGGTAGTGAAGGTTGTCTTGTATTGGTCAGTTTCTTTCACCAAAATCTGATTGTACCCAAAATAACTAACTAGGAGAGAAAACCCCTCACTACCTACTACCAATTACAAAATTTTCTCCACATAAGGGAGGGGTAATGATCCTTCAAAGACACTCTATTCAAGTCCCTAAAGTCTACACACAACCTGATCTACCCATTTTTCTTTCTAATAAGAACTAAGTTGGCTAGCCAAGAAGAATGCTTGATGGGAAAGATGATTTTAGACTCAATTAGTTTAGTGAGCTCGTTCCTCATGAGAGGCTCAATCTTGGGATTGATTGGTCTTTTTCTTTGCTTGATGGGTTTGGCATTTTCATGTAGTTATATGGTATGTTGAGCCAAACTTAGATCAAACCCCTTAAAATCACTATACTCCCATGAAAAATATCACTAAACTCCTTGCATAATTCAATGAATTCATGTTTCTCTTCACTAGTGCATACCTTTCCAAGAGAAATTAGCTTATCTTTGAATATATCTACCCTTTCATAGTTATCTTTCTTGGTTAACATGCTTACCTTTTCCTTCTTGAGCTAGTCATCCTCATTGAATATGCTTTCAAGAGTCATTAGGCATTTGGGAAGCTTGTTAGACTTTAGCTAGACAATTTGAGCTTAGACTGATTATTTGTAGAGAACTCAACATCTTCTTTTAAGAAGAGGAATATCTATTCATCACTCTTAAAAACCTTCCAATTGGTGACATTATCTGGTATAGAAGGTCTCACAATCACCTTTAGATGAGGTTGATTCTTGTCTACTCTTATACCTTTTGGAACATCAAATTGAGCACCAATAGATGCCAACCTATCAACATGCTTATTATCTTCCCTTGGAATAGAAGTGATATTAAATTCCATGAATTCTTCTACAAGGTTATAAAATCTATGCTTATAGGACTTGAGCAAGGAGTTCTTAGTCAATTTTTGCCCTCTAACTTGATTGACAATTCTTTGATACCTCTTTTCCTTACCCACTTGAGGCCATGAATGAGGGACTCATATTATGCAACATTACAAGAACAAGAGAACTGAAATCTAAAAGTTTAAAAATACCTTTCCTTTGAAGGTGAAACCAACATTGCTCCACCACCAGTACCAATCTTATTTCTAGACCCATCAAAGAAAAGCTACCACAAGCCATTCACATCTTCATTTGACCTCATAAAATTAGGCATGAAATAATCCTTCTCATACATATAATATACTCCAAAACTATATTCCTCAATAAAATTGTAAGGATCATGCACACAGTTGTCGTCTCCCCACTCATCTAGGAACAAATTAGAAACTTCTTCAAGGGAAGATGATGGGGATTGATCAATGTGAAACTCATCTTCATCAATGATAGCATATTTAACATATTTTACCTTAGGTGAATATGGTTCCAAGTGACATATATGAATAGGTTCTAACTCAATCTTCACTTTAGTACCATATTTTGTTATAAACACCATGTAGGACTAGTTAGCTGCCAAGTACCCACCTATCTTAGATGTAAAGTCTCTTCAAAAGCAAAGAGAAAAATAGAGAGGTAAATCTAGGTAAATCTACTACCACCACATCATGAGGAATTAAAAAGGTAGGAAAATCATGAAGGATCAAGTTCAAACCTTTCACAACCCCAAAATTCTTGGTTGGAGATCAATCCAATTGCAAAACTCCTTTAATCATTGGCTCGTATTTGATGCCTATCTTATCTTCTATGCATTTGGGAATAACTAATGTGCTTGCTCCACTATATATGATGAAATTATGAACCAAAATATCACAAATAATTAAAGATAGGTAAAAAGGAGGATTATTCTCATCTTTCTTTGCTAGACCATCTATAGATTGAGTTCCATTAACCAAAACCACATTGTCACTTTTAAATGGCCCAGCTTGTGTACCAAGTCCATACAGTTCCTTTTGGAGTATATCTTTCTACCCTAGTAATGATAAATAATCTCATAGTGAGATTTTCATGTGAAGCTTTTTGATCTGGTCCACAACATTAATGGAAGGATTACTTACCTTGGGGTTCTCTTTATGAACATTTGCACCTTGTGATGTAGCTTATGGAGGCATGGTTGTAGTAGCTATCCTGAAATTGGAAAATTCTAATTTTCTTATTATTTAGGAGCTGAATTAGGCCCTCCTCCCATTTGAGCTAATGTAGGAGTCAAAATAGGGCCTTGATTAGTTCCTTGAACTTTTTCAATGGCCCTTTTCTTTGATCAAGTGTTGGTAGCCACACTAACATTCTGATTGTGTGTATTCCCCATGTAATTAATGGCACAAAACTCGCCCTCCAAATGATTAATGAGATTGAAATCATAATAAACCTATCTAATCTCCATCCTAAATTGTGTTGGCATCTAAAAATTTGAAAATTGAGATTTTTGATCACCTTGTGTAGTCATGCCTTGATTTTGCATCTCATTGGCATAAGTAACCTATCCTTGACCTTGCTCAAAAGAAGGATAGTTGGGTTGTTCCTAGACCAAATTGTTTTGAGTGGGAAAAATGGTTTTGGAATATGAGGGATCATTAAGATTATAACTTTTATAAGGATTGACATGGGTGATTTGGCCTTGTCCCTAATTATTTCCCTGAAAAGGAGGTTTGTTTGTTTGTCCAAACTAGTTGTAAGACTGATAAGGCCTATAGCTTTGGGCTTGTTGCCTTTTCAAAGTAACTAATTCATTAGTAAAACTTTGAAGTAGGATTTTGACTTCATTTATTTCATTTATAGAGGCAATGATAGATTTTTCTTTACCAAGTAAAGGATCTAAAGTAGGCAACACACTTTGACTAGGAGAATGCAAACTAGGGAATAGTGGCATTGGAGGTCTAGGAGCTATTTTTCCTACTTGGTCAAGACAAATCTTAGCATTTATGTCTATTTCATATGTAGGAAGTAATATGTTTCCACCCATAGATTGAATAATCATGGCAATTTCACTATTAAATTCTTTCAAGTAGTACAAAAACGCATAATTTAGGGTAGGTCTCACAAGGGCTAGGATTCTATCCCATGTCTTTTGGAACCTAGTATTAAAATATTGCATGAATTCATGTAGTGCCCTCTTTATTTTGGTAAATTTTTCAACTAGAAACAATTGATCACTCTTTTCTCTAAACCTATCAGTCAATAGGGTCCCCAACTCATCCCATGAGCCAATAGAATTTATAGGTAGGGTCCCATACCAGCGCAAAACTTTTCCTTTGAAAGACAAGGTCAGTAACCTAATAGCTACATTTCTTGGGTAATATTATGGATATTAAAAAATATATATTTAAAATGTGCTCAATGGAAGTAATAGGAACATCGCTACTAAAATATGGGACACTTTTGAGATCAGCTCCTGGAAATTGATCATATTGGGCAAGTTGCAAGGGAGATGCCCCCCAGAAAGGCACAAAAGGTTGTCTTCTAGCCATATTGGGAATATTAATATAGATGTTAGGAATAGTATACAACACAAATTTGGAAGGTTTAAACACAAACTCTCTTTTGTATAGATGACTATTGAGAAACCTAGACCCTTTGGCAGAATATGGAGCTAATTCCACAAACTGAAAGGGTATACCTTTAGTAGCAGACCTAGTGGTCACCTTTGGCATGGAAAGAAGGATTTATCATCAACCAAAGACTTTTAATTCTTTAATGAAGTTTTTAGGTATTGAATGTATATGTTTGTTTTTATACAACTATGTCAAGACCAACAACAATCTTGAATAATCTTCTAGGACTTAGATGTCCCATTGAGTGTGCCAAAAACTATTGACACTTGGATTTATACCCTTGAGGAGATGTTAATCTCTCCTCATCCAAGAGGCAAAATGAAATCATCTCTCTTTCTTTGGGTGACAATTTTGTTGAGATGAATCTCTAGATTAGGGGTTATCTCCCCTTGATGGACCTTTGAAGATTTTCTAAACTAACATTGTGTATGAAAAGGGAGAAGGAAAATAACTAAGAAAACAAGTAGTGATGCACCAATATTCGGTATCATCCTAAATGACTGAAACCACTACTTAAATATGAACGAGGATGTTTCACATAAAGTCACAATAAAGACATTGTTGCATCACTATTTCATAAGTTAGATTCAAGAAGGTACTTAATGTTTACGAGGGTGATGAATGATTCTATAAATAAAATAAACATACACCACTTCTAAAACATTTATACACTTAGTAAATAATGTTAACATATACATGCAACATTATCCCTTATGCACATTAGTAAGTGAAAATATATTGACATGCTAGAAAATAACCTTTTCACTAGTCATTATTAATAAGATTCAAACTTATACTCAACAGTGCAATGTGTGAATGGCAAAATCACTTGTATATTTCTTCAAGAGTTACCAGTACAAATCTGAACAGAGTTTCACTATAACCAGTGGAGGCTCCAAAAAGAGTATAAATAATACATATATATAGTTTTTTGGAAGGGAGGTGAAGAAAATGAAATGCAAAGATCAATCAGACATGTGTCAACTGAGAATAGGAACAATTACTATCCATTATGTAATATGTTCTCTTTATGGTTATGCTAGTAAAATAAAGATATTTTGAACTGTTTTTTGCCATAAATGGATCCATCTATTGGAAATTTGTTTTTAAGTTAGCTTCTCTTTGTTGACTCATCAAGCTATGAAATAGTGTAACAACTTGAACCATTAACCCTCTATTTCTGATTATTGTGCACCAATTGTTTAGAATTCTACCATATGTCACTTCCATATTTATGTTTAGGTTCCCACTCTCTTATTTTTAACTCAAACATCTATTCCTTGTAGTTTTAAATATTGACATTCTACAGGCTGTCACTCCTCAAGTATTTTCTTTAGACTTCTTATTCTCAGCACTTGTCTTTAGACTTTTTTTTTTTGGTATTCTTTCAAGCTCTTGTTCCTTTCCTCTTGGCTTTTCCTCTGATAAAAAGTCTGAAGGAATTATTTCTTTTAGACTTGAGCCTTTTCCTCTATGAATTTATTCCTTTGGCTTTGTTAAAATGCCCTTTAGCTTTTTAAAAAGAACCCTTTAACTTTTTGCAATGATCCACCTCTTCTCTGAAACAATCCTTCAGACTTTGTGCAAATATCTCTTTTGAAAGGAACATATCCTTTGAAAGAAATGTAAATGACCCATTCAACATAAAAGTGGCCTTCAAAAAAATGTAAGTGTCCTTCAAGATTTTTTAAATGGTCCTTTTTTGAATAAAGCATACCCTTCAGAAAAACTGCAACATACCCTTCAAAAAAATGAAAGGGTCTTTTAGCTTGAAAAAGTCCTTCAAGAAAGTTAAAATGCCTTTCAAAAAAGTTACAAGCACCCTTCAAAAAATTTGTTTCAGACAATAAGTCCAACACAATTCCTTTGGAAAGATTTAAGTGAACCATTTCTTGCAAGAGAGATACCTTTCAAAAAAAATGTTTGGACCTTTAGAAAAGTTGTTTCAGACAATAAGTCTAAAATAATTCCTTCAAAAAATTTGCCCTTCAAGATTTTACAAGTGACCTTTCTGAAAAGAAAAAATACCGTTCAGAAACTTTGAACCAAGCCAAAGTGTCCTTCGAGAAAGTTAAAGTGTCCCTTTTGAAAGGAAACATAGCCTTCAAAAGACTTGTCTGGGCCATTTTCTTGAAGGAATTCTATCGAACGAAAGCCCAAAAGATAAAACTTAGAAAAAGACCAATACAAACTTTCCAAAATAATTCATTGCAAAGGATGTAGCCAAAAGACTAAAGAACAAAGTTATCAAAAGGAAAACACTTGAGTTTTTTACATGTAAAAGACTTTAGCTTTGTATAAGAACACTTCTTTTGAATGAAAACTGCATACTAATCTTGGACAAAGGTATAAAATCAGACATTTTTTGCAAAAAAGGGATGCCCAATTTTGGCCTAAAGGGCCAAAATTTGGTCAAGAAGACCCTTATGTTATAGTCTTTTTTTTTAACAAGATCTTCATCCTACTGGTAAGCATTGGATAGCATTGTAAGTGCATATTCAACTATTTCTCTAGGGTCTAATACTATCACATGAATCTCCTCAACTGGTGATTTTGGCTCCTTTGCTTAGGTTGAGGAGGATGTAACTTCATTAGGTCTCCTTTCTTATGGTCTTTGTGTAATTTGTACCTTAGGGTTTTGTGGGTCCACTAAATCTTAAAATTTATCATTTTTTACTTATTTGGCATCATCATGGCATCACTATTGCATTTTTTATGGCACTTTTCTCATTAAAATTTAAAAAATAAATATTGTCTTTTGAAAATTCCACCTTGATCTCACATTGTTGGATCATCCTTAAAAAAATCAATATGGATCATCGATCTCGATTTGAGAACTCGAACATTATTAGCTACTAACTACATTCCCTATGGTTATGACACTTATCACTTCTACATTCACTCTAAGATTTTTTGAAATTTCAACATTGATATTGCATCATTGATCTCATTTGCATGGATCAATCACACTCCATCAATCTTGATTTATTTAATTATGCTTCTTGTTCTATAGACTATTGATTAGAATGTGTATGCTCATCTATGTACCATCAATCTTTGAAATATGTTTGATTTTTAATTTTTGGATCATAGCTATGCCACATGTCATCTTCATGTTTATCCTCATGATTCTTGACTTTTCAATGTTTGTTATGCACCATCTGATCATCTTGGCCTAAACAAATTCACCTTGTTGGATCTTGATTTGCAAGGTTGAAAGTTATTGGTTATTGAATGTTCTTTAGTTGTGGGTGTGACATTTATCACCTCCTTGCTATCTCAGGGCTCTATTGAAACTTTGACTTAATACGCATTGTTAGATCATTCTCACCTAAGTGAACGATCATTGTTGATCAAGATTTTTGACTTATTAACTTTGTCTCACACCATCTAATCAACTCTATTCAAGTTAATGTGTACCATTGGATTTTGATCCACTAAGTTGGGCGTGATTAGTTCCTACAAACAACGAAGATAATTAAGTCAGAGCTTGAAAATATACAAAACTTAAGCTAAAGTCCTAGACTAAGGTTTTTTTATTCATATTAAAAAATATGAATAAATTTTTAGGCTAAAGTATTTAAGCTAAGTTTTAAGACATAATTAAAAGGGACCCTATGATTAATAAAATTGTCTTGGCCTAAAGTTCTCAAGAAACATAAGGGACATAGGATAAAGTCTTAGCCTAAGGTTTTATTCATGTTTAAAAACATGACTAAAACATTAGGATACAATATAAGGTAAGTCTAAAATTAAAAATGAACATCCCCATGTAAATTATTCCTACCAAAATTGAATTTGATTCAAAGGGACTTGAGCTAGGGTAATTTGAATGAGAGTTTCAAGATGCTCAATCATTAATTTAATTTGATCCTCGATAAACCAAAGGCTAGTAAAAGGCCAAATTGATATAAAAAAAATCATGAAACCTAGGCATTGCCCACTCCAAATGGACTCCATTGGAGTTGTAACATGAAACATGAAGATCCAATGTTAACAACTTTAGGCAAGATTAAATCAAAATTATAAACAAATATGCCAACCAAATCAGGTGTGAATAATCTTCAAATAAAGACAATGTGAAAACATGTTAGTGGTACTCTAATCAAAGTGAAATTTCAACTTTAAGGTACTAATTTGCACAATTTGAAACAAGGGTCCCCATTTTTTAGAAATGGGGGTATGTTAACCTCAACAAGAGGCATGGCTTCCACATTCTTCATAGATTCAGATTACAGTGGGGGTATGTTTTGAAAACAAAGTTCTCCATATTTGGCATAGTTTTAGATATATAGTGGAGCATGTTTTGGAAACATTTTCTCCACACTTACATCAATTTTTTATTTTTAGATTATAGTGGGGGAATGTTATGGAAACATGTTCTCCATACTTGCATATTTTAAAATTTGGCCAAATTGCATAGTTATATGATTTAGACACACATTTGTGGTAGAATTATATGCATTGGCACCATATTTCAACATGAGACATACATAAGGTGCATATGATATACCACAAACACCTAAAATTATAAAATCAAATTAGCTTTTATATTTCAGACACTTCTATGTACTTTATCTTGTTAGTTTGGATTGTTGTGAATTATTATTAATCCAATCTACTGTAGTAGTTGGTTTAATTTTGATATGGTTGACGTGATTAAATCACTTAGTCTTTTCATGTTTATAGGTTGTGTTAATCATGGGATAAACTAAAAGGGGAGGGGTGAATTAGTATATCATATATATTTTAAATATTTTACTTAATATGATTTCTTTTCTTAAACCACTTAGTCATACATTTAAGATATTCAATAAAACTAAAATAATAAAATGAACCACACAAGAGAGAGAGAGAGAGACACCATATTTTTACATGGAAACCTAATGTAGGAAAAACCATGGAGAACAATCTCAAGTATATGAATGAGCACCAACTCAAATTATAAAGTTCTCAAGCACCAACTTATAGGAGCACCAACACAACAACCATTTGTGAGCACCAACCCAAAGGAGAACCAACAACTCTTATGTAAAACACAACTATCTCTCAATTTTGCTTTCTCAACAAATGATAGGACTCTACTATATCTCTTTCTCTTCTGTCCTCTTTTCTTATATAAAACAATTACAAACCATGCACTCTCTTTCATATTTAAAATGGCTTCCCAATCCTCTTTTCATAGCTTTCTGTTTCTAACAAGTTTTTCACTTTCACATTCAAAGGAAGTAAGAAACTAAGAGAAATGGTCTAGGGTTAGATGATACCTGGATGAGGTCTGCGCACTGTTATCCAGACATTGTAGGGACTCCTCTTTGGCTGTGGAGGATGACACCTGTAGAAGAAAGAGACTCAAACATATAGATTGTTAGATAGATAGACGGTGGACTACCAAGCAAAAAAATTTTCCTAAAAGTGTAAAGACTTTTTGGAGGGATGACAGTCCATTGGTTAATAAAAAGCAGAATGTTGCCAGAAATAGAAATGATAAAAGACTAAATCAAAAGAAATAGAAACAAATGCGTACCTGTATGTAGCAATCTGTCTTCCATAGTCACCAGCATCGGTAAGTCTGCCGACATTAGTAGGTCAAAGTCACTGACATTGGTTAGTCTGTCGATGTCGGTAGGGGAAATGGGCCTAGTGGCCGACGTCAGTCAGGGCAATGGTCTTGGATAGGGTCTGGATGGGTTTTTGGTTGACAGAATGGTCTGTGGTAGTCTAAGAGTCTTTGCAGGTTTTATGTTAGGTTTACAGGGCAGAGAGTGTGGCTGAAAAAGGGATAAGGATGTGGGGAAGGCCTCTCAGCCTTTTCAAGAAAAAGTTAAGTCTGGTCTAGTTGATAGCTGAGTCTGGTTCATAGCATTTAGAAGTAGCAAATGGGGACTGATTATCAAAGCATTCTAAAATACTGAGATGAAACAAAAGAAGAATACTTACCTCTTGCCTGCTGAAGAAGTGTAGGAGACCTGTTGTTGATGTAGAAGACTCCCTGCAAAGAGGTAGAGTGCCTGATGTAGAAGACTCCCTGCAAAGAGGTAGAGTGCATGATGCAGAGTCCCTATACCATATGATGCTTGCTGTGTGTTTGGGAGAGAGGGAGCAAGAGAGGTCAAAAGATTGGAAGGTTGGCTGATCAAAAGATTGGAAAAAGATTGTAGATTCATGGATTGAAGGATTGGAAAAATATTATAGATCTGCATTCCAGAAGTAGAACACAGTTTTGTAGGCAATCGATGCTGACAATACCACTAACGTTGGTCGACTACTGATCGATGTCGACAGCCAAAGAATAGGAAAAAGGGCTAAAAATAGCCTTTTGTCCATTCTTCCTTTTGCTGAGGTCAGCTGGTCATGGGAAAATGATCGAAGGCGGGTTAAAATGGACGCGAGAGGCTGAGTGGGATAAGGGAAATGGGGTCTAGGCATTTAAGACTTGGCATGGGGTGATGAAGGGATCTAAGGAGAGGTATCCAAGGTGGGGTGAGGTGTCAAGGAGAGAGAGAGAGGGAATTATTAATTCAAAATAGATAATTATTTTAAATTAATAAGACATAGGTGGGTTAGGGATGGTTAGAAGTTAGAAAGGGACCAAGGGGGGAGGATGACCAAGGAGTAGACACGATTTTGGTGTCTACATTTACCCCTTTTTGTCTTGTTGGTTGTTCTAACGAACTGCAAGACAAAAATAGGAGTAAATTGCCCTAGGTATGGGATAAGGTCATTTTTGTCCTATTGATTGTTCAAATAAACTGCAAGACAAAAATAGGAATAGGTTGCCCCGATTATAGGATGAGGTATTCCCCCTCAAAGTAGGAGTCGAGGGAAGGGAACCTAAAATAGGGTGCTGATTTGATAGATAGAGGATAGATATGGTGAAGATGGAGTGTGAGCACTGCAAAGGTTGAGATTGTGCACATACCACTTCACGAGATGGTCAAGTCAAATTGTTACAAGTCAAAGGTTGAGGAGTGCTAAAATCAAAATAATTGGGCCCCAGCATTTAGTCATAGCTGATTTGGTTATTCGATCTAAGCTGTAGCTCCAATCGTCATCGTGTTTCAGGTATCTCAGGCTCAGGAAGTGCTCTTGGAAACATAAAAATGTCACAAGTAGTGTGGATCAACTTGCTCACGATCCTATACTTGTGAGGATCAAAATATGGGTTGTGGACAATTTTACTAACCATGCATGAGGTAGCATACATGTAAAAACAACCAAGGCAATGTTGTCTTGGAAGTGGTCGTAGTCAAAGGAGATAGTCACAATCTCCAAAGTCATTGGTCGAGGCGAGGCTGAGATAGATAGTTGGTCCATTAGATGGGCAGATGAAGGAATGGCTGAGCTAACCTCAGAAGACCCCGTGTCAACTGAGTGCTGCCTACATAGCACCTGTTGTTAGGGCCTCAAGCCAATGTAGTTCTCCCTAAAAGGGAGGAAGAGGGTCAGTTATGGACTATTGGATGAGGTTAAGTCATGGCTAAAGGGTTGAAATGGTTTGTCCATCAGATAGATGAACAAACAGATGTGGCTAAGATAACCCCAGAAGATGTCATGTCATCTGAGTGCTACCTACATAACCCCTGTTGTTAGGGCCTCAGACCAATGTAGTTCAGTCGAAGAGTTAAAGTGGTTGATGATTGGTTTGGGTCATGGTTAAAGGTCAAAATGGTTTGTCCATCAAATAGATGAATAAACAGATGTGGCCAAGCTAACCCTAGAAGACATCATGTAATATAAGTGCTACCTACATAGCCCTTGTTGGAAGGGCCTCAGACCAATGTAGTTCAGGCTAAGAGGCAAAGTGGTTGATAGATTGGTTTGGACAGGTTGAAGGTTAAATGGTTTGTCCATCAGATAGATGAACAAACGGATGTGGCCGAGCTAACCCCAGAAGACGTCATGTCATCTGAGTGCTGCCTACATAGCCCCTGTTGGAAGGGCCTCAGACCAATGTAGTTCAGACAAAGAGGCAAAATGGTTGATGATTGATTTTGGTCATGGTTAAGGGTGATGAGGGTAATATGGTTTGTCCATCAAGTAGACGAACAAATGGATGTGGCCGAGCTAACCCTAGAAGATGTCATGTCATCTGAGTGCTGCCTACATAGCCCTTGTTGGAAGGGCCTCAGGCCGATGTAGTTCTCCCCAAAAGGGAGGAAGGGTCAAAGTTATGGATTGGTCTTAGACGAGGTTAAGTCATGGTCAAAGGGAAGATAGTTTTTCCATCAGGTAGATGAACAAATGGATGTGTTCAAGCTAACCCCAGAAGACATCATGTTGATTGAGTGCTGCCTACATAGCCCCTGTTGGAAGGGCCTCAGACCAATGTAGTTCAGGCTAAGAGGCAAAATGGTTGATGATTGATTTGGTCATTGGTTTGGACTAGGTTAAGTCATGATGAAAAGAGGATATGGTTTGTCCATCAGGTAGATGAACAAACAAGGGTGGTCGAGCTAACCCCAGAAGACGTCATGTCATCTGAGTGCTGCCTACATAGCCCTAGTCTTAGGGCCTTAGACCAATGTAGTTCAAGCAGGAGGTCAAAGTGGGTTGATAGTTGGTTTGGACTAGGTTAAGTGATGAGGGTAAGATGATGTTACAGCCTTTTCCATATTGTGTGATGGTGTATTTTGTAACATTGGTTGTGGTCTTTCATCCCTAGCAATTTTCCATATTAGTGATGGATGTATGCTAATAATGAATTGAGTCTATTTATGCTTTAGCAAGTAATGGTTTATGCTTAACATAAATTGTGTGGTCGATAGTTTCCATGTGTATTGGTGTCCATAAAAACTATGTGAATAGGCTATGAGAACATTTTGTGGTCTGAAGAAAGTTTGGTTGGTTTGGTTTGGTTGGCAAAATGATTTGGTTGAATGTGACTGAAGTGTGTAAAAAGTGAAAGGCACATTGCTCTTTCATTGACAAGGACCATAATGATAGCAAAGGTAGGGGGTTTTTAGAAACCAAAAGCCCCATTCATGCATTACGTCATCAACCATTGGTTGTGTTAGATAAGTAATCGAATCATTTTGACATTAAAATGAGCTCAAAATCCCTTGAGCAGGTGATATGATATATGAGGATAGGGTAACCCTTTCAGTAGGGATAACTTTGCCCCTTTTATAGGAGACCCAAAAAATGACTACAAGTCAAGTCCATGACACTTTTTTTTTTCGCAGACTGATCGATGCGGGAAGTCTGCGAGGGGATTTCATTTGGTTTGGTGGTCATTTGTGAAGCTAATTGATGTGAGAAGCTTCTAAGAGAGTGTTGTTTATAGCAAGAGTTTAGGCATATCCATCCTTCGAGGGAGTGGTTTATATTTTTGCTTTATATATATTTGAGGGCTTTGAATAGCTGTCCCTCGAGGGAGCAGTCTATTAGCTATAATAATGATGATATAGTTGTCCTTCGAGGGAGCAGTCTGCTTTTAGAGTTTGTGACCTTTTGATATTTTGACATCCAAATTAATTTTTGATAGAATTGTGAGTCATGGACAAGACTATAGATGTTTAAGGGGTCCCTTTTATTAGGACAAAGCATCCATACAAAGGGGGTTACATAGGATTTATTTAGGGGAATAAGGTTGAAAGGAATGAAGATTAAGAGGACCAGGATTGCTCAAGGGACGAGCTCAATTTAAATGTCAAGTGAACGAGTACTCAACTAATAATAGAATGGTCATAAATTCAAGGCATTAAGAGGCTCATGTTCTGGTCAGCCATCAAGAGAAGATAGACAATAAGTCCTTGACCCATACTTGCGCATTATGATGTAAGGTCCAAGCCAATTAGGAGCAAATTTGCCTCATTTACTCCTTTCCAAATTGGTCACATGTTAAAGATGATTCAGAAGTTGGTTGATGCTTGGTTGGTTAATGTCTAGTCAATGCTTGGTTGATGTCTGGTCAATGTTTGGTCGATGTCTGATCAATGTTTGGTTGATGTTTGGTCGGGGCTTGGTCGAGGCTTGGTTGATATTTGGTTGATGTTTGGTCGAGGTTTGGTCGAGGCTTGGTCGAGGCTGATAGTCAGGATAAGGTCAAATTCCCCCAGTTGCTAGGGAGAATGTTTGATAGATTTAGGTTGAGAGGGCGAGATCGTGATTTTCCAGGTTGGAGGTAGGAATCTCAAAATCACTGATGGTGACAGAGGTAATGGTTGCTAATGATTTGATTAAAGTGGCTAGTGGTTGGGGGTCATCAAGTTGGACCTCCATTGATTGTAAGGCTTTGATTAGGGTTTGATGATATTGTGGAGAGCTTTGAATGAGATCATACAAATACATCTTCACAGGGGTTGTGTGGTGAGGTTGTTTCACCACGGAGTCAGGGATTGTCTTTGAGGATGTTGGTCGAGATGTGCCCAAGATAGTAATCTTGGGTTTTGGTTGTGGTGAAGGCTTGGTAGATGGGGATGTCCAAGGGATAGAAACTTGTCTTTTCCCTTTATCGTTTTGGGTTGGTGGGCTGGTGGTCAAGTTGACTGTGTTGATTTCAAATAAGGGGTTAAAGGCGGTGGAGGGATCATAGTCTTATGTGGAGATCCCGATTTAGGTGGTGATGTTTGTGAGGCATGTGATGGTGTCGATGGTTTGGTTAAAGGGTGGTTAAAAGGATGCTTAGCGAGAAAGGTATCCTTTTTTTTGTGTTGACGAATGATAGCTTTAAGAGCGCAACAACGCTTAGTGTCATGTCTTGGTGTGCGATGATAGTGACAAAATTTAGTGTTGTTGAACCAAAATGGTCTTGATCTGAGAGTTGATGAGTGTGAAGGTGAGGAGGTATGGGAAGTATGGGATGATGTTGAAGGTTTGTTGATAATATGGTCAAGAAGAAGGGTGTCTTTCTCCAAGCATTGGTGAATGACAACCTTGAGGGCACAATAATGCTCAGTGTCATGTCCCAGCGTGTGATGATACGCACAAACTTTATTGTCATCAAACTAGGGTAGTTTTTGTCTGAGAGATTGGTATGGTTTAAGAGGTGGAAGACTGATGCGAGAAGACTGCAACAATTATCGTAACAGCAAGGCATAAGAACCTGCCAATGGGTATGCGTGTTTTGTTGCAGTAGGGGTTGATGACTTTTGTTTTGGAGGTGTAAGAGGCATTGCTCATTTTGGATGAAATATATATTTAATGGGTAAAGGGGATAATGGAGGCAATTTTCCTCTATGAGGTGTTGGAGTAGGAAGCACTCTTATTAAGGTGGATGGATGTGGGCCCAAAATAGAGGGCAATGATGAAGGTGGGGGAAGAATTCTCTGGTGTGGTTTAGTGGCTTTCTTTGGTTTGGTTTGAGGGCCACTATTGTGTGAGGCAAGATTAGATATGGGGCAAACACCAAGAGATTTAATCTCTTTTGGCATGGTGGATGCCTGCGTGGGTTTGGGTTCAGATATGGATGGGGGTGAGTGAGATGTAGTGATCTCAGGCAAGAGGCAAGAGAAAACCATCACTGAGTCTTCCTCGATCAAAGTGGGTGAAGAGACAGGGTCTTCTCTTGGTGGAGAAGAAATTAGAGAATGTGACTCCTCAAGAGGATAGAGGGCAGGGATAATGGTGCCTTTTACTTGTGGTTGAGGAGTAGGAAGGGTATGGTCCTCCATTGGTAGGAGGAAGGATGAAGGTGGGGTTAATGGCATTGGTATGGTCAAAGTTTCCTCCAATATAAGAGAGGTCGATGGAGAACTAATAGGAGAAGGAGGCTCTTCTACCTGTGAGGGATGAATAGGAGAAGAAAGCTCTTCTACCTGTGGAGGAGGTTGGTCAGGGACAAGAGGTGAGACTGTGTTGACCGTGCGTATATTATGCTTGTGGGAGCTATCGGCCATGGTCTAGACATTATTTTGGCTAGGAGGATGGTTAGGAAAAGGTTGTTTGAAGATATCAATGTTTTGGTTGGGTGGCACATTCGGGTTGTCCAAGATGAGATCACCTTTATCTATCATGTCTTGGACAATGTTCTTGAAGGTTTGGCAGTTGTTTATGTCATGGCTTTGGACACGGTGATAGTGATAGAAGTCATTTTCCATATACCATGTAGGGATGGCTTTTGAAGGGTTGAATTGAGGTGGTTAGATTGGAGGGAGATTGAGGTCCCCCTGCTTGATGAGTTTTTCCAACACGAAAGCGTATGATTCTCCTAGTGGAGTGTGTTTATGCTGTATGTACCATTGCTGGAATTATTTGGTGATACTTTGAGATGTGGAAGGTTGAGGTTGGTCGGTCATTATCGAGGATGGTGATCTAACGACCACAGTGTTTGCCACTCCTTTGGACTTAGAGTGGGAAGAAGAAGGTCTGAAAGAAGAAGGGTCATCAATTTTTGCATTGGTATTACGCAATTTGACCCTATTTTCTTCAATAGCGTGGAGTTCAAGCTTTCAGCCCATGGTGAAAACTTTGTCAAAAGTGCAGAATGTTTGAATTCACAAGGTGGATGAGATGTGCATGTCACATGCTCGAGAGAAAAGCTCAATGAGTTCGAGTTGAGGTAAAGGGAAGGAGAGTTGGTTGATTAAGCCTCTCCAACGGGCGATGAAATCAACTATGGATTCATCATCAAACTGCCTGATAGAGTATAAGTCCATGATTGAGACCTTTTTGGTGATATTGATAGAAAAATGGTCAAGGAAAAGTTGGGCTAGCTGGGTGAATGAAAATATAGAGTGACTGGTGAGAGAGTTGTACCAGTCGAGGGTAGCACCAAAAAGTGACATGGGGAATGTGCGTAGCAATAACGCATCATCATGCGTTATCAAGTAACAAGCATGTCTGAATGCTCGTAGATGCTGCTGAGGGTCTTCCTTACTCTAGAAGCGAGTAAACTTAGGAAGCTCTGACTAACTAGGATACAGTCGGATTGGGATGGAGAGATTGATGGGTTCATTGCAAATTTGGTCATATGAAAGGACATTACTTGAACCAGAAATGGAAGCCTCAAGAATAGACATCTTGTCCATCAGCATCTTGATGAGATTGGCTGATGGATTGGCGGGAGGGGCACCCCCTAGGTTGTAAGGTGATTGAAAGGTGCTAGAAGGGGTGTATGACATAGTCGGTTACACTTGTATAGGTGCAACATATTGATAACTAGTCATTGGGATAGATGTGGAAGCTAGGGGTGGTTGTGCCATGGAGTTAGAGGGCACAAATTAAATAGGGGCCACTAAAGGTGGTTGAGGGGTGGAAGCACTGGTTGAAGGGTAGGTAGTTACTCTTCTATTGATAGGGGTAAGAGTAGGCAGGATGGAGACAACTAGATTTTGGAAAGGGGTAGAATTTTGTTGAATAGTCTGTGGTTGATGTGGGGCCAAAACCCTGATGGAAGTGGGCCCAGAGATAGAAGGAGAAGCCACACTTTGAATATTAGTCATGGTCGGGTTGATGGTCGAAGCAAAGGCCGAAGTGGTCATGTGTTGGGTAGCGGACGTTGTTGATATTGTTGCCGCTTCAGTTAAGGAGGTTGGCATCCCATAGACTGGGTTGCGTGAAGAGTCTCACATTTGGCTTCTCATGAGATAATGTTGAAGGGCCTTTACATTGAGGTCAAGGAACCTTGCAAAGTCTTGATCCCCTTTGAGAACAATATATGGTCGCGTCAGGGTTGGTCAGGTAGGAGTATGTTCAGTCTCTGAATGATACTCCATTAGAGGACTAATTATGGAAGGCGAAGGCGGAAGCGATTGTTGCCTCATGTGGTTAACAAGAGTCTTGGTTTGACTACGTGTCAAAACCATTCAAGGAAAGAGGTTCAAGTTTTAGGAACTGTGTTTTTCAGTCTCAAAAAACCAGAATGGGTGTTAGACAGCAAGAAAGTTGGGTTTTAAGCTTGTTGTTTTGAGAAGAAAAATTTGGACAATGACTGACGTCAGTTGAAAAACCGATGTCGGTGGAACAGGTTGCTAAGGTCGGTGGTAAAACCGATGTCGGTTACTGTGTTTTCTAGAAACTCAAAAAAATTGAGAGTTTTTGGAAGAAAGAAGAAAACATCCTCACTAGCTCAAAAAACCAGATAAAGACAGAAAAGAAGATGGAGACAAACAGACCCTAAACATTAAATCCTAAGAATAAACTTTTAGAATCATGTTGGCTTATGCCTTAGAGTGTGTTTGGGAAGTTGGCTTGTAGAACGAGTCCTAGAAGAGGCAGTCTAAAGTTGGTTTCGAGTTAGTTTCGGTGCTCAAGAGTCTATGTTAGGTTTTGTACGTGGCCTGGTGCTAAGGAGAAAGCTCCCCTCACTTCACGAGCCCAGTGATAAGCTGGTCTCACTTAGCCAGTATATACTTCCCCTAGAGATTATCCTCTGCGAGAGAATAGAGTGGGCTTTCCCCTTGGTAGTGAAGTCTAAGTGGGATTGTCGGGACGGGTAAGGTATCTGCTAGGTGATGAAATCCTAGTCGGACCTTGTCTCAGGTGTGTTAAGATGTTTGAGTTGTGATAGTGGTTTAGATGTGTAACATAAGTGGACTACACTTTATTCATAATGCATTTTTAATTACTAGATGTGAGAGCTAAGTATGCATTCAAGAAGAAATGAAATGCAATGTATTTTAAGCCCAAATTGAAATGTGTGTTCGTATGCAGACAAGTGAGAAAGGGTTGAAGAGTATGACTTGACTAGTCTAAGATGCAAGAAAAGAAAGAAAAAGAATGATTTTTTTTAACTTTGCTAATAGTGTCTTTTCGAAAGAGAGAGAAGAAAAAGAGTGCAAGAAGAGACCTAATGCACTTATATGAAAAGTTTGTTTTTAGAAGAAAAATGTATGAACCCAAGGAGAATTCCTAGGGTCCCACTGGGCGTGCTAGAATGTTTCTAACAAGTTTTTCACTTTCACATTCAAAAGAAGTAAGAAACTAATAGAAATGGTCTAGGGTTAGATGATACCTGGATGAGGTCTGCGCACCGTTATCCAGACATTGTAGGGACTCCTCTTTCGCTATGGAGGATGACACCTGTAGAAGAAAGAGACTCAAATACAGATATTGTTAGATAGATAGACAGTGGACTGCTAAGCAAAAGCTTATTCCTAGAAGTACAAAGACTTCTTGGAGGGATGACAGTCCACTGGTTGATAAAAATCAGAATGTTGCCAGAAATAGAAATGATAAAAGACTAAATCAAAAGAAATAGAAACAAATGCATACCTGTATGTAGCAATCTATCTTCCACAGTCACTTGCATCGATTAGTCTGCTAACGTCGGTAGGTCAAGGTCACCGACGTCGGTTAGTCTACCGACGTCGATAGGGGAAATGGGCCTGGTGGCCGACATCGGTCGGGGTAATGGTCTTGGACAGGGTCTAGATGGGTTTTTGGTTGATAGAATGGTCTGTGGTAGTCTGAGAGTCTTTGCAGGGTTTGTGATGGGTTTACAGGGCAGAGAGTGTGGCTAAAAAAGGGATAAGGACATGGGGAAGGCCTCTCAGCCTTTTCGAGAAGAAGTCAAGTCTGGTCTGGTTGATAGCTGAGTCTAGTTCATAGCATTTAGAAGTAGCAAATGGGGACTGATTATCAAAGCATTCTAAAATACTGAGATGAAACAAAAGAAGAATACTTACCTCTTGCCTGCTAAAGAAGAAGTGTAGGAGACTTGTTGCTGATGTAGAAGACTCCCTACAAAGAGGTAGAGTGCCTGATGTAGAAGACTCCTTGCAAAGAGGTAGAGTGCCTGATGCAGAGTCCCTGTACCCTATGATGCTTGTTGTGCATTTAGGAGAGAGGGAGCGAGAGAGGTCAGAAGATTGGAAGGTTGGCTGATCAAAAGATTGGAAAAATATTGTAGATTTGTGGATTGAAGGATTGGAAAAAGATTGCAGATCTGCATTCCAGACGTAGATCACAGTTTTGAAGGTAATCGACACCGACAATACTGCCAACGTCGGCCAACTACTGACCAATGTTGGCAGCCAAAGAATAGGAAAAAGGGCTAAAAATAGCCTTTTGTTCATTCTTCCTTCTGCCAAGGTTAGCTGGTCATGGGAAAATAGTCGAAGGTGGGTTAAAATGGACGCGAGAGGCTGAGTGGGATAAGGGAAATGGGATCTAGGCATTTAAGACTTGGCATGGGGTGATGAAGGGATCTAAGGAGAGGTATCCAAGGTGGGGTGAGGTGTCAAGGGGAGAGAGAGAGGGAATTATTAATTCAAAATAGATAATTATTTTAAATTAATAAGACATAGGTGGGTTAGGGATGGTTAGAAGTTAGAAAGGGACCAAGGAGGGAGGACGACCAAGGAGTAGACACGATTTCGGTGTCTACACTTTCTAAGTGACCTTTAGCATTCACCCTTTGTGACTATTCAATCCACATGGAAAATGGCACCAAACTTAAATGACCCTTCAAATCCTTAAATTTATAAACTCACATGGTGACCCTTCATGAGCAAATGCATCATTTCCCCTTTTGTCTTTATTTGGGGACTCTTCATGGAAAAATGTGCCCTTCCCTCTTTTGTCTTCATTTGGTAACTCTTTGAATTCCTCAAGGTGAACCTTCATGGTAAAATACATCCTTTCCCTCTTTTGTCTTTATCTCATGACTCTTTAACTTCTTCATGGGCCCTCTTTTGACTTTATGCAACCAAAAATATATTTGTTAATATTTAATTAATATCAACATACTTTAGCCAAAATATGATCATTAAAAAACACTTTTAGACATTAAATGCTATGGGGCCTTTGTCACCAATAATGTTAGACCTTTGACATCAATGACAATATTTCCAACTATCTCCCCCTTTGTCATTATTGACAACCTCAAACTAAAACTACCACATCCTAAAACTTGTACTACACATACCAACCTACACATACTGCCAACAAAAAAACATATAGTAACTCCCCCTTACTGTAGCATCTTATACCTATTCCTATTTATTTACTTCTCTCCCTTTGACATCAATGGCAAAGGGTCTATCCTAGAGCTAATAATTATCTCTCCCTCAATTGATGTTAAACTTCAATGATAGCAAGTAGAATAAATTACTCCCAACTTCTCTTATAGATACTCGAATGTGTCCTTTGGTAGTGCCTTTGTGAAAATATATGCATTCTATTTTTGAGTACTAATATATTCCAACTTAACATGTTGATCTATAACCTACTCTCTCAAGAATTGATATCTAATAGGAATATGTTTTATTCTTGAATGCATCACTAGATTCCTAGAAATATTAATAGCACTTGTGTTGGCACAAAAATAGAGATAGGTTCATCATATTTTACTTTGGCGTCTTCTAAATTTTGTTTCATCCAAAGCACTTGAGTACAACACAACACTATGACAATATATTTTACTTTAGTTGTAGAAAGTGATACTATTTTTTTATTCTTGCTTAGCTAAGATACTAAGCTATCACGAAGGAAGAAAGCTCCCCCACTTGTACTTTTTATATCATCTAAACAACCTACCCAATCTAAATCTGTATAAGCAACCAAAGTGAAATCTCTACCTATGGGAAACCACAATCCATAATCCAATATCCCCTTGACATATCTGAATATTCTTTTCACCAACTGAACATGACTCTCCTTCAGGGCTACCTGATATCTTACAACTATGCCTACATGCATGATGTCTAGCCTTGATGTAGTCAAATATAAAATACTACCAATCATAGATCTATACAACTATTGATCTTCAATAGGTAAATCTTCATCTTTAGTCACTTTGTTCCCTATACCCATTGGTCTGCCAATTGGTGCACAATCCTCAAAACCAAATTTTTTCAACGTCTCCTTGCCATATTTATTTTGAGATATGAAAATTCCTTTATCTAACTGAAATATTTGCAATCCTAAGAAAAATAACAATTTTCCAAGCATAGACATACCAATTTATTTTTGCATATTATCAAAAAATTATTTTATTATATTTTCAATGTTTCCTCCAAATATTATGTCATTAACATATACCACAATAATCAACTGATGATCACCTTCTATTTTGATGTAGAGATTATTGTCAACAAATCCTCTCTTAAAACCTTGATCATACAGGTACTTATCAAGTCTTGCATACCAAGCTCTAGGAGATTATTTCAATCCATATAGTGTTTTCTTCAATTTACATACATAGATACTATTATTTGAGAGAATAAATCCCTCATGTTGCTCAATGTAGACCTCCTCTTCTAGATTCCCATTCAAAAAAGCAGATTGGCATCCATCTAAAACACTTTGAAATTTATAAACACTACATATATAATAAACATTCTAATAGCCTCTAGCCTTGCCACTAGTGCAAAGGTTTCTTCAAAATATATACCCTCAATCTGAGCTTATCCTTTACATACTAACCTTGCTTTATTCTTGGTAATTTCACCATATTCATTCAACTTATTTCTATATACTCATTTTTTTCCTATCACATTTTGATCTTTTGGTCTAGGCACTAATTTCCAAGTATCATTCTTTTCTATCTGATTTAATTCTTCATCTATTTATTTAACCCAATGCTCATCATGTCTATCTTTTGAAAAATATCTAGGCTAAATTTTGGATAACAAAGAAAAATTAACTTGCTTAGATTCACTGACCATCATCCTTCTAGTGTGAACTCCTTCATTTATGTTCCTGATCATGTCATTCTCATTATGATTTCTCTAGACATATTTGGATGGGGTCTTTGTGCCTTTTGTTCCTTCTTCTCATCTTCATCTAATTCTTCAAAATCTTCTTCTTCAATGATTTTAGGAGTGTCTATCAGATCACTGGCTCTTTGTGCTACATCTTCATCTATCCTAAAACTTACACTTTAAACTATCTTCTTGGTTCTTTTATTATAAAATTTATAAGCTTTAATTTTGAAATATCTAAGAAATATACCTTTATCTATTCTAGATTCAAACTTACCCAATTTTTCATCAATTCTCTTTATAAAGCATCTGTTACCAAAAACTCTAAAATAATCAGTAGTAGTCAGTTTGTCTTTCCATAGAACATAGGGAGTGTTGTCACTGTTGACTCTCAACAATGCTTTATTATGGATATGCACTATTGTGCCTACTGGCTCTTTCCAATATTTATCTAGTATCTTGGATTCATTTAGCATTGTCCTTACCATCTCTTGAACTGCTCTATTTTTTTGCTCAACTACTCCATTTTGTTGTGGAGTTATGGCATCTGAATAATGTCTCTTTATCCCATGGTCTTAAAAATACTCAATAAATTTATCTAACATGAATTCTCCTCCTCGATCTAATCTTAGGCACTTAATCTTCAAACCAATTTCATTCTCAACTAAAGACTTGAATGCTTTGAAATGGATAAAAGCTTATTATTTTTTCTTCAAAAACATCACCCAAGTCATACGTGTAAAATCATCAATAATCAACATGAAGTATTTCTCATGTTGAGTACTTTGAGTCCTGGAAGGTCCACATAGATCAATGTGAACAAGCTCTATCATCTGAGTGGTTGAGTATTCTTTTATCTTGAACCATATTTTGACCTACTTCCTATGCTAACATGGTTCACAAAGTGTGTGTGAGGGTTTTGTAATCTTTGGAAGATATCTAACTAATTACTTCTTGTTGATGTTAACAAGATTTTCAAAATTTATGTGCCCCATTCTCCTATGTCATAGCCAACTTTTCTTAACCTAGCTCAAACAATATCTTTGACCTTTGATATATGATAACATATATAAATTGTTGTATGTCCTCTGAGCATCTACAATCAACACATCTAAATTTTTTTTCCTAATTTTAAAACCTTTTACATAAAAATTTAAAGTGTGTCCCTAATCACACATTTGACTTACACTCAACAGATTATGCTTAAGACCTTCTACATACAGAACATTTTTAGTCTTAGTTCTTCCATTATCCAGACTTAATGTACCTCTTTGGCTATTTTGGTAGTGGTATTATCTTTGAATTTCACTTTGCCACCATTAATATTCGTTATATTTATGAACTTGATATTGTCTCTTATCATGTGCCTTGAACATCCATTGTCAATGAACCATGGCTTTTCTTCATTTCTTACATGTAAAGTTGTCTGGACTAACATAGACTTTGCAGGTTGTTTCTTCTGCGATGAACCTGTCTGAACTTTCTTCTTGATGAATGGAACCTTAAAACTTTGGTCCTTCTTGACTAACTTGAACATGATTTTTCAATGGTGGGTTATGCATCCAAAATTATTTCACTTATAACATATTATGGCCTCTTCATCAAACCCTAATAGAGGAGCAAAAGAGTTGTGGCTTCTGCTTGACTCTGCAAGAGTTTCCTTCTCCTTATTTATGAAATTATTAGCTCTTTTCCAAAATTCTATTTTCTTATGACCATAACCATTATAATAAAGATAATGACCATAAAAATATAACCTATTCTAATTTGTGTATCTTTAACCTGGTTATCTTTTGTAGCTTTGTTCTTTCTAGCCTTCTTTGTTTGAGTTTTCCCTTACATTCTTAACTTCTTCCCTTTTTATTTTCTCTTTTTTAAGGGCTTTATCATATCTCTTTTTATTTTCAAATATGATACCTATCTTATCTGATATTTATTTTAACTTTCTAATATCTTATTTAACATGTTAGTTCTATTCTCAAATTTTGAATAATTGACTGCTTTATTTGTTTTCTCAATATCTTCTTTAAAGAGCTAATTTTAATAACATACTTTTCACATTATTTACTTACTTTTTGTAATTGATTTGTTAGATATTCTTTAGTCTTTTTAGATTCTTCAATGTGTGTTTGTAGATCTTCAATTATTTCCTTTGACTTTTTTTCATTTTTCTTGATCTAGAGCTTCAATCTTTGATTCTTCTTCTCAAGAGATTTTAATTCTTCTAAGGCATAAATGAGTTCTCCTTTCAGATTCACCTCAGCTTTATCATGTTCCTCTTCTTGGTCATCTATACTTTTTCTTGTGTAGGCATCTTAATGTATGGTCATGAATAAAATTTCTTCTTCATCTGAGTCACTAACTCCACTATCTTCAACTAAGCTAGGATCTTTATAATATAAACTCTTCTTCTCGAATCCCTTCTTGAATTTGCCTTTGAATTTTTTCTTGTATGTAGGCTTTCCTTCTTCATTCTCACCATTATTCTTATTTAGACACTTAGCTACAAAATGTCTAATCTTACCACATCTAAAACATTTAAATGGTAGCTTTCCTTGATATTTACCTGTGCCCTTTTTAGGCTTGCTGATGAATAAAGCTCCATTTTCATCTTCTTCATCGCTAGATCTATCACTTGATTCTTAAATATTAGCCTTATCTTTCTTCAATGTCTTGAAATCAGCTTCCCTCATTGAAGATTTCTCTTTTTTGGTTTGCATCTCATATGCCATAAGAATACCATGTAGTTCATCCATGTTTAACTTGGCTAGATCCTTCATCTCCTCAATTACAAAAACCTTTGCATCATATCTTAATGGTAGAGATCTCAAAATATTTTGTACCATCATTGACTCTTCTAACTTTTCTCTAAGACCTTGAATTTGATTAACTATTTGATCAACCCAAAAAAGATAACTTGCTATATTTTATTCGTCGTCCATCTTCAAACTTTTAAACTGTCTTCTAAAAGTCTAGAGCTTAGCTTGTTGAACCTTTATATGACCTTTGTAAATATTCTCAAGCTTTACCCAAGTCTCATGAGTAGATTTGCATTGCATAACTTTAACAAATTCTAATTCACATAAACCACATAAAATAGTATTTAAAATTTTAGCATTATTTTCACTTTGCTTCTTTTTCAAAGGAGTAGTTACAAGTGTATGTGACTCTTCGTATTCCTCCATCACTACTTACCAAATGTTGAATCCAAGGGCCAAAAATTAAGTCCTCATCCTTATGCTCTAAAAGGCATAATTTTTCTCATCAAAAAAAGGTGCCTTATTTTTAGAAAAACCTTCATGTGATCCAACCAACGTGTTTTCCCTGATCTACCTTCAAGCTATTAAACTCTTTCCAAAATAACCTACTCTAATACCAATTGTTAAGCATGAGATATACTGAGAGGGGGGTGAATCAGTATATCATATATATTTTAAATCTTTTAATTAAATCTGATTTCTTTTCTTTAACCACTTAATCATACATTTAATATATGTAATAAAACTAAAATAATAACATGCACCACACAAGAGAGAGAGAGAGAGAGAGAGAGAGAGAGAGAGAGAGAGAGAGAGAGAGAGAGAGAGAGAGACCAGATTTTTACATGGAAACCCAATGTGGGAAAAACCATAGAGAAAAATCTTAAGTATATGAATGAGCACCAATTCAAATTACAAATTTCACAAGCACCAGCTTGTAGGAGCACCAACACAAAAACTATTTGTGAGCACTAACTCACAGGAGCACCAACCCCTCTTATGTAAAACATAACTATCTCTCAATGTTGTTTTCTCAACAAATGATAGAACTCTACTATATCTCTTTCTCTTCTCTCCTATTTTCTTCTATAAAACAATTAAAAACTATGCACTCTCTTGCATATTTAAAATGGCTTCTCAATCCTCATTTTATAGCTTTCCAAATAACCTTTGGCATTCACCTTTTGTGACTCTTCAATCCACATGGAAAATGGTGCCAAACTTGCATGACCCTTCAAATCCTTTCATTTAAAAAGTCACATGGTGACACTTCATGAGAAAATGTGTCTTTTCCCCTTTTGTCTTTATTTGGTGACTCTTTGAATTCCTCAAGGTGACTCTTCATGGAAAAATTCACCCTTCCCTCTTTTGTCTTCACTTGGTGACTCTTTGAATTCCTCAAGGTGACCCTTCATGGGAAAATGCATATTTTCCCTCTTTTGTCTTTATCTCATGACTCTTTGACTTATTCATGGGCCCTCTTTTGATTTTATGCAACCAAAAATATATTCTTTAATATTTAATTAATATCAACATCCTTTAGCCAAAATATGATCATTAAAAAACACCTTTAGACATTAAATGTTATGGGGCCTCTATCACCAATAATGTTAGACCTTTGACATCAATGACAATATTTCCAATAGGTTGGATTTGATTACATCATCCAACCTCACTAGATTTATAATGTGAGTTGACTTGGTTCACTCATGCTCACTAGGTTATAAGTATGATTGGGTTGCATGATTGAGATAATCTCAACTACCAAGTGGAAACTCACCTTTTCTCCAAGGTTGGGGATAAGATTTTTTCTTAAATATTTATATATTTATGCAATTTCCATATTTATATGTGTCTCAATATTATCTCTAATCATTCATAATGAATCATATTTTTAAATTAATTTTCCAAAAAGAAAGGTTGTTGTATCAATACATAGATGTACAAATAAAACTTTGTTCTTTCAATTTCAATCATTTTAGTGCTTTCAATTTTAGATTATATGCATTGATTATATATTGTAACATGTTCTTGGTTATAGGCTAGTCACCAAAAAATCTCTCAATTTGGACTCATGTCAAGGTAAGGCATGTTATACACATCTAGGTACGCATTCATTTAACTTTAAACTAGAAATTTTATTACTAGATTAAAGGGGGGAAATGTAGACACTATTTTAAAATTATATAACACCTTAGTCTTGTACACATGGAAAACGTGGAGCTTAGTTACTCCTCTCAATTCTAGACCTTTTCTCATTGCCAAAAGGCTTGCATCTACTATATATTTATGCTCATTGATTATCTCTTAGTCTAACTAGTGTTATTCTGATGACCCAAGCCTTTTATCTTGCCTAGAATGTTTTAGAACTACTTATCATTTATCTCTACAAGTTTTGGGTTTGTACCTACATTCCTACTTCTTGAACACTTGTGTCTCAATCAGATGCCTATGTCAATTCAAGTATCCTACTATAATGCAAGTTTATAATACCCTAAATTCATCCAATTTACAATAGTAACATATCCATGTGGTTTTTCTAAGTGATTTATGTGATATATTTCAAAAAGGGATTGGTATATATAAAATATCAATCCTCATTCATTCCTCACCTAACAACTTCATATGTCTCACAAGGCAAAGTACCAAAAGCATTCAAGTGAGCTTAAGCTTCCCTATTTTGTTTTATTTTCTTATCAATCATAGGGAAATCACATTTATAGGTCTAAAGTATTGAAGAAGCATGCCATTAGTCATATTTTCTATTTTACATGTTAAATCATTTTTGTGCTTATTTTCCACATATTTCACCTTTGTGCACATACAAGCCAACACATTAGGGGATAACTACATCAGACGGAGGCCCTCTTTAGATTAGTGGATATGTAGGCAATACCCACTGATAGAGGGGTCTTTGGGGTTAGCTTGACATCATGAGCCCACTACCCATTTTTTTCCAAGGTCACTATGAAGATGAAGAGTTAAGATTTTGATGATTCAACAAGAGGATAGTCCATGAGCTAGATATCAATGTACTAAAGTGAAGGTGACACAAAACCCAATACATTTCAAGTAGTCACATTTAATTCTAGTAGGTATTTCAAATTTTACACCTGCATCCAAGTTAGATAGAAGCCTCAACACAATCATCCTAAGCTAATGCAAGTGTCCAAGGTCACAAAGATTAAATTTATAGAATATGATGACTGATCCAAAATCTAGATCCATTTTATTTCTAACCTATTCCACAATAAATCTACATATGTACTATAAGTTATCTAAAAACCATTATTTTTCATTTATTAAAATATTAATTATTGGTTATACTTACTATTTTTAACATATCTCAGTATTTAAATTTAGAATATTTTTTTATCTAAGTTTTTAATTAATTGACCTATTATAGATTTATTTATTGCCCTTGTGATTATTCATTTATATATTGTTAACCCTAACCCCACTTATAAATTTAGGGTTAAACAACTACATGGGCATAGGACCAAGGGCATGGGGGACAACTATGAATTAAATATAACTCTTAGTTATAAAATGTAATGAACACAAAATGATTTTTATGGATTCAATCAACACACATTCAAAATGGATCATAAGTATTATATTGTATAAATTCAAGCTATATTCAATATGAACAAATAGGGAAATGGTGCAATGCATGTATGATAGAGTAGATATGCATAACATGATATATATCTTTACAATTGTGTAAGGCATCGACCCCTGAATGGATACATATGTTACCTATTTATACATGAAATATAATAATTAATTACAACTATTGTTGATTAATTAATATTTGCATAGAATTGGATCCTAAATTTGTATATTTAGGCATTCAATGTATTGATGAGGAAAAAATCAAATTGTTAAATTATTCAAGGAGTTTATATATTATTCAATTTATTAAATTATAAAGACCGAAAGGGCTAGGATACTAAAATAATAAAACATTACATACCTATTAAGCAAGTATAAAACTCATGAGCCAAAAATTTATAATAATAAGCCCCTTATTAGAAGACACCATCAATAAGAAGCTTGATAGGATGTTATGTGGTGGAGTTAGTTTTTCTATACGATATTAGGCACCACTTATCACTATACTTATTCTTTCCCTTGTTTGAAGCAAAAGGTGCATGAGCCTTTAAGATTTGTGAAATCTTCTTAGGCAACTCTCTTTTTTGAGATGTGTTATGCTTATGTGTAAAAGGGTACATTGAGGAATTGTGTGCATGACAACTCTTTTACATGGCATTATATGGACAGGTGACATGTTGCTTCATATTTTTCTTGGCTTCAATCTTGGTAGCATTAAGATGGGCTCGCCTTAAAGTATTATAAGTCAATAATTCTATCTTTGCATGGATATAAGGTGAGATTTCATTGATGTACTTCAACATCTTATGTTGTTCACTCGAGTTATCTTGTAGACACACAAAGTAGTCATGGAACATATTGGTTTAGTCTTACACCAATTTATCCTTGAATTGGCATAATTGTTAGAACTTGATGTATTCATATTCAAAGTGACGGAGATCATAGTACTCATCCTCTAGTGCATTGATAAAGGTCGTCCAAGGCTCAATTAGAACATAGTGTTATGCATGTTGAACATTGAAGTTATCTCACTAGTGAACAACTAAAGTAGACATCTTCAATACTATGAAGGTGATTTGATCAAAATCAGTGAAACAATTGACTAAGAAGTAATCCTTGAGCTATAAAATCCATGCATCTAATGTTATGGCATTGATTTTGTCTTCAAACAGAGGAATGTCAATATTGAATTGCACTTTAGAGGGGGGTTTATTATTGAAACTACCATTGAGTGTACTATTGAGGAGGCTTAGAAGGTGTTAGGCTGAGATACATCAAGTTATAGATTTTTCCAAAAAAATTAATGTATTATACCTCTAGTGCATCAGGAATGAACCTTTATACATATGGGGTTGTCTTGGGTTATTTTTGGGCATCATCCATCTTATTCTTGTTACAAATTTACTCCAATGACTCTAAAATAGAAATGAATGATATACCTTCTTTCTCTCATTGTGTTCACATGTGTATAGGCATAGAAAAGAGATACACAATTATACCAATGATCCATGCTATGGGGCCCAAGACTAGGCATGTAAGGATTGAGACAGTATCACCACCTACAACTACATCTGGGAATGATAACCTATATGTTCTACATTCACTCATGTACACTTGTGAATCATATTTCATATGAAACTAGATATAAATAAGTATTGAATAATTATGCATAAATTGATTGATGTAAATAAACTAAACACAACATGCATACTGTTGATGATTTAAAATTGTGCTTGATTCCAATCAACAATAATGGGAAGTTTCAAGATATGGGACTTGCGTCTTGAAACAACATCTAAATTTTTGAGAAGTTGGTTCTTCTTTAAATTGAGTAAATACTGGGAAAAGGGATATGAATTTAAATAGAAACACAAATGCAAAGAAAGAAAATCTAACTATGGTAATGTGCCTAAATGTAATTTTGATCCTTAATCCTAAGCATAGTGAAACTATATGTAAGATTCAATTACATTAAAGAGCAGATGAGGCATGATCAATGTAAAAGATGGAAACGATAAAAACAGAGGCTTGCATCATAGACTACTTTCACTGTGATATAGAAAATGTCAACAAAGGCATAGGGTTCAATCTTCTTATTTGAATTTTTCAGTCATATAAGAGGTGCAAAAACACGTACAGTTATATAAACCTTTCAACTCAAGAAAATGAGACACAAGCAAATGACATTCCTAATCACAGTTCTAGAAAGTCTACAACCTAGACTACTTTTGTGAATGACACAAAAAATATCAACAAAGGCATAGGATTCAATCTTATTATTTGAATTTTCTAGTCATATAAGAGGCATAGAAACACGTACAGTTATATAAACCTTTCAACTCAAGAAAAAGAGACAAAAGAAAATGATATTACTTAGTCACAGCTCTAGAAAGTCTAGACTCTTTACAATAATTTTCTCAAAAAATTCTCTCTCAGTCTCTGATCTTTTTTTGGTGATCCTTGCACTCCTATTTATAGCCTCATATTCCCTCCAAATTTTTTGCATGTTCCCAAACTTATGGCCCAAATTGAACTCAAACTGAGCTAGAAGTGTCTATCAGAATATAGTTCTTAGATTTTGAAACATTCTGTTTCCCTACAGTTCGCTTGTTGAAACATATACACAAGATGCTCTGTTCTATTAAATAGAAGAGGACACTTAGTCAATTCCCTAAAAATCTTCTTATTTCTTAGGAGACACTAGAGAACGACACATGCCATGTTCTGCAACACTTACCGAAGACACGTGGCACTTTCCACTTTACTTTGACTTTTACTATATCTTTACTCAGGAACATTCTGACTTTGACACCTATCACAATCCGCTTCTTTGACACTTAATAACTTAATAGAAATAAGACTCACTGCATCTCTTACCTGAGCAACTTTGAAAAGGGGCATAGGGACAAGTGGCAATCTCTACTTGCTTCAACAAAGGACATGTGGCAATCTCCGCTTTACTCATCTGGGGTTACGTGGTGGTCTCTGCTTCTTTTAGTTGCCTTTTTAGAAACCTAGAAAAGATGACACGTGGTGGTCTCCACTTTACTCTATTTATACCATAAAAACAATTTGGGTCTCATTTCACATTTACATAGCGACACCTGGCGGCTTCCGCTTACTTAAGAAACAAAACTTGGGACCCACCACAATCTTTGTTATATCAACAAAGCAAAATGAAGATAATTCAGATAGCGACACTTGGTGGCTTCCACTTGATTCTGCTGGGATATGTGGCACATTCTGTTGCTTTTAGAAAAGCAAAATTGAGACCTTTTGTAACTGCCACTTGGCACTTTCCACTTGACCCTGATACTTAGCTTGTTAAACCTTTCACTGAAAAGAGATGAAACGTGGGTGCTGATATGAAACCGTGGATGCTGACAATTGGCACGTTCCACTTAGTAGCTGTGAGATACATGGCACATTCTGACCAACTCATAAAAAGTATGAAAGGTGCCTCAGATGATAACACTTGGCATTTCACTTGATTTCAACACTTAGAGAAAATGAATCAAAAGGAAAATAGAGCCTATGCTCTGTTTTCAAAACTTCACTGTCTCAAACCAAATTATGTGGGAACAAAACTTTGCAGTGTGCAACTAAAACTTAGAATGAAACGTAGAGTATTTTTTACTCTACACTTACATTCTAATTTTTTAATTTTCTATAGTATTTTAATTTTTTTATATTTATTTTAAATATATGAAAACATTAAAAGGAAGATATACTAATCGATGAGTCCTACAAGAGACTCACAATAAAGAGTTCATGTGTCTAATTGATAAATGATGATCTCTCATGAATTGGAATTGTCATACTACTATGACTAAACTAAGCTCAATTCAAAACCTAGATATTGATCTAATAGTGTACCATGAGTACCATTATCATGATAATAAACTATAGCATGTTGATGAACTCTATGGATATTTTGAATCCATCATGGAGTGTGAGAACTCTAAGGTGGTGTTTATTTTGGGATACTCTTAATTGCATGTGGTGCCAATATAGAAGTGAAAGATGACCCTATCAGATTTGTAATGAAATGTTGATTAAGTGGCTTTTTAAGCATGTGTGTCTTTGGAAGGGTTGTCACTTTTTGTTGAATTTTTTTATTAAGTTGAGCCACTTGAGGTTGCTCAATTTAAACATGTTGTGTAGGAATAATGATCTTTGGTTAGAGAGGGTATTCTTTTAGAATATCATGAATTGTGATAACCTCATTAGCACATATATAAATTATCTATGAACTATGGAAGTTATTTCATAAAGCTATTTAATTTGTTATTTTTGGGAATAATGGAGTTTTATTCCTATTTAATAAACAATTTTGATTAAGATAAATCAATAATTAATATTCCTAATTATAGATACTGACTTTGTTAGGGTGTGGAGCTAAAAACTTTACCAAGGAGCATTCATTATCAGGTTCGGGTCTACACAGACACCGGCGTTGGTCAGGAGCGACCGACGTCAGTCACAGGCAGTTGTAGAGGCACTGACGACGGCAGAAGGTCGGCCGACGGCGGTCACAGACAAGCAGCAGGAACCGACGTCAGTTACCTGCGTGTCCAAAAAGTGATTTCCATGGACAGAAGCGAGTGTTTGCATGATAAGTTTGAGTTGAAGTCTCAAACTTGCATCTCTATTATTGGCATTACTATTTTTAGAGCCCTTGTTCAAGTGGCTTAACTGCTTGTTGGATGTACATGCTCAAGTCTCCTAATTCTATATGTAGAATTAGATCTTCTTAGCTTTGTAGTAGTTATTGTTGTAGAGAGTGAATTATTGTAATTCATTGTGTGAGAAGAACAGTACAGAATTGAATCAATCCAGGCTTGTTGGAGTTGATTGTTCTTGAGAGAGAGCTCTTGAGGAATAGAGATCTATTGAGAGATCTATACATCTAGGAGAGGTGTGGAAGAAAGAAGCTTTCTTCAATTGTATTCCTTTGTAAAGAGCTTTGTTAATACAAGTTTTCAAGGTGTTTCCTTGTATCTCTTGTTCTTGCTATTATCATTCTAATTACTTGTCAATCTAGTTTAATTCCGCATTTATTGCTTTCACAATTGTAATCTATTGTTGGATTGATCTCCCAAAAAGTGGTATCAGAGCCTTGGTTATAGGTTTAGAGCTTGATAATTGGTATCAAAGTTCAGGTTCACTAATAGGGGGTTCAGATCTGTGTAGTGTGTGTATTGATTACAGGTTCTTACAGGGATTTCTATTTGAGAGGGAGAAGTAATAGCAGATGAAAGTAAATTGAGAATGGAAAAGTTCAATGGCAAAAATTACCAACACTAGAGAATGCAGATAGAGGATTATCTGTATCAGAAAGATCTCTACTTACCGTTAGGTGGGGTTGCAAAGAAGCCCAAAGACATGGAGGATGAAGAATGGGAAGTTCTTGACAAAAAGGCTCTAGGGTCTATAAGACTGAGTCTAGCATCCACTGTGATATCTAATTTATCACAGGCAAAGTCCACGGTAGAGTTGATGACTACATTAGCAAATTTGTATGAAAAACCCTCAGCTTCCAATAAGGTATATCTTATGAAGTAGTTATTTAATTTGCATATGAATGAAGGTGGATCTGTTTCTACTCATCTGAATGATTTCAATGGTATTGTGAATCAATTAAGTTTAGTGAATATAGTGTTTGATGATGAGATAAAAGCTCTTTTAATATTATGTTCTTTGCCTGAAAGCTGGCATGGCTTAGTAATGGCAGTAAGTAATACTGCATCTGCATCAAATATTTTGAAAGTAGAGGATGTTGTTAGTGTTATCTTGAATGAGGAAATACATAGGAAAAGCACAGAAGAGGCATCTAGGAATGCTTTAAGTTTTGAGAGCAGGGGAAGGCAGAAAGAGAAGAGCAAGAAAGGCATATCAAGATCCAAATCAAAGGGGAAAGGCAGATCTAAATCCAGAAATGGCAGAAGGCCACAATGCTAGAATTGTGGAAAGATGGGGCACATAAGCAGAGATTATTGGTCAAAACCTAAGGAGGACAATCAACATGAAGGAAAGGAAGAAGCCAAGATTGCAGCTATTACACAGGATGCTTTAATTTTCTCTCTGCATAATAATATAGAATCTTGGGTATTAGATTTTGGTGCATCTTTTCATGCTACTCCTAACAGGGAATATTTTAGTGACTATATCCATGGAGATTTTGGAATAGTGTATCTAGGGGATGATGAGCCCTGTAAAATAATTGGCAAAGGTAAAGTGTAGCTAAAGATGCAGAATAGCAACACATGGGTGTTGAGAGATGTGATGCATGTTCTTAGCTTGAAGAGAAATTTGATCTCTGCAGGAAAGTTAGGGGATGAGGGTTGTACAGTAACTCTCACAGCAGATTCTTGAAAGGTGACCAAGGGGGCACTTGTTATGGCCAGAGGTAAGAGAGAATGTACTCTCTATTTGTGTAATTGTGTTACTAACAAATCTCCTTCTGTATTATCTACTTCAGATGTGGACGCTAAATTGTGGCACTCAAGGCTTGGCCACATGAGTGAGAAGGGGATGTCAATTATTAAGTCCAAAGGTATGCTTTCAAATTTAAAAGGCATAGATCTAGAGTTTTTTGAGCACTTTGTATTTGGAAAATAGAAAAGGGTTAGTTTTCTCAAAACTGGGTCTACTAAGAAGAGGCACAAGTTGGAGCTTGTTCACATAGACATGTGGGGACCAACTCAGGTTGCTTCCATTGCAGGATCACAGTACTATGTATCTTTCATAGATGATGCTACAAGGAAGGTATGGATCTATTGTATTAGAAGAAAATCTGATGTATTTGATACTTTTAAAGTTTGGAAAGCTATGGTTGAAAATGAAACAGGTAAAAGATTAAAGTGCCTAAGATCAGACAATGGCGGTGAGTTCTGCAATCATAAGTTCAGAGATTATTGTTACATGCATGGAATCTGTAGGCAAAGGATGGTTCCAAGGACACCTCAGCAAAATGGTATTGCTGAAAGGATGAACAGGACAATAATGGAGCATGCAAGATGTATGAGATTGCATGCCGATTTGCCCTTAAGTTTTGGGCACAAGCTGTTGACACTGCAGGATACTTGATTAACAGAGGACCCTCTACAGCTCTGGATGGTGGTATTCCAGAAGAGGCATGGACAGGTAAAAAGCTTGATCTCTCATATCTCAAAGTTTTTGGTTGTGAAGCCTTTGTGCATATAGATAAGGAAAATAGAAAGAAGCTTGATGCTAAGTCTATGAGATGCATGTTTATTGGCTATGGCTCAGATGATTTTGGTTACAGATTGTGGAATCTAGAAACTAACAAGGTAATCAGGAGCCGTGATGTTGTTTTCAATGAAAGAGTGATGTATTGTGATCAGCTGAGGAAGCTGAATCAATCTGAGCAGAGCAATGGTGAATTAGATGAGGTGAAAGTCCAAGATGAGCTCGCGGGAAAAAGAAATAATCACTTGCAGGAAAACACAGAGACTGACGTCGGCAGGTTAGGTACCGGCGTCGGCAAAACAGAAATCGGCGTCGGCCATACAGAGACCGACATCGGCCGTACAGGTACCAAGGTCGGTTAGGAAGAACTGACGTCAGCCAGTAACAGGTCTACAGGTGACCGAGGTCGGTCACTGTCAGAGAATTTGGGTGGACAGCGTGTTGTAGACGAGTCTCAGACACCCATCAAGAGGTCAGAAAGGGTGAGTAAGCCTCCAATTAGATATTCTCCTTCTTTATATTATTTATTGCTAACTGATGGTGGAGAACCAGAGAGTTTTGAAGAAGCAATACAGGTGGAGTCCAAGAGTGAGTGGGAGTGTGGCATGGTTGAGGAGTTGGAGTCCTTAAGAGAGAACCAAACATGGGATTTGGTTGAATTGTCAGCCGGTAAGAGAACACTTAAGAACAGATGGACCTACAGGTTGAAGGAAGGTGAGAATGGACAGATGAGATATAAGGCCAGATTAGTGGTAAAAGGATTTGCACAAAAGCCAGGTATTGACTTTGGTGAGATTTTTTCTCCTGTTGTTAAAATGACTTCAATAAGGGTTGTGTTGTCTTTGGTTGCTTTTGAGGATTTGCATCTTGAGCAGCTAGATGTTAAGACAGCATTTCTTCATGGAGATTTGGATGAAGAAATTTATATGGAACAGCCAGAAGGATTCGAGGTCAAGGGTAAGGAGAAGTTTGTGTGCAGGTTGAAGAAAAGCTTGTATGGCCTCAAGCAAGCTCCTAGGCAATGGTACTTAAAATTTGACAGGTTTATGACTGAGCATGGCTACAGTAGGTGTCAATCAGACCATTGTGTGTATTTCAAGAGATTTGATAATGGTAGATATATTATTCTATTGTTGTATGTAGATGATATGCTGGTTACAAGATCTCACATGCAGGATATCTCAGAGCTTAAAGTGAAATTAGCTCAACGTTTGCTATGAAGGATTTGGGAGCAGTAAAGAAAATCCTTGGCATGAGCATTAAAAGAGACAGGAAAAATCACAGGTTGATATTGTCTCAAGAAGATTATGTGAACAAGGTGTTGAAACGGTTCAATATGCAGGATGTTAAACCGGTAAGTACACCTTTGGCTGGACATTTTAAGTTGAGTAAAGAACAATGTCCTAATTCATATGAAGAGGTAGAGTACATGAGTAAGGTTCCATATTCTTCCACAGTAAGGAGTTTGATGTATGCAATGGTGTGTACTAGACCGGATATTGCCCAAGCAGTGGGAGTGGTAAGTATATGGCCAATCCAGGTAAGGAACATTGGAAAGCAGTTCAGTGGATCCTTAGATATCTGAGAGGAACCAGCAGTAAGCACTTATGCTATGGAGGTTCAGATACTTCTCTACATGGCTATGTAGATTCAAATATGGCAGGTGATTTGGATGGCAGGAGGAGCACTACAGGTTATGTTTTTACTGTAGGTGGAACGGCGGTTAGCTGGATATCTAAGTTGCAGAAGGTTGTTGCCTTGTCAACTACAGAAGCAGAGTATATTGCAGCCACAGAAGCTAACAAGGAGATGTTATGGATGACACGGTTCATGGATGAGCTTGGTAGGGAGCATGAGAGTTGTAGATTGTATAGTGATAGTCAGAGTGCAATCCATTTGGCCAAGAATTCGGCCTTTCATTCAAGAACAAAGCGCATACAGCTAAGGTATCACTTCATATGACAGGTATTGGAAGATGGTGAGTTGAAGCTGGAGAAGATCCATACAGATAGGAATCTTGCTGATATGCTAACAAAGCCAGTTACAAAGGAGAAGTTGAATCTTCATTCAACTTTTGTTGGTCTTCATGATTGAGTTGAAGATGGAGGAGCTAGAAGATGTTGCTGTACAGGTACTGGTGCAGCTGTTTATCTCCAAGTGGGAGATTGTTAGGGTGTGGAGCTAAAAACTTCACCAAGGAGCATTCATTATCAGGTTTGGGTCTACACAGACACCGGCATCGGTCAGGAGTGACTGACGTCGGTCACAGGCAGTTGCAGAGGCACCGACGGTGGCAGAAGGTCAGCCGACGGCAGTCACAGACAAGCAGCAGGAACCGACGTCGATTACCTGCGTGTCCAAAAAGTGATTTTCGTGGACAAAAGTGAGTGTTTGCATGATAAATTTGAGTTGAAGTCTCAAGCTTGCGTCTCTATTATTGGCATTACTATTTTTAGAGCCCTTGTTCAAGTGGCTTAACTGCTTGTTGGATGTACATGCTCAAGTCTCCTAATTCTATATGTAGAATTAGATCTTCTTAGCTTTGTAGTAGTTATTGTTGTAGAGAGTGAATTATTGTAATTCATTGTGTGAGAAGAACAGTAAAAAATTGAATCAATCCAGGCTTGTTGGAGTTGATTGTTCTTGAGAGAGAGCTCTTGAGGAATAGAGATCTATTGAGAGATCTATACATCTAGGAGAGGTGTGGAAGAAAGAAGCTTTCTTCAATTGTATTCCTTTGTAAAGAGCTTTGTTAATACAAGTTTTCAAGGTGTTTTCTTGTATCTCTTGTTCTTGCTATTATCATTCTAATTACTTGTCAATCTGGTTTAATTTTGCGTTTATTGCTTTCACAATTGTAATCTATTGTTGGATTGATCCCCCAACAGACTTGTGAAGTTAGATTACGATTTGAACTTTTTAAAAATAGTAAGAGAGTAAAGAGAAATGTAACTTAAATTATTATAGACTATTTTGACTGAGATAAGGTCTATAAACTTTCATGCAAGTCTAGGACACTATCATAAATAGGTTCTTAAACTTTGTTTCTTGATTAGATAGGAGAGTCAAAACTAGACACCCCCAGCACTGTTGTCCTCAAGATATAAGCTCTATGGGTTTTGTTCACCTACTCAATGTGAGTCTGTGTACCAATTTTCAATTCCTTATTGTCAATATATCTTCCTATAGAGTTAATTATTCATGTGCTTGTATCTTCTATACAATTGAAAGAAACTTTGGCAAATGAGGAAAAAGGGTTAGTGTGTGTAAGATGCACTAGATATGATTCACACCCTATGTGTGGGCATGCTATCTACATACCAATACTCTGAGGAGGGATTAAGCCATATGTAGTTCTCCCTTTAAGAGTGATTTGTGCAATAGTGAATTGAAATGCAAAAAATGCTAAAACTAGGTAAGCTTGAGATGACTAGGGATTGGTGTAAGGTCTTGAATTGTCTTGAAAGTGTATAGGCTAGTTGTATGTAGAGAATATGGAAGATTTCTTGAGTGGTCTTGCTTGTATTCTTGCTTGCTTGAGTGATATTTTCCAACCCTTTCCAAATGATCTTTTAATGGGATTTTATAGGGATCTATTGGTCATGGGTTAGATGAAATTGAACTAAGAAGACATAATGGACAAGATAAATTAGGTGAAAATGGTAATCTGGGCTCAAAATGTAATTGGATAGAAGCACTAAAAAGGGTACACCCTAGGTTCCAAAACTACTATCAAACTTTGGTGTTATTATCCTAGGTAGATGAGACCTAGGGGGATGGATTAGTCATGAAGAGAGGGTCTTGGATCAGCTCGGGTTAAGTCTAAAAGGCCACGAATGACTAGAAATTAGAAAAAATAATCCTAAGAGGGTCATGAGAGCAAGCAAGAGGGACCTATGGATTTATTGTCTTTAGCCATGCCAAGTTACCAATTTTTGCATTTTATATGATTCCATTTTCCCCTCCTTTATTCTACTAATGCAACAAAGTAAAATACTAGGATTAAAAAAAAAGAAAGCATACCTAAAATTACCTATAAAGGTGAATCCCATGAAGCTTATGTGATGCTGAGTAATGTTGGATAGTGTATAGAGATCACATTGTGCAAGTATGAATATGTGAAAGGAAACAAAGAGTAGATCAGTTTTTATTATATGTGATATAAAATAAGAATGTACAAAGCTGGGTAAGAGAGAGAAAGGAATGAATACACCTCATCAGATATTGAACCAATACAAAACCTTTTGTGATACTAGGTAATGTTCAGTAATTTTAGATGTGATGGATGATCTTATACCAAAAATTATATCATGAACAAAGTTGAGTGCACAATTCCTTGAAAAGTAGCTCAAGAATGCAAAGGTTGACCCTTTGGCTCCATCATCACCTACTAAGTGAAGATAGATGATCATGCATGTGATAATCAATGTCTAGATTATGTGTTTAATCCCTTTGAATAGGTGGCTTAAGAATATAAAGGTTGGCTCTTTAACTCCATCATTTCCCCATGAAGTGAAGCAAAGAATTGATACCAATATTTATGAATGTGTAGATCATATGAGATGGATTTTGAAGCCCATGAATGCTCTATAAATATGATAATGTGGTGTGGATAGCTAAATGTGTACTAAAAACTAGGCCAATATTGGCCAACTCAAAAAATATGGAGATTAGGCTTGTATGAAAGCCACTCCAAAATTGAAAATTTGGCTTATGTAGAAGTCACTCAAGAACTTGGGTACTTGAGAATGTAGATGTTAGGATTGTATAAAAGCCACTCTAAAATGATGCTAACCACATACAAATGGGATAAGAAATGCAACTATTGAGAATGCTTGGGTAATGTTAAAAACTAAAAGAAAATAAGCAAAAGTGTTATGCAATATACCCCTAATCAATGGTGTTTGAAACATGGATTCTGATCTAGAAGTTGTACCAACTATTGTGTCTAAAATTGAATTGAAGACCAATCATGTCATGCAAAATGCCCCCTATGCTTGGATTCTCATATAAAATTGTATTAAAAACTATTGATTTGAACTAGTTTAATTGTGCAAAATTGTAGTTGAACCTACCTTTTTGCCTACTTTTAGAAAACCTAATTTTTCTATTGTTTGGATAGGATCACTAAAAATAGGACACCCTAGTTTATGATGCTATAGTCTAGCCTCAATGATATTGTCTTGGGCTGAAACTAATCATTATTCTAGAATCTTGACTATCTCTCTGGTTTGTTTTAAGTGGTTTGATGACTGGTTGTTATTTTGGTTGTTCTAAAACTAGATTTTTTATCAATGGGAGCTCTAATCTCTATAGCAAAACCTCTATTTGGTTCCCCCTCTTTTAAGAGTAGGAATGTGTACCTTGCAATTAATTCCCTTAGAAAAACAAGCCCTACAATTATGTTAAGCTAGAAATATACATGATATAGCAATGATAATCAACAAAATATCTCAAGATATAGCATGGTTTTATTTGAGAGATTATTGGATCAATAGGGGTATGCCTAGATAGATGTAATAATGTAATAACATGTGCAATGTACTAAACTATAATTGAAAGTGTTAGTTATTATTTTTATAAGTTTTTATTTTGTTAGTTGAAGGGATGAAGCATGATGTCCATCAAACATCCAATTAAATAGAAAAAATGCATGATATGGATCATGGCATTACAAGCAATCAAAATAAATCAAGCAATAAGTGCACAGAGAAAGAAGCAAGATGCATATAAGGGTGGCCAAGAGGCCAAGAAAATAAGGGACATGGGCACATGTCACTCAAATTAGAAAACAAGCATATAAGGCATGTTCAAATGCCACATACACATTATAATTGAAACAATCATGTTGGTGTGGAAGCCACAATCACATGGAGGAATATAGGCAAAGGATATTATCAAATATCTTAAGGCACACACATGAATAAAAGTGAAAGACATTGGCAAATTTCCTAAGGCACATATAGGAGACAAGCAAACATTGGAAATGCAATCCAACAAGCTACGCTAAGCAAGAAGAGAAAGCATGTAATAACTAGAAAGATAGAATCACATCTAACTAATCAAAGCAAGAGTGAAAGTATGCAAGACATGTTTAGTACAAGACTAGGTATATGCTAAGAGACACACAAATGTTAGATACTAGTGAAATGTTGATATATTAATCTATGTAATCTAGTAAGTAATGTACATTAGCATGATAAATGGGAGTGTGTAGTGTAGGAATGACATAACCTAGATGGTGTAGTCATATGGAAGATGCCCCCAGTGGGTATGTATATCTAATTGTGTCTTGAATGTAGATTTAGGATGCCCCCTCAATGGGTAGAGTGAAGCAATTAAAGAGATGGATATCACTACACACACTCAAATAATATCAAGTGAAGCATGTTAATGTAGATAAATTGACATACAATATAATGAAACAACAAATGTAAGTCCTAGCATAGTAGTAGAAATATAAAGCATGGATGATGCATACAATTAAAATGTTTGTGTTGTTTTGAAATTTTTGAATGTTTTTGGATTTTGAAATGTTATATTGTTTTTGTATTTTTGGAATATTTTGAACTATGTACAATCAAAGTTGGAAAGAGACTATGTATAACTATGTAAATAAAGTAGTATGTACATGGGCTCTGATGTTTTAGTCTTTTCCTGATGTTGTTGTCCTGAATATCTATGCTTTATGGGTTTTGTTCACCAACTCAATGTGAGTCTATGTACCAATTTTTAGGTTCTCCTTGAAAGCAGAGCTCCTTGTAGAGTTGATTCTTTGTGTACTTATCTTTTTTATGCAATTGAATAAACTTGGGCAAATAAGGAAAAGGGGTTAGTGTGTGTAATATTTATTGTACATGTTTCACACCTTGTGTGTGGTCACGTTTCTTACATACCAATACTCTGAAGAGAGATCAATCCATATGTAGTTCTCTCTTTAATAGTGCTTGTTGAAATAGTGACTGAAATGCAAGAAATGCTAAAACTGGGTATGCTTGAGATGGCTAGGGACTAGTCTGAAGACTTGATTTAGCTTGAAAGTGTATATGTTGGCTATATTCAAAGAATAGGGAAGATTAATTGAGTGGTCTTGCTTATATTATTGTTTGCTTGAATCATATTTTCCAACCCTTTCCAAATGATCTTTGAATGGGATTTTATAGGGATCTATTAGTCATGAGTTAGATGAAACTAGACTAGGCTGACATAATAGACAAGAGAAATTAGGTAAAAATGGTAAGTTGGGCTCAAAATGTGATTGGATAGGAGCACTAAAAAGGGGACACCCTAGGGTCCAATACTATTGTCCAACTTTAGCACTATTGTCTTAGGTAGATAAGACCTCGGGGGATAGATTAGTCATGAAGAGAGGGTCCTAGCTCAACTGGGGTCAAGTTTAAAAGGCCATAGATGACTAGGAATCAGTGAAAATAAGCCTAAGAGGGTCATGAGAGAAGGCAAGAGGGACCTATGGATTGGGTGTCTTTATCCATGCTCAAGTTACCAATTTTTGCATTTTATATGACTACACTATTAAATCCAAGGGTGTCTCAATAACATATCGAAGACTCCTACATGAGGTACTATAATAAATTTGGTGTCCATGTGTGTTGAAACAACCTATAATGTAAGGTGATCACACCAAGATAAATATGAATGTGACAATTGAATCCTATAATCACTATTGTTGAAAGATAAATATCTTTATCTATATACTCGAGATGTGAGAGAAGTGTGATGGTGCACATATTCACACTTGACCCATTATCAACCATGACACTATGTATAGGTTGATGATAAATAAAAGATTTTATGAATAAAGAGTGTTAATCAGATTCATCATCAACAATCTCATGTTCTAAAAATTGTGATGAGTGGCCTAGATGGCACTGAAATAGTAAATGCACCAATGATTCCATTCAATGTATGGAATGCCTCTACATGATATGAAAATGGTGGAAGGTGTGCATTGTATTACTAATGCACTCCATATATTTTTTATCTCTTAACTTGTGTGCTTTGGAAAAGGATCACTAAATATTTTTATTATGTGATTCTCACTTGGTTGTACCTTAGTGTTGTCGATAGGTGTGTTGACATCAATGATGTTCTCATCTATCAGATCCTAAATATTTTGCCTCAAATCGTTGAATCTATTACTAGTATGCCCTAGTGTTTGATGATAATAAAAAAATGGTTTGATCAATCCTTTTAGAAGGGGCTTAGTCATATCAATGTCTTTAATGCGGGGGTTGACATGAAATTGTATTCTAATAACTTCTATAAAACCTTGTAGAGAGCTTCTAGTAAATTGGTAAACTATTTCCTTAGAGGATTTGATAATGAAATACATATTTAGGTTGTGAAACTCTATTCATTACTATCTTTTGATCACTATTGTTCTCATTTGACTTCACCTTGTATGGTGTCTTACTCAGATTCTAAGTGTGAAATGTAGAAATAGGATTCATTGCATACGTAAGCTTGTTCTTTACCAATAACTTGACTTCTCTTTCCTTAATTGTATGAGACAAATATGTGAGTGACAGAAACTTCTTGAACATAATGGATTTATGAAAATATGGAAGCAAAATTTTCTTGAATGTATCTTGAAAATATTTATTTTTCATAAGATTGGACATTTTAGATATCATGGTCTTATACCTCAAGATATATTATGTGATAGGCTAATTGGATTCTTGCTTGAGTTGAGCAATTTGAGCATATGAAATATTCTCACATATGTTGCTTGAGAAACATTTAATAAATAATTTTGTTAACAAATTAAATGCATTAATTGATTGATGTGATAAATTATAGAACAATATCAGATCATATTCCTTTAAACTTCTAGGAAATAACTTAATCAATAACTTAACATTTGATGCATAGTCCAAACATGTTACGTGAAAAGCTCTCAAATGTTGTTCATTGTTATGTTTTCAATCATATAATGTAAGCTTAAGTGCGAAAAAACTGGTTCAAAATTTATAAGATGCAATATGTAATGCCAACAGAGTGTGCAATAGAGTGTGAGTATCAAACATTTGATTAGATTTTAAAGCTCCTTGTCAAAAATGTAACATCTTTGTTTGTAGAGTGTGAATCTCGTGCATAAGAGATTTTACATTGGGAGAAGAAGAATGTGTGCTAACCAAAGGTGATCTCTCTAATGATTGTGTATGAATTGGCATGTTAATACACTAAAATACTTGGGTTGCCCCCATGGTAAATGAAGGTACAAAATTTGTATCGAATGATATGTAAATGGGTAGAGAAACCATAGTAGTAGAAGTATTAGATGTATTAGCCATGCTGGCACATTTTATGTTCAAAAGAGTTTGAGAATTTGTATGATAATTATGAGGATGTTCACGAATTATTTCTCAAAAAATATTAATAACTTCCATTTTGTTAAACTTTGGTTGTTCATCACCTATAGGTGGAAGTACATCTTGGTGTTCATTTTGAGGACCAAGGTTATCTTGATCATACTGCTCATGCTCTGAAGTAGTGTCATCAACCTATACATGCTCATTTTATTCATTAACATATGAAGGTTTAGATACACCCTCATTTTTATCCATGTTATATGCATTATCAAAATAAATCTGAGTATACTCAATTGGAATACTACTTAATCTAACATTTCATCTAAGAGAGGTAGAAACAACTTTCTTACATTGCATAAGATATGAAATAAAATATTGGAATATTACTACTAATAAAGAATTTACAAAATTTGAAGAACACTAATATAGCAATTATAAACAATAAAAAGGAGATAAACCCTAAGAAAATTTATAATTAGAGTTTTACAATATTCAGTCAATAGACAAGTTTACCAATATTTTTTATCAAAAATTAGGAAATAAGAGGTACAATATGCTAATTGGGTAAAATGAACTGAACTAAATTAATATATAAAATATATACATAAATTAAACATTTAATGATTTTTAATTTACTATATATGTAAAACTATTTAAAAAACCACAAGAAATTAATTGTTGAAACTAATCTTATTTGGATATATTTTTAATTAGATTATGTAAATAAGCAAGTTTTAAAGGGATCATGCAACCACTAGCATAACAAAAGGAGTATTAGCAAAAAATAGTCAAAAAATAGAAGCAATTCAAAAAAGAAGGCCTTCAGCCTAGTATAGAGTACCGCTAACCCAAAAGCAAAAATAGACCAACAAAACAAACCAACTAAATAGAAATGACCATAAACCAATTAACTCCTAGAATTGGAAAGCTCCTCAAAATTTGAATTTTCCTGACTGGTCTCCTGCTCTTCCTCAGTCTCTGGGCTAGATTTCTTTAGCAAAGTCTTTGTGATTTTGCCCCTAGTCCTCCTTGATGGGACTTCATCTAATGTCAGCTTGGTCGTATCCTACACAAGGAATTCTTCCAAATTTCTACTGGGTCTATTTTTTCATGGACAGAGTATATTTCATCTTCAAAACAATGTTCAAGTCATTATTGAGGTTAACTATAGCTACCTTGAGTCTATTCCAGTCTGCAATGAGGTCAAACATAGCCATACCAACCTATTCTAGCTTATCTAAAAAGACCCTCAATTCCTTGTTGTGTTGGTTCAAAGAGTTATCTAGGGACAATGTGAGAGTGATATTAGGGGTGGGAGTTTTAATGGTGGGAATGGAGAGGAGCTTGCATTTTTTTGTCGAGGGTGAGAAGGGGGTGGTCAGGTGGTTGAGGGAGGTCTAGAAAAGTGTGGTGGAAGTGGAAAAGGAACCTAGGATGGGGGAACTTTTCGCTATGGTCACAGCCTTAGGGGATCAAGTAGGGGGATCTTCCATAGGGGGTCTTCAGTAGAGGAGAGGGGTTTGATCAAAATAGGTTCTCCTTTTTGAATTAACAGAAAGACCAATCCATGGTGTATGATTTCATTCTTATTGCTAACCTAGTATGCTAGAGCAGTGCTCTCCAATGATTTTAACAGATAAAAAAATAGAGTGTATCCTTTAAAATGATTGAGTTGAAGGAAGTGGTGTGCGAATATGACTGCAAACTCACCTTCTAAGGTGAGATATTTTATCTCCTACAAATAGATATCTAACCAACATTTTGGGAGGCTGAGTCTTGGAAAGTCTTTTTTGTCAGTTTTCATCTCTTTATCTATTTTTAAAAAAATTTGCATGAGCTTCATCTTCCTAATACCATCTTTGAATGCTTTTGTTGCAGTGCATGGCATTCCCATCACCTCCTCAATATTTTCCTCTAAAACCTCGATGTATAGAAGCCTCATCCTAATAATTCATTTGTCCCATGCAAGAACAAAGTCCTTTGACAGGTTTTCATCATAGTCAGTTATACATTACATAAAAGAGGCCAAACCCCATTTACAACATTTTTTCTAGATTTTTCTATTATTTTGAACATTCAAACATGATAGAGGTTCCATTTGGTCACTCTCTCCTCCCATTGTTATCTAATTACAATAGGAAATGCCAATAATACTTATGTTGAATTTAAGTGAAGTGAAGTTCCCAATGGAAATTAATGCAAGAATGGGTTGGAAATAATTAGCCCACTCACTTCACACATAAATCATTAAAACATCAAACAGGACTACCAAAATCAGCTCAAGGAAAATACAAGGTGCAATCATAATTGAGGGTGCACAAGATATGGGATGGGTTATGATTAGGACTATCCCACATGACCAGATTAGCAACTTTAATGACAAAATTTTCAAATCAATCCATCATAAAGTTCCCCTCCCTATACACATGGATAATGGAAACATATACAAAAGAGCTTAAAAGGTTATGAGTGTCATCAATTAAAGTTTTTATGGTATGGGGCAAGATCACCTTACCATCAAGGGCCTAAATTATATTAAAGGAGTCCCCTTCAATCATGATGTTAAAAATGCAGAGGTGAGAAGCAAGTTGAATGCCCCAAAAGTTTGCCATAACCTCTACCACATGGTTGGTTTGGTGGCCCAAATGACCCACACAAATAGCAACAATAACACCATCATGATTCTTAACCACCCCACCCACCCCCATGCTTGCCCTAGGTTGCCTTTTGAGGTTCCATCAAAGTTGAGTTTAAGCCACCCAAAAGGGGGATTCGACCATTTGGTGTCATGGTGAGCCACCACGAATGTTGTTGTAACCACCATTTGAGATAGATTCTATGAGGAAAGAAATAGAGATTCAGACATGGAGTTGTTGACTTTGTCTTTAGGAATAAAAGCATTCTAATTATCCACTATAGAAGAACACATGCATTTGAAGATTAACCAAGGATGGGAACTCCAATTCTCAAAAATCTAATCATTCCTACCCTTCCAAATTGCCCAAAAGGAATGAAGAAGGGTAAGGTTCCATAAGAAATAAAGAGATGGAAGGGACCAGGGAGGTTTCCATTGTTGAACAAGTTCTTGAATGGATCTTGGATAGACCCAAGAAACAAAAAATTGATTAAGCAACTTGTATAGCACTGAACAACTGAAAAGAAACTCTAGAAATAGGTGTTGAACTAACTCTGCATTGGCAGAACAAAGTGAATAATGATTAAGAATCATTATACCTCTCTTGATAAGTTATTTGTAGTGAGAATTTTATTTTGAATAGCTAGCCAAAATAAGATATTGATATTAGGGATAAGGTGTTTTAACCAAAGAGATCACCAAAAGTCCCAATGATCCTCCAAGGCTAGGTTCACTAAATAACTTGATTTCATTAAGTAACTCCCATTATCTTTAGTGAACTAGATAATAACATCCTTCTTAGGGAATCAGGGTATATGAATTTGTTTGATTTTAGAATTGAGTTCACATAGAGTCTAGGAATCCTCATTCGAGATGTTTTCTAGATAAAGGGATTTCCATTCTAGGGAGCCTCTTGAGAAGTCCCAATAGTCTTTAATTTTAGTGCCCCACTTTGCTCTAAAAATGATAGAAAGGTTGGTCCATTGATTTTGAAACCCAAAGGGGATTTGAGTTAACCAAGGGTCATCACAGAAATCCACCCACTCCCCATTCGCAATCTACCACATGTACCCTTTTTGAATGATTTTCTTACCATAAGAGACCACTTTCTAGAAGTATGAACCATCCATAGGGCCTTCCTCCCATAAAAAGCTATCCTCATTATTACCTTCTAAATATTTGGCCTTGATGATTTGGGTCCATTGTTTATTATCTTTAAGGATTTTCCACCCCATTTTTGCTAGAAGAGCTTTATTCATATCTCTAATTTTTTGAAGCCTGAGTCCACCATTTGATTTGGGCAAGCAGACCTTATCCAAATGAACCTTTGGCAATCTAAACCTTTCTTCTTACCCTTTCCACAAGAAATTGCATTGTATCTTGTCAATTTTAATGTGCAATTTTCTTGGAATTTTGAAGAGGGACATAAAGTAAATAGGAATGCTTTGAATAGTTCTCTTAAGCAATTAGAGCTTACCGATTTGATTAAGAAGATGGCCTTTCCAACCTACAAGTTTGTTTTGGATTCTGTCTACAAGTGGGTTTCAGTATTCATCTTTTAATTTACTTGTGAAGAAAGGAAGTCCAAAATGAAAAGAGGGAAGCTTCCCAATTGGATATTGTCCAGTTTCGATTGAAGTCCTTCTTGGGCATTAATGAAGAAGGTTAAAATTTGGTTGAAATTGATGCTTTGATTGGACACTTTCTCATAATCTAGAAGGATCCTTTTAAATTTATTGGCTTTTTCAGTTGTTGCTTCACCAATTAAGAAAGTATGATTAACAAATTGTTCGTGTGAGACCGGTCTAGAGCCTTGGGTTATTTTGATTCCCTTAATAATACCTATGTTTCTAGAAAAAGTTATCACCCTTCCTAGGGATTTAGAAAGAATGATGAATAGGTAAGGGGATAGTGGATCCCCTTACCTTAGCCCTCTGGTAGCTGAAAAGAGTTATTTTAGGATCCCGTTGACAATGATCGAGAATCTAGGGGTGGAGATGCAACTTTGAATGATGGAATGGACAAAGGGACTGAATCTAAACTTGTTTAAGATTTTATCTAAGAATCTCCAAGAGACTCTATCGTACGCTTTATTCATATCAAGTTTGATGAACATTCCATGATTATTGTTCAAGTGTATGGAATGGTTTGCCTCATGAATGGTGATAACCCCATCCATGACTTGTCTACCTGGGATGAAAATTCCTTGGTGTTCTTTTATGATTGTCTCCATAATGAGTTGAATTCTTTTGACCAGAGTAACAGAACAAATTTTATACACCATAGAATATAGGCTTATTGATCGAAAGTATCTGAGCTAATTTGCTCTGAGTTTTTTGGGGATAAGCACAAGAAATGTATTATTCAGATCTTTTAGAATTATCCCTTCTCTGAAGAATTCCTATACTACAGCTTCCACCTCTGAGAGAATGATTTCCCAAAATTTTTGAAAAAATATTGGAGGAAATCCATCTAGGCCTGGGGCCTTGCCTCCTTCCATTGATAACATTGGTGCCTTGATATCTTCCACCAAGGGAGGTTTCAGAAGAGTAATGTTATCAGCTTGAGAGATAAGTCTTGGTATGTTGCGAAGCATTTTTTCCTCCAGGAGTTGTTTTGGGGCACAACTTTCTTTGAGCAGATCCCAGAAGTATTGAATAAGTTATTCTTCAATGTCTTGTAGGTTCGTACATTTTCTTCCATCATCCTATACTAGTTCCTGAATCAAATTTTTTTCTTGTTTCTAGAAGCCTACTGATGAAAAAATTTAGTGTTTTTGTCGCCCTTCTTCAGCGAGAAGCATCTAGAGTTTTGTTTCCAAAAATCTTCTTCTTTGGCTTCAAGATTATGATAGGTACTAAGGAGATCCTTCTCAAGAGCATAAGTTTGTTCATTATTACCATGAATCGAGGAGAAGATTTCCAACTTTCTGAGTTCTTCTATGTGTTTCTTTTGAGTAAAAATATTACCAAAAACCTCCCTATTCTAAACTTTTAGTTTGGTTTTTAGGTAATTAAATCTCTTTACTAGAATAAACATGTGAGATCCTGAAAATGGTTCTTGCCACCAAGTCTTAATGTTTTCATGTAGATTTGGGTGATGCATCCACATGACTTCAAATCTGAACGAAACATTTTTCATTTTGGGGATGGTGTTTCCTTCAAAAATAATGGGGTTATGATCTGATCCAATTCTGTGGAGGGAATATAAGCAGTTGTTATTGTGGTGATCCCAACACAGGGAGACTAAGCATTTTTCAAGCCTCCCTGTATTAGATCTTCCCATATCCTTCGGTTTGTCAATGTGAAAGGATTTCCTTTGAGATTAACGTCCACTAGTCCAACTTTTGTTATAAAATCATTGAGATTTGCCATGGTATTTGTGAAATCCATAATACCACCTTTCTTTTTCATAGGAGACAGAGGGAATTGAAATCCCCTGCAAAAAGCCATTTCCAACTACCACTGACTTTTCTGAAAGCTATCAAGTCATCTGAAATATTTCTCCTGGCCATCATAGAATTGGGAGCATAAAGGTTGGCTATTATCCATTCCTTTTTGGATATTTTACTTGTGAAGAGCATAGCTATATGATAGTTGTTTTTGACAAGAAGTTCCCCTTTCAGTTCGTGCAGTTTCCATAGGGTGGTAATTCCACTAGAGGCACCATCTGAGCTCGTACATCGTGACTTTGATTCTTTCCGTATGAATTTATTACTTTTTTGAAATGATTATTCTGACATTTTAGTCTCTTGTAAAAAAATGATCATTGGGTTGTTTCTATTTATTAGGTTACCAACCAATTTTTGTTTTTTAGGATTATTCATTCCCCTTACGTTCCAAGAAATGAACTTCATTGCTTCTGTCTAGTGAAGTGGTTTGTAAGGGTTCTTTGAGAACCCTTAGCGATTTCATTGATAGTCTCCTTTCGCGCTACATTTTTTGAGGTTCTACTAGAGTGTTTTTATCCTTCTCCAATGTCTGATTTCTCCCCGCCTCTTTTTTATTTTGCTTGTGTCTAGTTTGTGGAGCATTCTCCTTTCTCCTTCTTAGCCATAGCTATAATGTTATAAGCCGGGGAATCAATATGAATAGATCCTCCACTGTAAAGCATCTCCAATCTAATGGTGCTTGGTGGGCTTTGAAATGGTTCCGAATTCACCACACCCAACTAGTTCGATGGTGATACAAAATTTATAACTCACTTTATTTTTAATTTGGATAATTTAATATAACTCACTTTATTAATATTAAAAATAGGTTTAATAGCTCAATAAAAAATCAATCAAATCAAAACTTAAACGCCTTTTTAAGCCCGACTTTTGTCGAGTAAACCAATCAATTGTGGTTTAAAGCGTTCCATATTGATGTGTGAAGCTACAATTTTTTTTTAATATTTCATATTTAGATATCCGTTGGCTCCTTAAGTAAGGTTTCTCAAATCCTTTTTTATATATTTAGAAATGTATAACGCCTTTTTTTAGGCCACTTCTGGCATAAGTTCATGCAAACTTATTTTGATTTATGCCTTAAATTTTTATAAATTCAAAAGGACAACGATGTTTAGTAGTTTTTTTTTTTTTTTTTTTTTTTTTTTTTTTAATTCATATTTAAATATGGTGTTTTTGCGATATCATTTATTATCAACTTAAAAGTTTTTTATGCAAAAGTAATTAAAGGCTTTTAAGTTAACTATCAAAAAACAACTAAAGCTTTTTATTGTTATTTTTTTTACATATTGGGAAGGCTTTTTTTTTTTGGTTGTTGGGTGAATTAAATTATATATATATAGAAATATATATAATAAAATAACATTTAAACCAATTTAATTTGGTGTTTGATGTGGACTTTTAATTTTTTTCAATTTTAATTTAATTTTATTGTTTTTTAAGTAAAGTAATTTAATTCAAAATCTTATTATTCATGTTTATTTATTGGGAGTATTTTTCATTTTTAAAAATTTCATTAAGATGAATGTTTTTAATTGTTATTTGAATCAATCAATATTTCTAATAATTAATTATTTTAATGATAGTGAAATTTATATCTTTTGTTTTCATAACTTTTAAAATGTTCCAATTTTTAGTTTTTAAGAAAATAATGCAAAATATATTTTTTTAAATGAAGAAATTATTGTACTCAAACCACAAATTGCATGTTAAAATGATACAATTTTTAATTTGCATAAGTTGGTTATTGCACTTCAAAATACTTTTCATAATATGACAAACATGTAATTTTCTTTGGATGCTCTCAATGATAAATTCGTGTCTTTTGCACATGACACTAGCTCTCATAATGGTGAAATTTATTGTACTTATCAAATCCCTGAAACTTCGTTAAACACTTTTTCTACCAACCTCAACTTAAAAATCATGCATAGTATGAGATATTCGAGATGTGCACTTGATAAGTGTGAAGGTGTTATTCTTAAACTTATTTTTCTTAAATCAAATATAAATTTTAAAGGTCTTGGCTATAATTCTTCAAATACTTCTAATAAAAATTTGGAATCATATTGTCCTCTGCATCGAAAGACTTATAATATAATTTTCTCTGATTATAATGCTTGTAATGCTCATGCTTTGATTAAAAATATTAAACCTTGTGTGCATTATAGAAAACATGGGCATCGTATATCTAAATTTTGAAAATTACATCCATATAAATTTTGTGGTAAATCTATGCATGACACTTTGCTCTGTTAGAAAATGACTAAATCACCTTCTTCAAAGGTTAAAATTGTTTGGATTCTTAAAATGATGGATCTTCTATAGACTTTGATGTGTCTTTATATGATGCGTATTCGATTGTTGTTCAATACACATCTTTTGCTAGCAACACATCTTCTTTGATTCTTGTTACAAAAGAGATATGCTTTGATTATTTTAACTAACTTTTTATTGTGCAGGATTTTATACTTTGATGAAAGTTGTTTTTAGCTTAATTTTACTTAGTTGTACATATATTTTTAGTATATTATGTATGTAGATTGTATTTTTTGATAAATTAGTTACTTAAATTGAAATATTAGTGTTAGCATATTTATTTTACAGGGTTTCATAGATCATTTCTCTTTCTTGTTGGTCTTTGTTCTATTACAGATCGACCACATTATCTGAAAAATATTCTTGTAGATTCTTAATGATCACACTTTCATCTTTGTGACTTTTGATGGCACCTTCTCTTCATCTTTCTTCTTTAAACCATTATAGTTCGTCTTGAAGATAGTTTCTATTAAGGGAGAGTATTTTAAAAATTTCAACTCCCTTTTTTGTTTGTAAAGGTTTTCTCCACTTTTATAATCCCAAATTAAGCTTAAGGGAGAGTGTTAAATAATTAATACTATTTGGATCTTTTATATAGGTTTTAGGTTGATCTTAATTCTTATGTGTGTATGCATTTATTATATTTATAAATACACTTTATTATAATCTTTTGATGTGTCACTCATCTCTCTAGTCCACTTGTTGGATTTAGGAGTTACTCTCACAAGTAACTTCTCCCCTCACATGACACACATATTCTCCTCACTTATAAGAGGATTAATACATTTGACACACGTGTTGAAACTTATTCATATAACTTTTTTTCTCTCTTAGCACTTTATAAATAGTTCTTCTCTCTCAATCTTCAATACTTACTTCAACACAACACAATCTTTTTAATCGAGTCTTACTCTTGAATTTTTTATGCTCTCTTAGTCTAAAGTCATTATCCTAGCTTCTTCATGTTATTGTAATTGGAGACTCATTATTTTAAGATTTTAATACAATTGTGGGGTTTTTATCTCATTTTATAGTTCTCCATTTGTCACCTTCTCAACTTTATGGCTTATTTCTATCAAGGTGATATTGTTCTTTTACATTCACTTGCTCATTTATATCAACACCATTTTGATCTAGGAAATAAATCTAATATAAATAACTTAGCTAAAAAATCATAATGCAGTACTATGATTGAGACTGTAAAATAAATTATGTGATTGTGTGATGACACTAGGAATTAGGATCGAGGCTCTACATGATATCTGGATAAGGATGTTGGAATTGGATAGGGGCACAATGCATTGGTGTCCTTGGGGATTGCTATCATCTGAAAAGGATTTTGCACTCTATAAAATTCTACGTCTGTGTGATGTCACTTGTTGGTCCTATTTATTTGTTTTGTGATGTTCAATATGTTGGGAAATCCATTGTATACCTTCTTCACTAAAACCCTAATTCATTGACATAAAAGGATGAATAAAATCATGAAAAAAGGGGTTACTATTTGAATTTGTGATTGACCTCAACACCCTCTATATTGAGTGATAGCTAAATATCAATACTCTGAAGAGGGATCAAATTCCATGTAGTTCTCCTATGTTATGGTGGTGTGTGTAAAAGAGGTGAAAAATATTAAATTTTGTTACAATCTTGGTGTGATTAGATGCTTCAAAAATGGATTATGACCTTGGAGGTGTATTCAAACTTGCTCAAGGATACTAGATTATGTGGACTCTGAATTGGAAAAAATGAGTGTTTTTCTCTCAATGTGCAATTAGATGTTTTTGAGATTTTTAATCATTTTAGCCTCTTGTGTGTAAAATGGTTTGAAATGTGGATTTACAATGATATTTTGGGAATTATTTTGGATGGGGATTGCTAAAATTATAAGACAACCCATTACATGAATATAAATTTGAACAACTAACCATTATTCAGTGGGAGGATGTAACTAGCAGAATTGGACAACATGGGAAAGCAAGATAGTCTAAATAGGGTGATCTTATCCATAAAATATAGATGTTAATAGAGGTGTGGCACAAGGTATATTTTGTAGGTGACTCGCATGGCCCGAGACAACAACCTCAATTTTTTTTTGATATTATGGACTTTACCCTAGAGCCTATGTCATCTTTATCCCTTGCCCCTAGTGATACTCCTAAATATGCATGACATTATGCATCTGAAACAAAAAAAAAAGGATAAGTTAAGAATTCCACAATGATATAAGAAAAATAAACATGATTTATTAATAAAATTGTAAAAATAATGCTTATGTTTTATTCTTTTTTAGAATAATGGAGTTTTATTCCTAACTAATGAACAGGTATGGAGTAAAGTAAATCAATAAATAATGTGCAATAATTAGACCACTGATTTATGTAAATAGATTGTATTTTTATCTTTTCTAAAAATAGTAATAAATAAGATAAAATATGACTTAGCTTATTCTATGTTTTTTAGTCTGAGATAGGGTCTAATAATTCAATTACAGGACTGGGATAATGTCAAAAACCAATTCCTGAACTTTGTTTTCTAATTGGACAGGAGCATCAAAAGTGGGACACCCTATTGTTCAGTGTTGTAGTCTTTTTTTGGTGCTATTGTCTAGGTGATCTAAGTTTTTTAGGTTTTGCTTGGTAGGTCTATGTTACCCTATCAATGAAATATCAAAGCTTGAAAGTCTACAGAGCTTGTTATGCATTTGTTTTAATTTTCCAAGCCCTGGGAAATCTTTGTGCTTAAACTTGAATGGTAACTTGGGAAAGAGAGAGAAGGGTTTAGTGTGTAAAAGATATGTTGGATGTACTTTACACCTCGTGTGTAGGCACACTACCTATATACCAATACTCTAAGGAGGGATCAAGCTAATGTAATTCTGCCATTGAAGTGTTTGGTACAATTGTGTATAAAATGTAACTAGATGCAAAATTAGGTGTACTTTAGATGGCTAGGGACTGGTGCAAGGGTTTTAATAGGCTTGGAATAATATTATAAACTTGTATACAGAGAATAGAGAAAAGTGCTTGAGTGTATTTGATTGTATTCTTGATTCTCTCTTGTAAATGAGTATCAAACCTTCTAAATGGACTTTGAATGGCATTTTATAGGGGATTTAATGATCATGGGTTAAATGAATTCACATTAGGCTGACATGAATTAGGATAAAGATCTGAGATAATATGACTATTTGAGCCAACTTTGCACTTGGACAACAACACCAGAAATAGGACACCTTGGGTTTAAGTGCTCCTATCCAAGTTGGGCATTATTGTCTAGAGGGAATGAGATCTGAGGGGTAGATCTAGGCCTAAAAGAGATGACTAGGTCTATAAGAGTTAAGCCCAGAAGGTTGTGGTTGATTGGAAATTGATGAAAGAAAAGCCTATGAGGGTTGTGCAAGGAAGTAGGAGTACCTATGGATTAGGTGTTATTAACCATACTTAAGTAACCAATTTTTTTCATTTTACATGACTAAATTTACCCCTCCTTAATTCTAGTGATGTAGCAAAGTGAAATACTAGGATAAAGAAAAGTAGAAAGCATACCTGAACTTACCTATAAGGGAGAAGCTCATGAAGTTATGTGGTGTTAGATGTGCATAGAGAGAGCATGATGTACAAGTGTGAATCTATGAAATGAAACAAAAAGTAGATTAGTTATTTTAATATATGAAATAAAATAAGAACATACAAAATCTGAGTAAAAAAAGGAAGAGAAAGGAATTAGTACACTGTATCGAGTATGTGAACCAATAAAAAACTTGTTGTGATTCTGAGTAAGGTTGAGTAATGCTAAATTATGTTGAATGATGTTGTACCAAAATTTATATCATGAACGGAGCTAAGTGCTTAATTCCCTAGAAAGTGGCTCAAGAATTAAAAGGTTGTCCCTTTGGCTCCATCATCGCCTACTGAGTGAAGCTAGATGATCATGCATGTGATAATCAATGTCTAGATTATGTGTCTAATCCCTCTAAATAGGTGGCTCAACAATACAAAGGCTGGCCCTTTGGCTCCATCATTTCCTCATGAAATGAAGCTATGAAGTGATACCAGTATAGAATAGATGTCATATGAGATGGCTTATAGAGCCCATGGATGCTCTAAAAATTTGACAATGTGGCATGGATAGTTAAATGTATGCTAGAAACTAGGTCACTCTTGGCCATTTCAAAAGATGGAGGTTAGGCTTGTATGAAAACCACTCTAAAATTGATGAAATATGTTTATGTGAAAGCCAACTTGGGAAATTGGGTACTCAAAAAGTTAAACTTGTATGAAATTTCAACTTGATAATGATTTTAACCACCTATAGATGGAGTAAGGCACACAACTACTGAGAATGCCTAGGTAATAAATTAAACTCAAAAATAAAAAGAAGACCAATATGCCACACACATTTCCCTCAATCATTGGTGTTTGGAACATGGATTCTAATCTGGAAGTTATGTCAACTACCTATTTTAAAACTAGAAGTGAGATCCAACATACCATGCATGATACCCCCTATATATGGATTCCCTAAGAAAAATGTTTTAAAACTACTGATTTTGATTGATCTAGATGTGCAAAAACTATAGTTAAACTGATATTTTTTCCTGTTACTAGAAAACTTGGGTGTTTTTTGCCTGGATAAGAGCACCAAAATGAGGACACCCTTGTGTTTGGTATAGTTGTCCATTTTTGGTGTTGTTGTCTTGTGTTGAAAGTAGTTGTTGATCTAGAATTATCACTATTTTTCTATTTTATTCTGACTAGTTTGACCTATGGATTCTAAACTAGGTGATTTGAATGTTATTGTTTTGACTACTAGGAGCTTTGATCTCTATGATAAAACCCTTGTTTGTTTCCCCCTTTTCTGAGTGTAGGAATGAATGAACTTGTAATGACTGCATTCAGAAAAAAAGAGTCCTACAAGTGTGTTATGTTATATAGATACATGATATAACAATGATATTTGACAAGATATCTCTAGATATAGCAATGTTTGTATTAAGAGATTTGTTAAATCAATAAGGGTATGCCTAGATAGATATAACAAAGTAAAAGCATGTGCAATGTACTGAACTAGAATTGGAAATGTTAGATGCTAGTTGTTAGTTGTTAAAGAGGGATGGAACATGATGTCCATCATGGCATTCGAGAAAGCAAGGTAAATGCATAGTATGGATCATGTCATTACAAACAAGAACAAGCAATCAAGAAAAAAACATACAAATCAAGAAGAAAGAAGCATACAATCTTGGCCAAGGGGCCACATGAACAAGGGATATGGGCACATGTCACTCAAACTAAAAATCAAGCATATAATGCATGATCAAATTCCACATATACATACAATTTGAAATAAGCAAAGATTGGCATGAGGGCCATAGGCACATAAAAGAGTACAAACAAGGGACGTTGGTAAATGTCCAAAGGTACGCACACATGAATAAAAGCAAAAGACATTGGTAGATGTCCTAAGGCACACATAAGAAACATAATTGAAACTAGAAATGTAATCTAGTCTAGCTACATAAAGAAAGAAAGGAAAGAATGTAAAAATTGGAAAGGTACAATCACATCTAACTAATCAAATCAAGAATGAAAGTATGCAAGACATGTTTAGTACAAGACTAGGTATATGATAAGAGATACATAAGTGATAGATACTAGTGAAATATCGATATAATGATCTGTGTAATCTAGTAAGTAATGTATATTAGTATAATAACTCAGAGTGTGTAGTGTAGGATTGACATAATCTAGATGGTGTTGTCATGTAGAAGATGCCCCCAATGAGTATGTATATCGATATGTGTTTTGAATGTAGAAGTAGGAATGCCCCCTCAATGGGTAGAGTGAATCAATCAAGTTGCCATATGTCATTACACACACTCAAAGAAGATCAAGTGAAGCATGGTAATGTAGATAATTAACAAATAATAGCATAGAACAACAAATGTAAGTCCTAGCTGATAGTAGTAATGTAAAGCATGGATAATTCATACAATCAAAATATTTGTAGTATTTTTGAATTATTTGAATGTTTTTGCATTTTTAAATTTTGTATTATTTTTGTATGTTTGTATAAGCTATGTAAAATCAAGGAAAAGAGATTATATACAAGTAGACTGGGATAGGATGATACTAATCGATGAGTCTCATGGGAAACTTCCTATCATGGTGTCTTGTATCAAGGAGTGGAATCATGCATGAATATGAAGCATGATAAAAATGTTGAGATGATGAATCTAAAATTTGTATATGTTGTAGATTATCTAAAATATTTGAATTAAAAACTAACTATGGGGTCCCAATATAATTCTAAGAAGTGGATGTAACTTTAGGGCTCTTAGGGACCCATCTAGAAGTAGAGATGCTCTCTAAACATGTGCTTTATATGTAAACCCATGAGATCTTAATAAAACTACTCTAGGTGTGAAAATTGTAGTTGAAAGCTATCTAGAATCCCAAAGTTTTGGCATTATATGAACCCTATGTACTGGTGATGGATGTGTCAATTATGTTTGAATATGTACCAGAGGAAGAACTGTAACTAATGGTGAAACTAAAATTGGTGGAGAAGCTAGAACTAATGACTGCAAAGTAGATGGATTTGAAGAGGGTAGTGGTAGCTCATATGGAAATCCACCAACTATAATAACATGATTAGCATGAATGAATTTTATACATGAATTGTTGATGGCACTGCTCAAATTTTCTAAATCCATGGGTGACCAAGTAACATATCAAAAACTCCTACACTAGGAACTATAGTGAATTGTGTGGTCACATGTGTTAGACCAATCTATAAAATAATTTCAATATTACCCAATAAACTCTATATTGCCCACTAAATCCACTAATAACTGTATCTATCAAGGTCATAGCCTACTCTGAATAGCCTAAATATTGTAATAATGTAATGGTACACATGTTGACATTGGAACCATTATCGATGAGAAAACTATGAATGGGTTGATTATTAATATGTGTTATGATAAAGAGTAAATTATAATCTAAATTATACTCCATAATCTCTTGATCTGAGAAGGATATTAAAGGTCTATTTGGAACTCTAGACTCATACACACTGATCATACCACTCAAAATATGTGACTCGACTAAAGGTGCCTAGTATGTAATTGGTGGTGGACGTGCATGATATGCATGGTGAACCCCTGATATGTCCCCTATATCCCATCTTTAATGTTATGGAAATGGATCTAAGAATATTTTCAAAGCTTTATCCTGTGTTGGTTTTGCCTATGGAGGCTCAACTAAAGTTTCAAGATCAAGTAGGTTGTCATCTATCAAGTCTTGTATATTATGTTTCAAACTGATGCATCTATTTGTAGTGTGGCCTGGTGCCTTATGGTAATCACAAAATACCTGATAATCACATCCATTAATAATATGTTTAGTTGGATCAACTTCTCAAATAAAAGGGAGATATATGATATTACAATCTAAAAGCTGTTGTAAAACCCTGGCTGGAGGAATTGGAAGATGGGAGAAATTACACCAAGGGGTTGCTAATAAAACTATATGATAAGGAGGATCTGAAGCTACATTTATTATAGGTTGATTCTACCATTTTGTATTATTCAACTTGACCTTGTATGGGACTTTGTTGTTACTCTTATTAGTTATGTCTGAAATGCTTGTATATTTGAGTTTGCCCATTGAAATGAGTTGCACTTACAATGCCTTTAGTGTATGACACAATTCAGTAAAAGAAGATAATCACTTGAACATAATTTATACATGAAGTGTTGGTAGAAGACTCTATTTGAAGAGGTCCTGTAACTCATGATCTGTCATGGGACTAGTCATCTTAGCCAAGATGGTCTTATACCAAAGAACATAGTATGTGAGATGCTCATTTGGTTGTTATTTATATTGATCAATTTGAGCATATGAAACCTTATCACCAATGTTAATGCTGAAGTGTGTTAAGAACATGTCAATTAAAGGATTGAATGCATGAACCAACTAATTTGGTAGACTATAAAACCATTCTAAAGCATAATCCTTTAGGCTCCGTGGAAATAGCTTGGTAAGTATCCAATCAATGGGTATAAAGTCTAAGCATGTTGTGTGAAATACTCTCAAGTGTGTCTCTAGTTCACCCTTGTCATCATAAAGAGTAAGCTTGGGTTAAACAAAACCTTGTGAAAAGGGTGTAAAAGCAATATGACGTGCCAATGGTGTATGTAGAAGAGCAAAAGAATCCAAAACATGCATAGGTCTAGTGGTACCTTGTTCAAGATGTAGAACCTTGGATTGAAAAGATCTTATCTCTTGCATAAGGGCTGCCACATTATGAGAAAGGGATATACTAGATATAAATGGTGGCATACAGGCAAGTTGGGCTGCTATAGGGGGTTGTTGAGACATAGTTTCCCTCGTAGTGTTATTTTCAACTGGTTGCTCTATGGTTTGAGAAGATTGACCATTGTTTACTTTTTATTATTTCTCTTGTAGAATTCTAATCATGTCATCTTGCATATCAAGATGTTTTGTTAAGAGTTCTTGAAGTTCTCTTTTATCATTTTCATCAAAATCGGTATATTAGGCCATTGTGAAAGTATAAAAATAATTTACAATGTGTTTGAATGTTTTGCAATAAGTTTTAATAGGAAATGTGATATAAAAGGAAAGTATTGAATATAATAAATGTAAAGTCCTAAAAATAACTAAATGGAATTTGCACAAAAAGGATACAAAGCTCCCAAACATGCAAGATGATACTGCAAGAAGCAAATAGGTGCTAGTATATGCAACTAAGGATTTTTCAAAAATATTTATGCAAAATACTGACTTTTTGAATTTAAAATTGATTTTTTGAGTTTGATATGCAACTAAAATTTTAGAAAATGATTGGAAAAGTATTGAAAAATAACTGGGAGCTAGTTAATGTAACTAGGGATTATTGAATGAATTTTTAAAATTAGTATGATAATTTTAAAATTTTGATATGAATTAATAGAAAATTTGTATAATTTTGCATGAAAAAATTAGGAAAAATCAAAAAATATTTATAAAATTAGTAATATATATATATATATATATATATATATATTCCTAGTGTTTGGAATGTGTTTGTATGCAAAAAGGACCTAGTATGTGCAAACTAAGGTTTTAACAAAATATATGATAATTTTGCAATTAACTTGTATACTTCTAATTTTTAAATATAGAAAAAATTAGTAAATATGGAAAAAAATCAGAAATAATTTACCCTAGGGTTTCTATGATTTTTTTGCAAAAATTTGAAGTAACTCAGGTTCACCAAATATTTTATTATTTCTTAGAATAATAGAGTTGTATTCCTAACTAATAAATAGGTGTAGAGTAAATTAAATTAGTAAATAATGTATAATAATTAAGCCATTAATTTATGTAAATAGATTGTATTTATACCTTTTCTAAAAATAGTAATAAATAACAAAAAATATGACTTGCTTATTTTGTGTTGTCCGGTCTGAGACAAGGTCTGAGAATTTACGTACAGGACTGGGACAGGGTCAAAAAATGGTTCCTAAAATTCATTTTATGATTGGACAAAAGCACCAAAAGTGGGATACCCTATTGTTTGGAACTATAGTCCTTTTTTGGCACTATTATCCAGGTGATCTAAGTTTTCTGGGTTCTACTCGGTAGGTTTGTGTTACCCTGTTAGTGAAATATTGAAGCTTGAAAGTTTGTAGAGCTCATTGTGCATCTATTTTAATCTTCAAATCCATAGGAGCTCTTTGTAATTTAACTTGAATGGTAACTTGGGAAAGAGAGAGAAGGGTTAATGTGTAAAGGATACATTGGTATTTCAATTTATTTTCTTCATTTCTTAATTTTGAAGGTAAATAAAAGAAATCTAGTGATTAGGGTATGTAGAAGAATACCTGGTAGAATGCACGCATGAATACAAATGAAAGTGAGAACTCCTCTTTGGTTAGGAAGGAATAACCTAAAAGTAACATAGACACGTGAAAGGGGTTTTTTAGATGGTTGGTTGAGTGGACTGCCTAGTGTGCACTAGATCCAAGAAGCACAATGCTTGTTAGGAGGCTATCAATCCACTTTTTATAACAATTAAGTCTAAAATGATAAAATAAGATATTTGTATTCAATGATAAAAAAGTAAATGCACATAATAAAAAAATGATAATTTTCATATTAAATAAACTTATCAAATTTAGATGTTAAAATGGTTGGGGTCTGGTTCAAAAAATTAGAAAGGGTCATGTGATTAGAGAGAGAGACAAAAAATGGGGTTTGATTAGAGGCAAAAGGGTGGAAATTACTTGCTAGAAAATACTACCATGGGGAACTATCGATGGTTAGGGGAACCATCAGTAGTTAGGAGAATCATCCATTGTTGCTTGTACAAATATGGAAATGAATAAGTCAAAAAGTGCAGATTGGGGGTTTTGGGCAGATAGAGGTGGATACAAGGTTGAAAAGTGGACCAAATAAGATAATGATATTAAAACTAAATCAAAATCAAATGGCATAAGCACAAAACACCTATAACCAAGTGGAAGAATTTTAGAGTGATACAACCAAAGTGACAGTGTTTCAGGCCTTCTAGAATGATTTTGATAGAGTTTTGGATCTCTAGTGGTGATTCTCACTCATTGATATGGATGTCAGATACCTGGAAGAAAGCTTGAATACCTAATAGCTGATAATTCCTCCTTATAACTTTCTCTTTTGATTCTTTTATAGGTAGAATCTACTAAATGGGATGAAAAAAGTTGCTAATTTGATCAAGGGTAAAGTTGCCTATTTTCATAGCTTTAAAATCATTGTTTTAAAGATAAGTTGTCATTTTGGGAAGATGCCAATCTTGCACAAAGAGTTGGCATGATTTAAAGTTAGTTAAAGTTGAAGAGGGGACCTAATTGTAGATGGTTAGGCTAACCGTCGGTGGTTACCCTAACCATCAACAGTTCGTAAGCCAGGGGAAAATTGGTAAAAAAAAGGTGAAAAAGAGGTGATTTAAATGATAAGCAAAAATGGGTTTGGTAAAGTTAGGTTCATAAATGGGCCTAGTTATCATTCCAAAGGTGGGGTGATACTAAAAAAAGTCATATGCAATTTTTAGGTGTCTACATTTTGCCACTTTTTATTATGTATCTTGGGCAAGCTGTAGAATAAAAATAGGAGGTTGGTCAAGGTCTGGGTCTAGTTGCCCCAAGTCATGGGAGGAGGTATCCCCCCCTCAAATCAGGAAATGATTGAGGTTAAAATGAAATCGGGTCATGGTCTGATAGGTAAAATAAAGTGGTTGCATTGGTTGAAGAGACGTGAGCTCATGCACAAAAAGTGATGAAGTGAGATATCAATTATCATGTAATGACTAAATTTGCTAAAGATGAAAAATAAAGTTGGGGTTTAGAAAACTAAGAGAGAGTAACTAGTCTATAACATTGATCATAGCTAATTGATTTAATATTTTCAAGTGATCTATACAAAGTTGGGTAGGTTATAGGTATTTGGGTTAAGAAGTGTTCCCATGAAATAACCCAAGTGGTTGGGTCATGCATGAGTTGGTGCAAAGTTCATATTGTCAACTTGGAAAAATTAGTCAAAACATTCAAATGATAACGCAATGGCAGTGCAAAAGATTCAAAAGATCCAATCAAAATATCTAATCATTAAAGAGGAGTTGGTGAGGTACGGAGGGTAGGGTTGTATCAAAGTTGACTCTAACTGCACATGGTGAGTGGATGTTACCTACATACTTCCCTAGATACCTAGATCCAAAACAACTTCAAGCTAAATGTAGTTCTAGGTAAAAAGGTAATTTGAAGGGATTATAAGGTTAGTGAGGAAATCAAGAGGAAAAGAAATAAAAAGGGAGAAAAAAAAGAACCTAACCGTGGATGGTTAAGGTCCCCTAACCATCGACGGTTAGGGGTAACCGTCTATGGTTCCCTAACTATCAATGGTTGGGGTAAAACCCTAAAATCCTATGATTTAAAAAATAAAAGTAAAAAGTTACGTTACTCATTTGACTTTTGGTGATTTGTGAGCTTAAGCTTGGGTGATTATGACTAGTGATTGTACTAAGAGCCTCCTTAGGTGGAGATTAGTGAGTGGGTGAGGGAGTGTGTGAGCAATAGATGGATGATGAGGATGCAACTAAGGAGGGGTGAGAAAACTCTAACCATGCCATCAAACATGGAATGAGGTAGTTTCTATTTTCAATTGGCTAGAATAATGATAATTAGGGATAGAAAAAGTTTAAAATAGGATAAAATTAAGAAAATTGGGGAAAACAAGATAAGCGGGCCATAATGCCCTAGGTTTTTAGGTAGAGGGAAAATTGGTAAAATGAGGTAAAAAAACAAGATGGAATAGGTAAGGAAGGTAAATAATGAGGAATCAGGTAGGTAAAGTGGTAAATTAGATGTTTTGGTAGGAGATGTAGGGTGATAGGTAGAGAAGGTGGTAGGGTTTTACCGCTAGTAGTTACACATAGTAACTGTGGATGGTTAGACCCTAACAAGTTTAGGTGTATGATGTAAAAATGTGGCACAACAAGGTTCAATTATAGGGGCAATTCAATCGAGGAGGCATGGGAGGACAATTTGAACCCCTTCTTGACATAACTATAAGATCATGATATATATGATTTGGGTCAAAATTATGTATGTTTCTATCTATCATGAATTGAACCAATTAGTTGACTGGTTCAATTAGGGATGTGATTTGGGCAAAGTTGAGCACCTAAACCAAATTTATGGCCCAATCAATTATATAATCTAGATGTAACATGTATGACTTAACTAACCCTAATTTAAAAAAAAATGCATATTAAAATGCAAATGTGGCCAGTTTTAACCCATTAAACCTAAATTAGAGTCTACAATGTGATTGAAAGGGCTAAAGTGGTCATATTTCATAAAATGTTGATCTTAACCCCTAATTTTATCACTTGAACATGTATGTAGTTCTCATAAACCCTAATTTTATGACATATACACATGTACAAACCTGTTACACTAAACTTATAACCCTAAATCCTAATTGTATAACAAACATAACCCCTAAGTTCCTTGATTTCATCACAAATGCATAAATTCATGAATGTGATTAGTGCTAATTTATGAATCTGTTATTCATCTAGTTTTGTAAGGACCTATGATGGGATTTTTGGTAAATTAGCTCATTTTGTATTACATATTGAGCCTTATTGCATCATTTATTAGTCTTATTGCTTCATAGTCTTATCAAGAGTCTTATTTCATCATGTATTAGAGATTTATGCATCATATTAGGGATTTATGCATCACATTTAGCCTTATTACATCATATGATAGCCTAATTAAAACATATTGATCCTTATTACATCATGTGATAGCCTAATTACATCATATGATAGCCTAAATGCATCATATTAGATATTTATTATGTATGATAGTCTTATTGCATCACATGATAGTCTTATTACATCGCATGATAGTCTTATTACATCGTATGATAGTATTATTGCTTCATATTGAGCCTTATTGCATGATATGATAACACTATTGTAACATCTAGTAGTCTTATTGCATCATATTAAAGTTTTATTGAGTGTTATTGCACCATATGGTAGTATTATAAGGAAAAAATAGTTAAATATTAACCTTTTTACTTGTTTATATAGTATACGCCTATACTTCAAGGCACACGTACACATACTATAATACGTACACATTATAGAAATGTGTGCACATTAATATAATACATACACATTATATAAATGCATATGCATTCCTATAATGTATATGTGTTCCTTGAAACAAAAACAAAAAATCACTTTTCAACATCTATTTTTATCCCTAATAGAGATTGTTGTCCCCACAGACATTTCTTACGTAATCTATGTACTTTCTTGGTTGCAATTTTTTTTGGACCCCACATTTGAAGTACTTTCTTGGTTGTTTTTGTCAAAATGGGCTCTGGTTCACATTCAAGGAGGAGGAAGAAGTTGAAGAACAAAACATTAAAGCAATATTGTATCTAATTCTATGTTGTATATAATCTCCTATTGGGTTAGTGAATAATCATCCAAGCATTATTTTCTCTCATCTATTATCAAAGAATCATCAAATTAGAGGATGACCAACACTATATAAAAGGATATACAATCCATGAAGGCATTCTAAAAGTAGACATCTATTAACAAAGTTGGATAATATCATTGAAGCAAAAATGTTGTGCATATAACTATTATCCACTAGCTTTCCAATTTAATCTATGATAACTAATCCAATGCATCTTGTACTACACCTGGGCCTATTAGATGCAACATGTAATGAGTGGTTGAGAGTGAAAAGTAAGATGAATATGAGAACCAAAACAAGAAGTGTGTGTAGAAGAAGTTGATTGACACCTTGGATGTTGTGGAAAGAATGTGTTTGGAGACTTCTATGGTCCAAACCTATGACCATCATCATTCTACTAGGATGTGTGAATTAGTTGGCTAAAATTAAGCTTGAGAAAAATTGTAAAGTATACAACAAAGGCCCATATAATAGCATTGTCGATCGGTGGTGTTGATTGTTGAAAACACTTCAACAAAAAAAAAAGCCTATGAAGAAGGTGACTCCTACTATAAGAGAAAAGAAGGCTTTTTCAAATCTTGTGGATCAATTCACACTGGTAAATAAGGAGAATTTATGTACTAGAGATAAAGATATCATTTGGTGTGTATGAATGAGTTCCACCAATTACACTAGATTTTATTTTGGTTTGCAAGATTCCCTCCAAAACATTGGTAATCATCAAAATGATGAATTATTTCACCAAGACCTACTTGAATATTTATTGTTCAATGTGAAGTGTTAGGCATGAAAACTTTACACAAATATTGATTAAGTCTATTATGCAGAGGATGAACATGAAGAGAAACACCCATACAACCATTTGTGTCTGATTACATAAGCATACTAATCCCACTTGCATGCCACGTTTTGTCCTTAAAAAAGTTAGACTTGTTTGTACATAAAAATTATGAAGCAATAAAATATTATTTTGTTAGGTTTATAATATCTTGTATAAATAATTAAAGATTGTGTCTTCACCAAAATTACTCTTGTCTGATGCCCAAATTGTCAAAGGGCCAAATTTTTATGTATGAAATTCAAAGATGTAAATGATTATTAAATTCAAAGAATTATGGGGCATCATCACTAGTATAGTGACATATCTTATTGAAACTGATGAGAAAATGAATTATGATAATTCAAATGCCAAAGCCCTGATGTTGATCACACTCAGTATCACTGATGAGGTTCAACCTCATATTCAATATGCATCAAAATTGAAGGAGGCTTGGGACATTCTATCTACTATTTATGAGGTGAAGATTCAAACTAAGATATGCCATATCTAGTTCAAGATTCATACTCTCACTATGAAATATGGAGAGAAACTTGAGGAGTTCTTATGTCGTGTGACAGAACCTCAATTAGAACTAGTTGAACTTAGAGAAATGATCGAGGATAAGATATTGGTTCTGATCACAATGAGAGCTCTCCCCTCTCATTTTCACACATTTGTCATGACACTCAACATTACAAAGGAATCAATATCTTTCAAAGAAATGGTGAATTTTCTTAAACAAGAATAAGCCATCTAGTCCATATAAGATGAGTTCAAGGATAAAGGCCTGATTTCCAAGTAACATGCTTCAAAGTTTCCAAAAGGACCACTAAATCAATCACAACAACAACACAAATATGAGATTGAAAAAAGAGGGTGTCATATTTATCACACCAATGTGCATGATAATGATCATTATTAGTGCAATGACTTGACACATGGGTCATCCAATCAAGAGGGCAAATCAAGTGGAGATGATTCACATAAATTAAAAAGATGTCCTTAAAAACAAAAGAAACACAAACATGTAGTGGCACAACATCAATAGGATGATGTATCTAAGTAAGAGGTACAATTAAAAGTAGATTATAGTGTATATAATAATGTAGTTTTTGTCTCCCAAATCTCATCACTAATAAATAATGTTTGGTTGATTGACTCTAGCACCAAAAAGCATATGACAAGATGCAATGAGATATTTGATTCATTGATGAATCAACCCACTGCATATCAAGTTTGAATTGTAGATGATAAATATTATGTTAAAAAATCAATTAAAATTATCACCATTCCTCTCAGGACAAGAACCTATACTCTCATGAATTTACTACATATCTTTGGCTTGACAATAAATCTATTATCTATAAGTCATTTCTTGAATCATAAGGTTATGGTGGGATTCATGATCAAGAATGACACCAAATTGTATCTCCTCTCATAGGAAGGTATGGTAATTACTAAATCAATTTTGAAGGATCATTTATTTTCCCCAGATGTAGTTTCATCATATGTAGTTTCTCTTTCTACCTCTAGGGCATAATCTACTACTCTCTAACATTATCGATATGGGCACCTTTCCATTGACTCCTTGTACCATATCAGATATAAGGCTAGGTACATGGACTTCCTCAGTTATCCCATTATTTTCCTATATGCCCTTGAAGCCTTGCTGGAAAACAACATAGGGTTCTGTTTGATCTGAGTTATTCACATGACAAGGATCAACTTGATGTACTGATCTATCTAGACCCTTACCTACTTATTTTTAAGGATTCAATTAATTCCAATTATTCATCGATGATTTCTCTAAAATACATTGGTTTTATTTGTTAATAAGAATAGTGAATCCTTTACACATTTTAAGGTCTTCCACCAGCTTGTTGTCACCCAGTCAGGGAGGCCTCTTTGTCTTCTCCACTCAAATTTAGGGGGGAATTCACATAAAAGGTGTTCTTGTTATTATTGAAGCAACATAACATCAAAGACCATATGATTACTCCCTATACATCATAACATAATGGAATTATAGAGTAACACAATAGTTTAGTCATAAACATGGCTCATTATATGCTTTCTAATGTGAAGTGAGAGGCACCATTCTAGGAAAATATACTTTCGACAACCATATATCTTCTCAACATGGCACCTATAAAGATCTTATAAGACAATAAAATGGAAAAGGTATGGAATGGTCATAAACATTTGATCTCCCATCTAAGAGTATGTGGTTGTACATCATATATGCATGCCCTAGCTAAAAAGAGGAAGAAGTTTGAATTGAAGCCACTCCAATGCCTTCTATTAGGGTATACTACTACTAAAAAAACATATCATCTCATGGATCCTAAGACATAAAATATTTATGAAATTTGATATGTGGTTTATAATGAGTCATCATTCAAATCATTTACACATAAGTATTTAGAACATACCACCTATCATAGATTGTTCCCATAGTTAGATGATGAAAATGAATAATCTTTTCATAGAGAAGGTGAGCTGCAAGGAGAATAATTCATTAACCTTAGAAATCTATAATATAATTATTCATGAAATCAATAGTATAATTGACATCCAAGATGGGTAGAAATCACCATCAAGGACTCACATCTAAACTCTAATCTAGATACTTCATTAAGAGTTCAAACAAGAAGATAGACGATAAATGAAGTTAATCTTGCACTGATGAGTTCAGTAGTTGCTAGCACCAAACCAAAAATAGTTCAAGAGGATTTATCTCAACCTTAGTAAAAGAAGGCCATGAATGTTAAATATGATGCCCTCATCAAAAATGGGATGTGGGAAGTTGTCGATCTTCTTATAGTAAATAAATCCATTGGTTGCAAGTGGATTTTCAAGACAAAATATAAGGAAGATGGATCCATTGACAAATACAAAGTATGACTTGTTGTAAATGGGTATGCTTAGAAAAAAGGAATTGATTATGAGGAGACTTTGAACCCACTACTAAGATCAAGATCATCAGAGTTGTTTTCATACTCATATCACAAAATTAATGGAAGATTCAATAGATGGACATTAAAAGTTCATTCTTGAATGGTGATATCAAAGAAGTGTACATGACCCAATCCAATGTCTTCACTAATGAAAAACATACATAAAAGGTATGTTATATAATTAATGCACTTTATGGACATAAAAAATCACTATGTACATGGTAAATTAAGATAGATGATCATCTATTATATCATGAATTCATTTGTATCCCCTTATATTTAATTTTTTATATCAAGAAGGTAGGCACACAAAAATTCATTCTTACTTTATAAGTGGATGATCTTGTGATCATAGGAAGTTAAAATGATATTGTTGAAGAAGTAAAGAATGAATTGAATAAATCCTTTGACATGACAGAGTTGGGGCTACTTCATTATTGTATTGTATTGGAGATATGGTAAAAGAAGAATCACATTTTTGTCTCACAGATAAAATATGCCAAGATGCTACTTGAGAAATATGAGATGATCGGGTGTAAACCATTTCAAACTCTGATGGATAAATTTTTATAACTATCTCTATTTAAGGATTCACCTAAATTAGATAAAACTCATTATAGTCAACTTATTGGGAGTCTCATTTAACTTACATATACTAGACTAGATATATGCTTTGCTATTAGCTATCTTTCGAGATTCATGTTGGAGCCAAAGAAATATCATTGGGTTGAAGAAAAGAACATTTTGAGATATATTTTAGGTAAAATATATTATGGTATGGAATATTAGAAGAATTTAAATTTATTATTGTAGGGTTACACATACTCAAACTATGTTAGATCTGTTGATGATAGGAAATCAACTTCAGGAAATATATTTCATCTCAAATTTGGACCAATTTCATTGATTAGTAAGAATCAATAAATAATTTATCTCTCATCAATAGAGTTATAATATTATGTCACATGAGTATCTACATGCAAAACAAATTGGTTGTCACATTCTATCTGACATATACATTCCTAAAAATCATCCACCAATCCTTTTATGCAACAATCAAGGTGTATTGAAGTTGGTCAAGAATCTAGTGTTTCATGAAATAATCAAATACATTGAGGTATAGTGCCATTACATTAGAGAATAAGTCTTTAACCACCATATTCAGCTCCAGTACTACCTAAAAGATTCATATATAGTAGATATACTGACTAAGTCAATTGGAAAGGTGAAATTTGATCTGTTTTGGGGGTAAATTTTTTTTTAAAATGTAAATAAAGGGGTGATGTTAGTGTAGTTATTAATTATTACATTGTTATCTGTTAGTTATTAGTTTAGAGATATGGTTGGTAGTTATAGTTGTAGAAACCAATTCTATGTTGTGTATAATCTCCTGCTCAATTATTGAAAAATTATCAAAGTATTATTTGCTCTCAAACACCTTATACAAATTTAAGTGTGTTACTCTTTTCAACCCAATATTTACTACCCTTTCATTTGAAACCAAATTATTTTTTCAAGCGCTATCAACAATGAATTTACAACATAACCTCAATATTTGGCAATGGTTGAGAAATTATTATTATTATTATTTAATAGTTAATTATAGTTATTTGTGTATTGTAGTGGTATTCTCTTAATCATGAGATAATATACATGAAATGATTCTTATATATGTTTCGATTATGTAAAAAAAAAATCATATATTTGTACAATATTTTTTATTGTGGTTAATTTTAAAAAAATAAATAAATAAATTATGGACTTGGACATAGACATGACGTGAGGAGAAGGGGAAAATGAACCTATATATATAACTAATCCCAAAACATAAAGAAACATAAATGGCCAATTAGCCTAAAATACGTTTTCTCCAAATATGACCAAACCTACACAAAACCAATAAATTGCTAAGATACCTCTAATACATTATTATTTTTTGATATAAGAGGCATATTATGAGGATAAATTTTACCTCTACCTTTATTTTTATTTCCAATAATATTCCATTCTTTGCATTCCTTAGGGTAGATAAGAATGGGGAATTCTAATGAAACTGTTGAATTCAATTCTTTTAATGGTGTTTGATCCAAAGGATTATTTTTTGAATCTAAATAATCATTATATATTACTTTAAGAGAATATATGTTGTTCTTAACTGGTGAGTTATAGCTTACTTAATCTTGGATGGGATGTTCATTATAAAATGTTCTTGTTGAGCTAAATCCAAATTTTCTTAGGTTCCTACTTATCACACTTAGATTCATGCTCTCACTATCATTTCCAATGAAGTAATTATTTTGAAGGATATTATTCATCTAGGAAACCTTCTTCTTATGCTTGGAGGCATTTCAGCCATACCCATATTCATCTAATATTAAAAGCCATAGTATGTGAATCAAAGGATGAGAACCATCGTTTGAATTTAAGAATGATCTTCCCCCATGATTAAATGGGGTTCTAAGACACCATACTATTTTCCTCAACTAGATTAAATGAAAAAATAAATAAGCTTCTAGCACAAGGAAACATTCATAAATTACCTTTCTTTAATGGCTTGTAATTCTCTAGAATCCACCCATTAAGATCAATGAGAGTATTCCAATGGTTAGAAAATATGCATATCATCCTTGATTTGGATAAATCATCCTCCCTCTTTAATAGGGCCTCCAAATATCTCCCTCCAAAGTGATTGAGGGGTTAGTTTTTGTTGAGGTAAGGGGTTTTATATTTTATGATATACTCTTAGAAATAATATCAACAAAAGAGCACATAGTTGTCTCCCCTATTTCATCTTAATTTTTTTGTTAAATAGTTTGATAATGCAATATTCTTCCCAAAACACAACATATTCATTATAAGACTGATGCAAAGGACCTATTTCATGCTCTACCTAACCCAGTTTTGACCCCTGTAATTAGTAACTCTTGCATTTAATCTCCATAACCTACTCTTCATGCTCCATTTCCTCTCAAGGTTTATTGTTATTATTTTTATTGAACTTCAAGGCTCCTTGGTTTCACTCACTCTACCTTTGAATCCTCTACAATCCCCACATTCCTACACACTTCTCCTTCTATTCACTTCTATTTCTTACAAACTCTCTTTCTACCTTCTCTTTATGATTCTCTCCCTCACACTACTTGTTTGGATCTTATACATCCTTAATTCCTATTTCTTGCTTATTTAAAACATTTTTGAGGCATATATAGGTTTCTTGGACCTTATCCAAATTTATTCACTTTGAAATCAATCTCCAATCTATCTCTAAACTCTCTCAAACAACTCTGCTCTCCTTTACCTTATTCTTATAGGCTTTTTTTTAATAAATCTACATTATATGGATTGTTATAACTTCATACAGAGAAATGAATAATGGATTCAAACACTCTCTATTATATTTTACCTCTCCCTCAAGTTTCATATCCTAATTCACCTCCTAAGTATCTTTTCTAACTCATACCAAGGCCTAATTAGGTCTCCTTTGCCCTTTACTACACATAGTCAACATTTCCCATATTGACAAAGACCGTACCACCCTAAAACCTGTCAACATTTCCCATACTGATAAAGATCATACCACCCTAAAACCTAAAAAATCTACTTGGGAATGTCAATATATTTCAAACTACTAAATTTCATCTTTTTCCATTAGTTAAATTTCTCATAAAGACATTTTAAAGTTTGTTGCCCTAATCTAGGGTTTTGTGTAGTCTATGGATGCCCAAGAGAGCTTAAAACACATTAAACGAATCTTGTGAGGCTTTCAAATATTTTTGTGACCTAATTAAGGTCTGTATACCTACTCCCAACCTATAAAATACCTTAAATTCTCTTGAATAGTCTCTAAACTCCTTCTAACTAAGGTTTCTATAGTTCATTATTGCACAGTCTGCTAGTATATGAACAAACACAGGGTTTATAACACAAACATAGGGTTTATAACATATATGCACTTACCTAAAGATTTAACACTTTTATCCAACATTAATTAGCACCACATTGCCTCTCTACTTGGTCTTTAGGCCATAACAAACTACAACTTACTCGCCATTCTACCATACAACATGTTTCTTGATAGTCCTTTAATAGGGTGTGTACACAGTACAATTCTATGAAATTTGATTGATTTTTTGGAATAAAAAAGAAACCTACATGATTAAATAAAACATAGTCAAATGAAAAAACTTGAAGATCATCTAAACATTATTTCACATTACCTTAAGAGGTTTTTTCTTCTCTAATCACTTGCTCCATTGAGTATAATAGGGTTCTTTGTCATAAGTTTGCAGAACATTATGAATTATAACTTACATTATTATAATTTTTTTTCCAAATGTCCTAACTCATTCAACATATTAAGATGCATTCACAAAAATTTATCAACACTAGGATATATATAGATTTGTTTCATTCATTCTTATATTGATCTTACTTATTTACATAGTCCTACCTCATGGGCAGAGTACAGGGTCTATCATTGTATTTTCTCCATATCCAATCTCTCCATACCTCTTCCTTAAAAAAAAATTCTAAAATTGACTCTCCTACATCTACTGAATTCTATCTACTAGACTACTCACTATCTCAACCCAAAAGCTCATTATATATAAGAAACTGCCTTCTTGTAACTAACTCTCCTAAGAACTATCTTCATAGGGGTATCACATTCAATTTTTTTGGTTTATGCTATTTTACTCATAACATGTATGTAAAACACCTCAAATACTGATTTAGGACCTTTTACAAATCATTCACTAATCATGATACTTCTTGACACTACAACAAAATGCTCCTAAACTTACTAACATATTTCAAATTTTCAAATTAAGATTTTAGTAAGAAACTCTCCCAAGATAAAGAAAACCTACTATCAAGATAACAACTAACTCAATCACCATTAATTGGGTCCCTATAGGAACTATAAGATTCAATCAAACCAAAAGAGAATTAAAATAATTAGTTTGATGCCCTTACATCATACTCCCAGGTAAGAAGAAAATTGGGCTCCAATAAAATGTTGTATGATTTTTCCTTGTCTTCCAATTCATGATCTTTGGATCATCTACTACTAATAATTCTCCTTCGTGATTTAGGTACTCCTTTGCTTTATTCTCACTCTTTCCTCTATCATAAACTATCTTTCTTATCTTATGCCTTTGCCTGCACCTCTTGATTGCACCATTTTTCATTTGATGTGCCCTCTCTTTTGCCTCTTTACCTTTGTCATATAGATTGATCATGCCCTAAATCAATTTTATACTTATACTTTCTCCTTCACTTTTCATCACGTGCATGATTTCAACAAAAACATAGATAACTTATTGCCTACCTACTTCAATTTGATACTCTACTATCATCCATGCTTCATCTTGTTATTCTTTGTCCTCCATCTTGTAACACTCAACTACTACAATCTGCATTTCCTCTTCATTATCCTCCTTGTCACCATGTAGTGCTCTCTCTAAGTCTACCAACACTACTTATGATTGATCAACACTTTCATAAACAACTTGCAATTAGATTGCATACCTTCTTCATACATTTATACCTCACTTTCCAAGCATCAATGAGGATTCCAAATTGAAATTATTATTTATCACTCCCATCATACAATTGGCTAAAAATATCATCTTGTTATTCATTCAAATCATCTTATTCTCCTCAAGGTATAATTCATTCACTTGTTATCTAAGTTTCTCACTCTTTCTATACGTCATCATCTCACTCTTAAGTTATTTGCATATCAACCTTTTTTGCCTTCTTTCCTCTCTCATAGATTTCACTTGACTTCTCTTTACCTATTTCCTTATTGGCCACCTTAATTTATTATTTTTCACCACCCATCCACAACATGGTCTATCATGTTCTCTCACTTTCTCTATCATGAACGAAAAAACATCTAACTCCTACCTCATCTCTTACATTTATTTCTCCATCTCTCTCTTCCTAGTGTCATCTTGCACCATATTCTTTTTGTGGTAGATTATCTCAAAATTTACCTATCTTATCTTCATTCTTTCTATCCTCATCTTATCTAAGATTTCTCACAATATCTTGGTCTCATTTGGATTGATACTTCTTTGATGAGTCTCATCCACTTGCCATTTCATGACCTCTCACTTGGGTCTCTCTCAATCTCTCATGACCTCAACTGGGTCTCTCACTCTTATTCTCTTATCCTTTCACTAGGAATTTTATTATCTCTTCAAGCTCATTTTTTAGCTCTCTCTCTTGATATTTCCACTAGTTATCTCACTTTTAAAAAAATCTTCACTGGCTTCAGGGCTGCTACCAATCTCATCTCTCACATACAACTCATCACTATCTCATGAATGCATCAAAAACTCAAATGAAACAATAAACTAAACATGTACCTTATTTTATTGTTAAAATTATGTAATATATTCCCATAAACATGGAGATATGATACCAAATGAGGCAAAGGAACTATTTCATCTATTGCCTAACCTGGTTCTGACACCTATAACTAGTAACTCTTGCATTTAATCTCCACAAGCTACTCTTCATGTTCTATTCCCTCTCAAGGTTTATTATCATTATTTTGATTAAAATTTAAGGCTAATTGGTTTTAATCATTGTATAGTTGAATCCTATATAATCTCCATATTCATGCATACATATCCTTCTATTCACCTTTATCTCTTACAAATTCTCTTTCTGCCTTCTTATGATTCTATCCCTCACACTACTTGTTTGGAGCTTCTACATCCTTAATTCCTATTTATTTATTTTTTAAAACATGTTTGAGGCCTCTATAGGTTTATTGAACCTTATCCACTTTATTAAATTTTAACTCAATATCTAATCCATCTCTAAACTCTTTTAAACAACTCTACTCTCCTGTACCTTGTTCCTGTAGCCCTTTTTTGAATAAATATGCATTGTACGTATTGGTACAATTAGATCAGAGAAATGAATAATGGATTTAGACACCATATATTTTATTTTACCTCTCCCTTAGGTTTTAGGTCCTAATTCACCTCCTAATTATCTTTTCCAACTCATGCCAATAACTAATTAGGTCTCCTTAGCCCTTTACTGCACATAATCAACATTTAATATATAGACAGAGACTGTACCACCCTAAAACATATCAAATATCCTTATGAATTTAAATATATTTCAAAATACCAAATTTAATCTTTTCCCATAAACTAAATTTTTCATAGACATTTTAAAGCTTGCTTCCCTAATCTAGGGCTTTACGCAGTCTATGTATGCCTGAGAGGGCTTAAAACACATTTAATGGATCTTGTGAGGTTTTAAAATCTTATTGTGACCTAATTAAGTAATTTATACCTACTCCCAACCTATCCCATGCCTTAACTTCTCTTGGATAGTGTGTAAAATCCTTCTAACCAAGGTTTCTATAGTTCACTATTGCATAGTCTACTAGTATATGAACAAACATAGGGTTTATAACACAAACATAGGGTTTATAACATATATTCACTTACCTAAATATTTAACACTTTAATACAAAATTACATAGAACCATATTTCCTCTGTACTTGGTATTTAAGCCACAATAAACTATAACTCGCTCACCATTTCACCATATAATAAGTTTTTTTATAGTCCTTTAACAGGGTGTGTACACAGTATAGTTCTATGAACTTTGGTTGATTTTTGGGATTAAAAAAAAACCCACATGCTTAATTATAACTTATTTAAATGAAAAAAATTTAATATTATCTAAACATTATTTCACATTACCTTAGGAGGTTCTTTTCTTCTCTAATCACTCACTCCATTGAGTATAACAGGGTTCTTTGTCATAAGTCTGTAGAACACTATGATTTTCAACTTAAATTACTATAAATTGGTTTCTAAATGTCTTAAATCATTCAACACATTAAAATTCATTCATAAAACTTTGTCAACACTAGGATATATAAATATTTGTTTCATTCATTCTTTTATTGATCTTACTTATTTACACAGTGTTGCCTCAAGGGTAGAGTATAGGGTCTATCATTATCTTTTATCCATGTCCAATCCCTCCATAATTTTTCCTCCTAAAAACCTTCCAAAAATGACCCTCCTATTTCTACTAAATTCTATCTACCAGACTACTCACTGTCTCAACCCAAAAGCTCATTACATAAAAAAATTGCCTTCTTGTAACTAACTCTCCTAGCAACTATCTTCATATGGGTATGACATTAAAATTTATTGGTTTTTGCTATTATCCTCATAAAATGTATGTACAAAACCTTCAAGAATAATTTATGACCTTGTACAAATCATTCACTAATCATGACACTTTTTGACACTACACCAAAATACTCCTAAACTTACTAACATATTTCAAAATTTCAAATTAAGATTTTGGTGTGAAACTCTCCCAAGATAAATAACACCTAATATAAAGATAACAACTGACTTGATCACCCTTCATATGGTCCTTATAGGACCTCTAAGACTCAATCAAACCAAAAGACACTTAATTACAACAACTATTTTGATGCCCCTACATGAAAGAATCACACACTTAGTTAAATAGAACACAACTTGATCTGATATAAAATAATCCATTCAAGGTGAGGGGATAAATCGAGTGGATATTTTTCGCTTGAAATTTATACCAATTTAATCCACTATGGACACATACATATACAAATGGATTTAGGACTAGATATGAAATATCATAAATTTATTGATTTTTATGACAAACACACAAGTTAAGAAACACATTTCACATTCCTCTTGTTTCTTTAAAAATAAACATGAATGATCATACATTTAAAATAAATTTACTTAATGGAATAATTTTAATTTGTTACTACTCTTTTCTCTATCTGAGACACACCCTCTTACTCTTCCACATAAAGCTAATCAATTTGAATAGTTCTTCTTTCTTATTTGCCTTTAGGAGTGCCTCTTCCAATTCCTCTATTATTGAAAATATTTTTTATTTAATAAGGTAAAAAATAGGTTTTATAAGTCCCTATAACCCTTTACAAAATTTCAATCCTTTCTCTCATCTTTTGAACTTCAACTTAGAGTTCCCTGAGTGGAAGATTATACTGGAATGGTGAAACATTGATCTTATACATTTTTTTTTCCTTTTTTACACCTTGGTCCACCTTCCCTTGTCTTAAAAATGTTCCAAAATAAGTATTGAATGATTTTGAATTGAATTATAATCTTGAGATTTACATTTCACTGATGTAATATTATTTCATTCTACCCTCAATATATAACTATCTAGGTTCACCTCTATAGAGATGTTTGGATCAAAGGAGTCTTGAGAAAAGTCCATAGTCTTCTTTTGAGTGATTAAATATACCAATATTTATCATTTAGTATGAGGAGAAATTTTTGGGTCCTCATTTAGAATTGAGGATTCAAGATCATCTGAATATGAAGAAAAATCATCTCTATTAGAATCAACCATCATAGTAAGGTGGATAAGATGAGAATGATAATGCAAAGGTATTTCAGGTGATAGAATAAAAGAATCTTAGGTAGATACACATCCTAAGTGTTAGGGTGATTAATTCACCATTTTAAATAAATGAGTAATATTTAATTACTTATATTTTATAATTAGTAACTAGGTTATGGTGAATAAGTTGTTGGGTTATTTAGGGAGTAAATCTATAAAAAAAATTAATCATGGTACTTTGTTACTCCCATGTAATATTTAGGAGATATTTATTTTAATTATTTTTATCTCTCCTATTTTTAGGAGCTATTACAAGCTCATATTCATATATAAATATGCATCTCAGATTTGTAATACACTATTGGATTTAATATAATTTGATTCATCCTCAAGATCTGGCATTAGATCTCTGCAACTCTGACCCTGTGAAGAACACCAAAAAAGCTTGTACACTGTTATGGACATTTGTAGTAGAAACTACAATAAAAAAAGCAACAAAAGTTGTATAAGATGAAAGTTTCCCATAAATAAGTAGTAGTAAGAAATAAGCAGCCGCATAATTTGTAAAGGCAGCGATGTTATAATTCACTACCTATTTATTTCCATGTTGGAAATTAGCTTTGGAGGAATGGCAAAATTCATTGAACAAAATAGTGAAGGAAAATTTTTGCAAGCAGAAGCATGGAACCACCACTTGAAAAAACATGATGCAAATATTCTTATATTTATATTTATTATTCTATGTGGTATATCAGTGTAAAAAAATGTGATCTTCTTTGGTTTTAAAATCAAAGAAGGAAAGATCTTGGTATTTGAAAAGATATGCAAGACCATTGGAGAAAGACATTAATTTAAGAAAACAACAGTCTCAAAAAAGGTACAACAAGACATTACCTTGAGGAGCTTGGTGTTTAAACAAAGTTGGCATTTCTATTTTTTTTGAGTTTACAAATTAAAATCTAACTTTATAAGTTTGTAGATCTAATCTTTATCACCAAACCAACACTTAAATATTCAAAACCACCATTAATTTCCCATAACCACCTTTCAAATATGTCATTTGTTGAAAATACAATCTAAATCCACTTACCTAATTCTCAAAACAGCTTATGAAATATTCCTTTGTTATATTTTTTCAAAAAACCGCTTATTGAAAAATATGTGGTATAAGATGGGAGGATGGTTTAAATAAAAATATATAATTATAATCCTTTACATATATATTTGTCCTTTTATATTGTTTAAATGATGCACAGGTGAGTTGGTGGGAAGATTTTTGGGTAGAGGATAGGTGGGAGGTTCAAATCCCCCAAAAGATTTTTTAGTGAAAATTTTAGTAGCCCTTCAAATTTATCAATAAAATAAATTTGGCTAGAGCTAACATAATTATTGGCAAAGTAATAAATTTATTAAAAAGAGAGAGAGAGAGAGAGAGAGAGAGAGAAAATTAAAAATTAAAAAAATTACTTTTTTACCAAAAAGAGGCCAAAGAGCCTAATAACGAAAAAAATGCGAATTTTCATTTCTTGCAAATCATTGTAAATTTATTTTATGTATTGTAAAAAAATTTAAATTGTAATACATAAAATCTTGAGTTTTTAAAACTCAATAGTGTTTAGTCATAGCTATGCATCTGATTCACATTTATGGATAATGCCATCATGTTTGAGTTACTGGATACACAACCTAACATAGTTACAATAATGACATCTGGGCATCATCCCTTTAAACCATCGAGGAGAAATAAGGAAAATTCACTCATAGCCTTCCCCTCATTTACCTATTCACTACAATCGAAGGGTGTAAATCTTAATTGTTAGCATTTCTAAGTATATAACAAGGTTATGTGCACGTATGTGGAAATCCATCTAAGTAGGTGCTAGTAATTAGATGAACCCTTTTTAGTACTATCTAGGTACCAAGTATTAGATTTTTTTCTATATATTTATGCCTCTTTACCATACCACCAGGTATACAGAAAGGTTGAGCTTCTTCTCTGTACCAATGGGTATAAATAAAGGGGGTGTATAAAGAAAGTTCTGGTATATCGATATAACAATAGATAGAAAGGGAGACCTGAAGGAACTAATCCATCACGTGTAGTCTTAATAATGGATATACAAACTCTAAAATTCTTTTTCTAGATTCAAAATTACTCAAAGGTGACAACTACTCTACCTGAAAGACAAAACTCAAAACTCAACTGGAGTTTGAATAAATTTGGTTTCTAGTAGATGGATCATATACCTGACATGCAATAGACATTGATCAACAACATAAGTTTGATAAAAATAATCATAAGGTGTTAGAGTATCTAATGAAGTCCAACCACACATCCATGAAGCTAAAATAGCTAAGGAAGATTGGAACAAGATCCAAACTATATATGAGGCCAAAAATGAGAGCACAATTCTAATTTTACAAAGTCAACTCTACTCTATCAAATTGAGATCAGGAGAAATAGTGAAGTCCTTTTTAAGACATGTTGCAATGCTAAGGGCATCACTTCAATCCTTGGTTGAGATAGTTTCAGATGATTCTCTTGTACCTAGTGTCTTGAGATCATTACCACCTTCATACATGATTTTTGTGACCACTTTGACTATCATAGAATAGAAACCAAGTTTTTAAAAATTTCTAAATATGTTACAATAGGAAGATTCCTTTAATACTCATGATAAACAAGAAGAACATATACTAGCTTCTCATCAGTAGAAAGGAAATAAACCAGTAAAATCTTCTTCAAAACATAATCCAAAGCAGAATTCACGAGGAAAGTAACAAAAATAATGTCTCATTTGTGGTCATTAGGGACATGACTTAAAATATTATTGGTGCAATACCCTCAGAAAAGGATATTGTAATGGTCAGAATTTCACTAACTAATAATCATCCCTTGGCTCATTCAGTAAGCCATAAGGATAGAAAAAGGGGACTTGGCAGAATAAATCAAAGCAACAAGGTAATATTATTGAACAAGAACATTTTAAGAAAGATGAATATTTGTAATCTACAGATACCCATGATGTATCCATATCACAAAATGATATATGATATGTTGACTCAGGTGCAACCTGACACATGACAGGTAGAAAAGATTATTTTTTCAATTTGAATAACACACCTAATAAAAATCATGTTTCTTTGGGTAATGATACCTAATAAAATGTACAAGGAATTGGAAATATTTCCTTACCCCTAGTCATGCAAACATGTAAAATCACATATGTTCTCTATGTACCTAGATTAAATAAAAACTTGTTATCAGTAAGTCAACTCTTAGACTACAATTTGAAGATTGAATTTGATTATTAAGGTGGAACAAAATGATGTTTGATCAAAGATAAACCCAAAAAATCTAATTTTTTTGAATGAGCATGAAATGTGAACCATATGTTTTAACTCGATTTCATTTAAAATAATAATCAATCACTCATAGAAAATGACACAAACTCACACAATTGTGGCATAGGAGATTTGACCACATCATTTTCTGATATCTCAACAAACTCCACCACTAAAACATGGTAAGAGGCTTACCACCTCTTAAAAAGGGTATAGACAAATGTCATGATTGCTTGGCAGGAAAGCAACATCAAGTTCCATTTCAAAAAATTACCTATAGATCCAATAGTAAAATTGATTTGGTTCACACAAATATGTGTAGACCAATGACACTTAGCCATGCTAAATTTAAGTAATTGATGTTCTTTATTGATTATTATTCCATAAAAATGTGGGATTACTATCTGAAAATAAATGATCAAACTTTTCAAAATTTTAAGAAGTCCAAAAATGGTTGTTGAAAATGAATCTAGTCAATAAATTAAGACCCTCAGCATAGATCATGGGGGGGAATTCACTGATAATGATTTTAAACATTTTATGTAAGAAAATGGCATATGTCATCAAATGGCACCTCTTCATACACCATAACAAAATGTAGTTGTTGAATGGAGCAATCATACTATTGTGTAAATGGTGTGATGTATGATACATGATTTAGGCTTGACAAAGGCATTTTGAGTAGAAGTTGCTGAAACTATTGCATATCTACTCAATAGAGTACCCATTATAGCTCTTGATAGAGTAACTCCACATGAAGCTTGGTCAGGGAAAAATCCATTTATAGCACATCTTCAAGTTTTTAGATGTCAAGCAAGTATGCACATTCCCAAAGTGGAATAAACTAAACTTGATATAAAATCCAAAACATATGTGTTCTTAGGGTACAGTGAAGAAGCACTTGCCTATAGACTCATGGATCTAAAAACTAGACAAATCTACACCAATAGGGATGTTATATTCTTTGAAAATAAAGAAGTAGAAGTTTCTTATATAAGTGCACTTGATAAATAAATTAGTGCCATATAAAATATAAAAGATGGTAATATTTTAGATGAATACAATATTGATTATGGGAATAATGGTGCAGCTCTACCACCCATAAGAACTACTCAATGTATGCCTAAATGGGATACAAATACACTCAGATATGCAAAGTTGGATAGTTTTCCAAACACACCTACCACTGGATAAGGGAATCATAGTATGGATTGTAATGAGGTCAATTTAGGCTTAATGAGTATAATTTTTGAATATATCCCTCTAAAACTTAGGAAACCCTACAATTAAACCTTGGAAAGATGCCATGGATGCAAAATATAATTCATTGATGAAAAATAAAACATGGCATCTTGTAGATCTTCCATTAGGGAAGAACCCAATCAAATGAAAATGGATCTTTAAGTAAAAGTACAAAGTATATGGTAGTCTTAATAAGCCTAAGGCAAGATTGGTTGTGAAGGGGTGTGCTTAGAAAGAAGGAATTAACTATGAGGATATATTTACTCCCAGAACAAAGATCAAAACTATCAAGATGATTTTTTATCTAGCTACATAGTTTAGGTGGAAAGTCCATCAAATGGATGTGAAAAGTGCCTTCCTTAATGGGGACTTATAGGAAGAAGTCTATAGGACTCAACCATAAGGTTTTTTTCAAATTTGGTGTCAGGGGATCTGTAGCTCTACCAATTAGAGCACAATTGATTACTATCTTATATGCAATTAAACACAGAATTATACCAGAATGATAAAGTAGCTAGAAACTTGAGACAACAAAGAATTTGAGAGACAATACACACTCTTGTATTAAATACTACCAGAAGAAAATACAATAAGGAAGATGCCACTTCTTCCTCCACCTCAAAGGCTTGCCACACCTCAACACCTTCTTCCCTCTCTCTCTTGCTCAACACAACAACTCTAAAGCCTGAGTTGCTATCCCTCCTTGAATGCTTCAGCGGATCTCCTTGAACTTACACCTGTAGATCTCCTTGACCTTGCTAGCTTCAATGCCTTTACTTGCCTTAGAATTATATTTTACAATACATGCCTTATGGGTCTATAACTAAGATCCCATGCTTACAAAAATAGAAGTCTAACTACTAAAATTAGACACACAGCTTGCGACTTAAATTAGCCCCTTAGCATGCAAACACTCGGTTCAACTAACTGACTGTTTGTCAACAGCAGTTCCGAAAATACACAGGTGACCGACGCCGGTCCATGCTGGTCTGGTGCTATCAACGTCAGCCGACTTCCTGCCGTCGCCGGTCTCCTTCTCCACTGCACTTGACCGACGTTAGTCATACTGCCAACGCCGGTGGCTCTGGTTCTTCAGCATCCTTCCTTCTAGTGTCTGCAAATAGTTGAAGCTTTTAGCTCCACACCACAACATTTGGAAAAGAAGATAAAGTTTTTAGACTTGTTAAATCATTGTATGGTCTTAAACAAACTCCCAGGGCATAGTATATCAAGATTGATGAGCATCTCTTGAAATATGGATTTGAAAAGAGTCCATATGGTCCAAATCTCTACCTTAAACATCAAGTTGGGGGGGGGGGGGCGGGCATAGATAGTAATTGTAGTTTTATATGTTGATGATCTAGTCATCATTGGTAGTTTAGTGAAGATGATTGAATCAACAAAGAAAGATTTGAATCAATCATTTGACATGACAAATCTTGGGATTTTGTACTATTACCTTGGCTTAGAAGTTTGGTATGGAGAAAATCACATTTTGTTATCTCATCTCAAATATTCTAGGTCAACACTAGATAAATTTCAAATGATCGATAGCAAACCATTTTCCACACTATGGAGATAAAGTTGTAGTTGTCTCGAGCAAATCCATCACTATTGGTAAATGCAAATCTATATTGATAGTTGATGGGGAGTCTCATTTACCTAACCTACACTAGCCAGACATAATCTATGATGTTATTTATCTTTCAATGTTTATGTAAGAACCTAAGATTAGCCATTGGAAAGCAGTATAGTGAGTGTAGAGGTATATCAGAGGAACCATGGATTTTGGCCTAGAGTACAAGAAGAATGATAAATTATTTTTGATAGGATACTCAAACTCAGATCATGCAGGGAACATTGATGATAGGAAATCCACTTCAAGATTTGTATTCTTTTTGGAATCTAGACCGATATCATGGGGGAGTAAGAAGAAAATTTAATTTTCAAGGTCCTCCATAGAATGAGAATATTGCACTGTGGGAGGATCTATTTTTGAAGTGATTTGGATCAGACATATACTTTAAGGATTTCAATTACCATAGGGTGAACCAATAATTATTCATAGAGACTATGAGGGAGTAGTGAAGCTTGTTCATAATCTAGTGTTTCATGAATGCACTAAATGTATTGAGGTGTAAGTTCATTTCATCTAGCTCCAGTATTGCCTGACAAATCAAAAATGTGCAGATGTTTTTTACAAAATCACTTTCATGAGAAAATTTTGAGGCATTCAAAGAATTTCTCTCTTGTTGACTTGAGACAATGTTGAATTGACGAGGGGAATATTAAGACGATTATTTCACCATTTTAAATAAATCAATAATATTTAATTACTCATATTTTGTAATTAGTAATTAGTTTATGGTGAATAAGTTATTAGATTATTTAGGGGGGTAAATCCATAATATCTTTTAATCATGGTATTTTTTTACTCTTGTGTAGTATTTGGGAGATATTTAGTTTAATTATTTTTATCTCTCCTATTTTTAGGAGCTCTTACGAGCTCATATTCTTATATAAATATACATCTCGGCTTTGTAATACACTGTTGGATTCAATATAATTTGATTTATCCCTAAGACTAAGTTTAGTGACATGTCACATATATAATTATAATCTATGAAATTTACCAAGCTTATGGGACGTGGTATCTTTTATGAAGAACAAGAAAATAGGAAAATGATATTTTGATAAGAAAACTGTGATGCCCTATACACCCTTTTAAACTCTAGATTTGAAATAATTGAAGGAGTCAACAAAAATGAATTACAAACCATACCCTCTAACCATAATTCAATAAGTGGTTGGGATAAGGACAACATTAACCCCTTTTATCATACCACCAATATCAAATACATTGATATCAATAACAAGTTTTTTGGAATGCAAGGAAATGAATAGTATTATCATATCTTATTCATGCCTTGAACAAAATTTATAGGACACTTTAGAACACCAAATTAAAGGTTGACAATGAGGTCTTCAACACACATACCACCACCATTAAAGGCATAATGTTCCCTCTAACAAAGGGAACATTCAGTGATGAAGTGAAGGATACCATAAGAATCATAATGGTCCTATAGAAATAGATAAATTCTATAGATTCAAGTAAATTCCATTTTCAACACCATAAATATATTTTGGGTTAGAATAAATATCATTTCAGTGTCTTGTGCATTGCCATTTTATCTTAATATATTATTTTATAGTATAAGCATTGCCATTTTATGGTAATGATAATATTATATTTATAATAATTATGTTATAGGAGTTTTACAAAGGCAACAAGGGAATGCAATGGAGTGAGTTGTTTATAATTATGTTTGATTTTAAATATGATGTCTATTTGAAGATCACAAAAAACTTTTGATCTCATAGATAATCACATAGAAGTTTATTTATTTTTAGTTGAAAATTGAAATAGATTGACCATATAGTATAGTTTAAGCCCAATTTTTAATTTCCAAAAAGAATTTTATGAACACAACATAATGATGTAGTTAGATAGATGTAATTTGTCCCAATGTGTAGGAAAATGGAAGAGAAGGTAATATAATTATTAATCAATATAATATGAAAAAAAAATTATAATAATAACCTTATTATTGATATAATCTCAACTAATTTCAAATGTATGTATTTAAGATATCTACAGTACTTGTACATAAGAGATATCTTATAAGGTATTATTAGTTTAGAAAAAATTATTAATCAAATATATATAATTAAGATATTTTTATTATTTGTAGACAAGAGGTAGTTTATAAGGTATATTTGCTACCAAAATGTTTCTTAATGGAGGTTTATAAAGGATTATCTATGTCATAAATTAGTTATGGGATGTTGATTTGTGGACCCTTTCTTACACTTAATCGTTATCTTGTGATACATTTTTAGTCTTTTATGATATTATAATTTATATAAATTTTGGGATAGTGATTTATTACATGTAATTAGCATCTTATAATGCATTGAAGGTCTTTCATTAATTTATAATTCAAAAAAACCACTCTTATAAATAATTTTACTCGCCATGTAATATAAAAATTCTACCACATTAATGTTTTTAAAATGCTTTGTTAGCTAGACATGAATATTTGTGAAAGCTAAAACATATTCATAAAATCTTGAAGATTCATGGAGCCAATATTACATATAATAAATATTTATACATGGCAATTTCCTATGTTATCATTGCAATAATTATATTGCACCTTCATGAAGTTTATGATGTTTTGAATGTAATCTAAAGAAATCCTTGTCACATATCTCATTTTTACAGAGGAGTCATTTGGTGTTAGTTGTACATGAGTTCCTCATCAATCCTATTTCTTGGGACCCATCCTAAAGTTTGAGACTTATCTCTTTTGTACAATGTCTCAAATTTATTCTTAATGGGGGTTTTTGATGTAGATGTTCTATCACATATAGGTTTCAACATATGTAGTTTTTTAAATATAACCCAAAGTTATTATTTTCCTATTTAGCTATATTAAAATTAATAAAAAGTAAGTTTTCATGGAAAAATATAGGAACACATTACTTCCTCTAAACATTAGACTTGCATCAATCCCTAACCCAATAATAAAATAGTTTTCTACATTAAATGTTATATTAATACTCCTCATGTACAAGAGTTTTCCATGAGAGAGGAGTGTATAGATATATTTTCATGAGAGGATATAGTATAAGCCATGAGAGGTTGTTATCCTTCTTGTGAGATTATGAGATTGTGTTGTTTAATATTGAGCAATCAAAGTCCCTTATATATATTCACTTATTTAGTTTATAATGTTGTTTAATTTCATACATATTTTCTTGGAAATAATTTATACATATTCTTCCAAAAAATCCCTCACTTCACTTGGAATTTCACGTGGCTCATTTTTTCCCCAAATTTATTAGGTTTAGCAATGAAAGAAATGTATGCTTTCTCTTTTCTTGTTTATTTATTGTTGGTTGAATATTTTGTCGATCAGTGTACTGATAAACAAAATAGGTCTGATCAGCCAAAGTAGGAAGATTAGTCATCCAAATGTGTAGTTTTACCACATCAGAAAGACACTGATCTCTCCTCTCATCAAGGGGAGGTTCCCTGTAGTTATGATATATATATATATATATATATATATATATATATATATATATATAGAAAATAATACTCATGGGTGAAACAAACCATCCATCTCTCTTCCTTCAGAGATGATGTGTACAAAACAAAGGAAAAAATCAAATGATTGATAGATAACACTCCTCTTCTTTCAGAAGAACTATTCAACCAGCCACAAGAATACTCATGGAAATAAAAGTAGAATGTAGCAAAGGATGCAATAACTAGCAAATCGAGATGCAGCTCAAAGTCTTCACCTGGATTGCTCAAGAGTAAGATACAAAGGAAAATGAGGGCACAAAGTCACCTCAAGGTCCTTTACACAGAAATGAAAAGAAAACAAAATAAAGGCGATTATGGGGGCACAAAGTCTCTCCACAGTCGACTCTTTAGGACACCTTTTTTAACTGCTGTCACTAATTCTGCTTGTTGAATTAAAGGAATAAAAGATATATTGAAGAAAAAGACATAAAAATGATTTCTTCAATAACAAAGATATTACAGCACAAAGTCTGAAAACCCACTTGCTTTCTTATTCCAATAACAAAATATGGTCAGCAATCTGAGCTCAAAGTCTCAGCAATGCCTTACAATTTGGGCAGAGTTTTGTTCTAATTGTCCAAAAAAGAGATCTTTATTAAAATAGAAGAAAGTCCCTTATATAGCCTCTTCAAGAAGGACTTGGGAACAATCAATACATCATTTTGTGTTGGAATTTGTTAAGAAGACATGCTGGAACTTAGGGGCGCTTTACCCATTTGATTTTATCTTCTCCACTTTCTGCTGGTCTTGGCTTTGAAATCTGTGAATGTATTTTGATCTGTATGTCTGTATGTTTAAAGGATCAATGGCTAATTCACTGTGTTGAATTTGACATTTTTGGGTGTGTCATTACTTTGTCTTCTTTTGGCTTTCTGCTTGGTATTTTTCTAGATTGGACTTGCCCTTTTGGGCCTTGAGAAATGACCCATTTTGAGTCAGAATAGCCTCCCATAAGGATATCTATCCTTCAGGCAGTCTTTAAATGGCGTTTCAAGCTTCTTTGAAAATGACCCTTTGAACTATGGCGATGAACCATTCCGTTGCACCAAGACATTGAACCAATCGGTTGAGCCAAAAATGGTTCAAGCCGATGGTTCAATTTGAATGAACTGAGCCGATGAAATAAGCATTGAAATGACTATTGAACCATTTGATTGAACCAAAACTTGAAACAAAGCGGATGAACCAAATGTTGAAACAAAGCATTGTACCACTTGATTGAACCTGCCTTTGAACCATTTGACGTTGAACCAAAGGATGAACCAAATGTTGAACCTGCTGCTGATGCTTGCCGATGGAAATTCCTGTAGAAGTCGTGAAGCCCATAGAACTTGTAGAAATGAGCCTGTTTACAAAGTCCGTAGATACCAAGTTCGTAATTTCTCTAACCTTGAAAGAGTCTATAGATTTCAACCTGTAGAATCCCATTGAACTTGACTTGCTAAGTCCATAGATTTCTGACAAGCTTGAAAAATGAGAAATTTGAATGTCCAGGACAAATTTTGGAAAGGGAAGAGATAATTTTGGTCTTTAGGACCAAAATAATTCAAATGTTGTCCCAAAAATGAGTGATATTTTTGGGGGACAACAGCTGGCTCCAGTTGAGGAACTTCTATCAATTGCAAAACAAATTGAAAGGAGTAAAATCCAGAATCTCCAGTGTCTTCACGTATGCCATTGGGTTACGGAGTCATGCTACCCAGAAATGAAAGGCATAAAAAATGGAAACAAACAAAACAAAATAGAATTAAAAACTATACAAATATACATATATACATATGCAATGATCTGATACTTCAAGAATTGAAGTATTTTAGATGTTGCTTCTTGAGAGACAGTGAAAATAGTGCACCATCTTGGTAAACCAACAAGAAGACATTTTATCCCCAGAGATGGTGAAGGGCAAATGGAGCTCTCCACCAAGAAACCAATTTTTTATGTTTTCCTCTTGGTCTTTCCTTCTTTTTGCTCTATGGCAGGACGTGGTCTTCAAATTGTAAACCATAACTCCTTGTTCTCCCTGTGAAGGGTTCCTTTGCCTAATTTTGATTTGCAGAAGCATGGTCCATTACCATAATTTGTTGTTCTTCTGGTTCATTCCAACATATGATTAGATTGTCCATATCAAACTCCTGACAAACTATCAGATTAACATCTTCTTTGATGTGAAGGAGTTTGACTTCTTCATCTTGAGCAATCTTCAATTTAAGCAATAGAGATTCACATCTAGCTGTGTTGTTGGTGTTGCTGACTTGCAAATTGCATGAAGGAAGAATATCTCCTTGAGGAGATATCAACATAGTTTCAACTTCATCATTGGTGGAAGAATTGATGTCATCATCTATTAGGGTGTGGAGCTAAAAGCTTCAACTGTTTGCAGACACAAAGAAGAGGATGATGAAGAACCAGAAGCACTAGTGTCGACAGCATGATCGACATCGGTCAGATGCAGTGCAGAAGGAAACCGGTGATGGTAGGATGTTGGCCGACGTCGGCAGCACCAGGCAAGCAGGGACCGATGTTGGTCGCCTGTGTATTTCCAGAACTACTGTTGACGAATAGTCAGTTAAGTGAAGTGAGTGTTTGCATGTCAAATGACTAATTATAGTCACGAGCTGCGTGTCTAATTATTGTAGTTAGATTTCTATTTTTGTAAGCATGGGATCCTATTTAAAGACCCATAAGGCATGTATTGTAATCACCAAGAAGGAAAGTAAAAAGCATTGAAGCAAGCAAGGTCAAGGAGATCTACAAGTGTAAGGTTAAGGAGATCAGCTGAAGCTTTCAAGGAGGGATAATAACTTAGGCTATAGAGTTGGTTTTGTGTTGAGCAAGAGAGAGAGGGAAGAAGGTCTTGAGGTGTGGCAAGCCTTTGAGGTGGAGGAAGAAGTGGCATCTTCCTTATTGTATTTTCTTCTAGTAATATTTAATACAAGAGTGTGTATTGTCTCTCAAATTCTTTGTTGTCTCAAGTTTCTAGTTACTTTATCATTCTGGTATAATTTCGTGTTTAATTGCTTATAAGAAAGTAATCAATTGTGCTTCTGTTGGATAAGGAGGTATCCTAACAGTTGGTATCAGAGCAAATTGATTGTTGTAGGTATCCTATCAGTTGGTATCAGAGCTACGGTTTGCAGGAAGCAGGTTATTGTTTTTTATTACAGGTCATTCACAAGGTTTTTTGATTCAGTGGGAGTTCAACAATGGCAGAAGAAAGTAAGCTACAAATGGAGAAGTTTAACGGCAAGAATTATCAACATTAGAGGATGCAGATTGAAGACTATTTGTATCAGAAGGATTTGTACTTACCGTTGGGTGGGGTTGCATGCAAGCCCACAGATATGAAGGATGAAGAATGGAGTGTTCTTGATCAAAAGGCTCTCAGTTCCATAAGGTTGAGCCTTGCATCGTCTGTGATTTCCAGCTTATCATAGTGCAAGACAATGGAAGAGTTGATAAAGTCCTTGGTGAATTTATACGAAAAGCCCTCGGCTTCAAATAATGTATATCTTATGAAGCAGCTTTTTACTTTGCAAATGCAGGAAGGTGGATCGGTACATACTCATCTCAGTGATTTCCATGGTTTGGTAAACCAACTAGCTTCAGTCAATATTGTTTTTGATGATGAGGTAAAGGCTCTCTTGATTTTATGTTCTTTGCCTGAAAGTTGGGACGGTTTGGTTATGGCAGTAAGTAATTCTGCATCTACTTCTAAAATCTTAAAAGTTGATGATGTTGTGAGTGTGATCTTGAATGAAGAAATACGCAGGAGAAGCACAGGCGAATCATCAGGGAATGCTCTAAGTGTAGAAAGTAGGGGAAGGCAAAGGGAGAAGGTTGAGCAAGGGAAATCAAGGTCGAGAAGGAGATCCGAGTCCAAAGGTATTACCTACTGGTTTTGTGGATAGAAAGGACATACAAAGAAGGAGTGTTGGTTGAGAGATAAAGAGAATCAACATGCAGGTATTGAAGAAGCAAAAGATGCAAATATTGTGGTACAAGATGCTCTCATACTTTCTTTGGATAGTCAGGTAGGATCATGGATTTTAGATTTTGGTTCATCTTTTCATGCATCCCCAAACAGAGATTTGTTTCATGAGTATGAACAGGGAGACTTTGGAGTGATCTATTTAGGGGATGGTACGCCTTGTCAGATAGTTGGCAAAGGGAAAGTGCAGCTGAGATTGCAGATTGACAACACATGGGTATTGAAGGAGGTCATGCATGTTCCAATTTTGAAGCAGAGTTTAATTTTTGTAGGAAGGTTGGGAGATGAGGGATGCACAATAACCCTCATAGCAGACTCTTGGAAGGTTACCATGGGAGCAATTGTTCTAGCAAGAGGTAAGAAAGTAGGTACTCTTTATCTACCTACTTGTATTACTGATTCTACTTCTGGTGTAGATTCAAAGATGTGGTCTAATAGGCTTGGTCACGTGAATAAGAAGGGAATGGACGTTCTTGATTCAAAAGGTATGTGTTCAAATTCGGAAAGCACAGATAGAGTTCATTGCAAAAAAAGTAAATTTGATGTTTTTGACAGGAACAAAGAAGCCTTGGTGTTTATGGAGGAGATGAAGGATAGAGATCAGTCACAGGGGCTGAATAAATCTGAGTAGGGTAGCATGGATAGAGGTTTGATCCAAGAAGAGCTCACAGATGAAAATTTCATCACTTACAAGAACACACAGATGTCGATGTCGATCACATGTGACCAACGTCGGTCAGCCAGATACCGACATCGATCATGTGCAGACCAACAGGGTCGGTAGGTCAGGCAGGAGAAGTTCGACGTTGGTCATAAGGATCGACATCGATAGGGGGGCACCGGCGTTGGCTAGGGAAATGACGTCGCCAGTCAGGGTCAGTGCAAGGAACTGACATCGGTCGGGAGCAGACTGGGAGATGGCCGAGATCAGTCACTACAACGGATGATGGGTGGACAGCCAGCTGTCAAGGAGTCTTAAACACCCATATGGAGGTCAGAAATGGTAAGTGAACCTCATATTCATTGTTCACCTTCTTTATATTGCTTACTGATAGTCAAGAACTAGGAAGATGGAAGTAGCAATGCAGGTAGAATCCAGAAACAGTGGGAGCTTGACATGGATGAGGAGTGTGAGTCCTTGGAGAAGAACCAAACAGGTATTTGTTGGTAGAGTTATCAGCTGGAAGGAAGCACTGGATAGAGGGATGGATTCCTGCTTTAGAGAAGAGAGTGGATGGACACGCGAGATAGAAGGCTATGGTATATGGTCTTGTTTAGGCTGCAGGCAATGGAGGTTTGACCATTGTATTTTATCTTTACCAGGTTTGATAATATTAGCTACATTATCCTATTACTGTATTGTGTTACTTGTTGCAGGGTTTCATAAACAGGGAGTTTTCTGAGCTAAGGGTAGAGTTGGTTCAGAAGTATGTCATGAAGAATTTGGGAGTAGCAAAATTCTTTTGGCATAAGTGACAGGTTTAGCATCATAGGTTTCAGTGGTGGTTGGTCTTCAAGAGTGACTTTGAAGAGGGATACAGAGCCTAAGGAACAAAATAGATGGTGTATAGGTACAGGTACAAGTTGCAGCTATTTATCTCCAAGTGGGAGATTGTTAGGGTGTGTAGCTAAAAGCTTCAATTGTTTGCAGACACAAAGAAGAGGATGCTGAAGAACCAGAAGCACCAGCATTGGTAGCATGACCGACATCAGTCAGATGCATTGCAAAAGGAAATCGGTGACGGCAGGATGTCGGCTGACGTCGGCAGCACCAGGCAAGCAAGGACCGACGTCGGTCGCTTGTGTATTTCTAGAACTGCTGTTGACGAACAGTTAGTAAAGTGAAGTGAGTGTTTGCATGTCAAATGACTAATTATAGTCACGAGCTATGTGTCTAATTATTGTAGTTAGATTTCTATTTTTGTAAGCATGGGATCCTATTTAAAGACCCATAAGGCATGTATTGTAATCACCAAGAAGGCAAGTAAAAAGCATTGAAGCAAGCAAGGTCAAGGAGATCAGCTGAAGCTTCCAAGGAGGGATAATAACTCAGGCTATAGAGTTGGTTTTGTGTTGAGCAAGAGAGAGGGAAGAAGGTCTTGAGGTGTGGCAAGCCTTTGAGGTGGAGGAAGAAGTAGCATCTTCCTTATTGTATTTTCTTCTAGTAATATTTAATACAAGAGTGTGTATTGTCTCTCAAATTCTTTGTTGTCTCAAGTTTCTAGTTACTTTATCATTCTGGTATAATTTCGTGTTTAATTGCTTATAAGAAAGTAATCAATTGTGTTTCCATTGGATAAGGAGGTATCCTAACAGTTGGTATCAGAGCATATTGATTGTTGTAGGTATCCTAACATCATCAGAAGCTGATCTCCTATCAGATTTATCTTCATTAGAGATGGAAGATCCTTCCTTGTTTATACTGCATCCTACCAATTCTCTTGAAGTCTTGTTTGGATCAATTCTTAGATTGTCAACTACAGGATTTTCATCTATAGAAACATGAACATCCTTTGTGGTAAAGAAATAATTACCCCTGCTTGAAGACTTAGACAGAATTTGTGTTGCAGGGGCTGATGTTTGGGTGACCATGTATTTTGTCTCAGATAGGTCTTCATTTGGTTCTCCATCAATGTCCAACTGCTCAAGATTGACTTGCAGGGATTCAAACTCAGTCATTTGAATTTTGGATTCCTTGACATGATCAATCATGTCAAATGACTATAATGGATTTGGAAGAGAGGATGGGAGTTCATCCTTTTGATTTTTGGGAGGGGAAGGACTGGTTTGCGAAGCTGAAGTAGAAGGTACAGAGATGTTTGATGTACTTACTTCTTTGGTAATCACTGGGTCCTTTGATTGAAAAAGAAGAGGGTTTCTCTGCTCAGCAATTGAAATTGTTGGTTGGGGTCGCTCCTCTATCTTCTCTTTGTCGACCTACTGGGCTGACTGATTTTAGGACTGGGTGAATACTGTGTATGATCCTTTGATTGCTTCACCTTCACTTCTGGATTCATCCTGGTAATTCAGGAAACCAATGTGAGAGTTACCAATTGATTCTTCTAGATCCTCCCTCAAGAGATCAGTGCCATTTTCTTGCTCTAACTCACGTTGGAAATAAGAAACATGCTCTATTTCCAGATATCCAACAACCGAGTTTGTTGGAGGTGCTTCAAGGGCAGGAATCCTCTGTGGAGGAAGAAGACAATTTTGTTACCCTTGACTTTTGTCAGCGTTGCCTTGATATGGCTGATTAGGGAATGTCCTCCTTGGTATATCTTTATATAGAGGAACAAAAGACATAATTTGTGACATTTGCCTTTTCAAGGCTAGCAATTCATTTGCTAGCTTTTATACCATTGGATCAGTGGTGACTGTGGATGAGTATTCAGGAGATGAAGAGGGTTTATCTATGTTAGGATCTCTCCTTATCTTTCTTGCCAAGATAAGGTCATCTTCTAGCTCAGTAGCCAAATCTTGAGTAGCCTCAAGGTCTATGTGTCTACCCCGTCTCAATAGAAAACTCACTTTAGGCAGCTGTGAGTTGATGAAGAAACACATGAGATTCTGAAGTGTTAACTGGGCAATCATGGGAATCATGTGCCTCAGCTTGTTGAACCTGGCAATGAAGTCTCTCATAGGTTCATGGGGCTCCTTCTTCATCTGTGTGAACTGGGATAACAAGGCATGTGCATCTTCTGTGGGCTTGAATCTTGCTTTGAACTTGGCTTTAAGTGTATCCCAATCAGTCACTGATCCAGCTTGCAAATGGTAAAACCAGTCTGCAGCAGCACCTTGTAATGTTTCCATGAAAAGCCTGACTGTGACGTCTTCAAATTCAACCCCTATCACACCATAGGCTCTGGTGAAGGCTGCAATGTGTTCATCAAGGTAGACTCTTCCATCACCAAAGAATTTGGGGAAATTCTTCCTTGAACTGAATGGTAGCTCATGCAGGGGTGGAGTTAGATTAAGTGGGCCAAATGAGTTACCCCAGGGGCCTCGAACTACCATGATCAGATTATGAACAATAGGGATAACACATCTGAGTGGAGTTTCTAGATTATAGGACAAAAATGGAAAATAAACTAGCCCTGCTTCAGCGTAAAGCTTGAGGCTTCAAGCTGTGCTTTCTTTCCCGACAGCTCTAGTTTTGCAGAGCAGATAATATAATGGAGATGGATGAAAATGGATATGGATGAAAAATGGTAAGGCTATAAATGGATAATGGGTAAGACCCAGATGGGAGTCACCAGACTATATAATGGATAAGGTGATAATGATAATGGGTAAGGCACAGGTGATGTTTCAATCTGAAACTTGAGGTTCTAAATTACACAAAATTACTGTGTCCCCAGTGGAGTCGCCAAAAACTATTGGTTGAATATTTTGTCGATCAACGTATTGATAAACAAAATAGGTCTGATTAGCCAAAGTAGGAAGATTAGTCATCCAAATGTGTAGTTTTACCACATCAGAAAGACACTGATCTCTCCTCTCATCAAGGGGAGGTTCCCTGTAGTTATGCTATATATATATATATATATATATATAAATAGAAAATAATACTCATGGGTGAGACAAACCATCCATCTCTCTTCCTTCAAATATGATGTGTACAAAACAAAGAAAAAACTCTAATATAATATAATATATATATATAGAGAGAGAAAATAATACTCATGGGTGAGACAAACCATCCATCTCTCTTCCTTCAGATATGATGTGTACAAAACAAAGAAAAAACTCAAATGAATGACAGACAACACTCCTCTTCTTTCAGAAGAACTATTCAGCCAGCCACAAGAATACTCTTGGAAATAAAAGCAAAATGTAGCAAAGGATGCAATAACTGGCAAATTGAGATGCATCTCAAAGTCTTCACTTGGATTGCTCAAGAGTAAGATACGAAGGACAATGAGGGCACAAAGTTGCCTCAAGGTCCTTTACACAAAAATGAAAAGAAAAAAAACTAAAGGCAATTATGGGGGCACAAAGTCTCTCCACAATCAACACTTTAGGACACCTTTTTTAACTGTTGTCACTAATTCTTCTTGTTGAATCAAAGGAACATAAGATATATTGAAGAAAAATACATAAGAATGATTTCTTCAATAACAAAGATATTACAACACAAAGTCTGAAAAACCACTTGCTTTCTTATTCCAATAACAAAATATGGTCAGCAATCTGAGCTCAAAGTCTCAGCAATGCCTTACAATTTGGGCAGAGTTTCATTCTAATTGTCCAAAAAAGAGATTTTTATTACAATAGAAGAAAGTCCCTTATATAGCCTCTTCAAGAAGGACCTGGGAACAATCAATACATCATTTTGAGTTGGAATCTATTAAGAAGACACACTAGAACTTAGAGGCGCTTTACCCATTTGATTTTATCTTCTCTGCTTTCTGCTAGTCTTGGCTTTGAAATCTGTGAATGTATTTTGATCTGTATGTCTGTATGTTTAAAGGATCAATGGCTAATTCATTGTGTTGAATTTTATGTTTTCAGGCTTGTCATTACTTTGTCTTCTTTCGACTTTCTGCTTGGTATTTTTCTAGATTGGACTTGCCCTTTCGGGCCTTGAGAAATGACCCATTTTGAGTCAAAATAGCCTCCCACAAGGATATCTATCCTTTGGGCAGTCTTTAAATGGCCTTTCAAGCTTCTTTGAAAATGACCCTTTGAACTTTGGTGATGAACCATTCTGTTGAACCAAGACATTGAACCAATCGGTTGAACCAAAAATGGTTCAAGCCGATGGTTCAATTTGAATGAACCGAGTCGATGAACTAAGCATTGAACCGACTATTGAACAGTTTGATTGAACCAAAAGTTGAAACAAAGTGGATGAACCAAATGTTGCAACAAAGCGTTGAACTGCTTGATTGAACCCGCCTTTGAACCATTTGACGTTGAACCAAAGGATGAACCAAACATTGAACCTACTGCTGATGCTTGTTGATGGAAATTCTTGTAGAAGTCGTGAAGCCCACTGAACTTGTAGAAATGAGCCTATTTATAGAGTTCGTAGATACCAAGTCTATAATTTCTCTAACCTTGAAAGAGTTCATAGATTTTAACTTGTAGAATCCCATTGAACTTGACCTGCTGAGTCCATAGATTTCCGAGAAGCTTGAAAAATGAGAAATTTGAATGTCCAAGACAAATTTTGGAAAGGGAAGAGATAATTTTGGTTTGTAGGACCAAAATAATTCAAATGTTGTCCCAAAAATGAGTGATATTTTCGGGCGACGACATTTATAAACTATGTTTCGTAAATAATAAAAATATTAGTATTGATTTCCATTTCTTCCTATTTGTCCTTTAATAGGATCAATGTATGATTATTTTCATCCTTAAAAAATGTGATGGTATTATCTCTTCCATCCTTCTAATAAAATTTCCATGATTTACCGAACAACACATGACACACATCCATGAGCATAATATTACATTTAAACCTTTATAAGGCCTAATATGAAAATTAACACACATTTTCCACTTACCAATATTTGATGTCATAATTAAAACCATGACACATTATACAAATTTAGGTGTATTATTCTTTTCAACCCAATATTTCTTACCCTTTCATTTGACATCAAATTATTTGTGCAAGCATTATCAACAAAGACTTTACAATACTAACCTTAGGATTTGTAAATGGTTGAGAAAATACTATTTATTTTCAATAGTTCATTCTATTTCTTTCTAGATTTTAGTGACACTCTCTTAATCATGAGAGATTTTCCATGTTTAGATTCTTCTATATGTTTCGGTTATACAATAAAATTTTCATATATTTGTACAATATTCTCTTATTGTGGGTAAAATAACATATTTTTTACCTAGGTATTGGACCTAGACATGAATTGAGAAAAATGGCCCAACTAACCTAGATATACAACTAATCTAAAAACATAAAGAAACATAAATGACCAATTAGCCTGAAATATGTTTGTTGATATAAATTACTAAGAATCCTATAATACATTTTCCTTTGTTGATATAAGAGTCATATTATGAGGATCAATTTTACCTCTAATTTTCTTTTTCTTACTAACAATAGTCCATTCTTCACATTCCTTGGGGTATATAAGAATGGGGAATTCTAATGAAACTATTGAATTCAAATATTTCAATGGTCTCTGATCCAAAGTATTATTTATTGAATCTAAATCATCACTACCTATTAGTTGTAGAGAATCTATGTTCTTATTAACTAATGAAGTTCTATTTTCCTTAATAATGGATAGGATGTTCATTGTCAAACGTTCCTATTGAGCTAAATCCAAATGTTTCTCAAGTTTCTCCTTGTTACATAAAATCCATGACATCACTATAATTTTCAGTGAAGGAATGATCGTGAAGGACATCCTTCCACCAGGAAGCCCTTTTCTATGCTTGGAGGTATTGTAAGAAGTATGCAGGTGTCCTATTTCAAAATAAAATTTGCATCTAAAAGGCAAGCTTTCATAATCTAATGAATTTTTCCATACTCTATCCTGAACATTTAACTCAATAAACTTAGGGAGATATTCAGCCACATCTAAATTAACTAGAATATGATAAAAAATAGTATGGTATATAAATTTAGGATCCACATACAAAAAATCACCTAAACAGTTTCTTATGGCTTTAAAACAAAAACCTGCCTAAAACTATAATGGAAGATAAGGCATCCTTAGCCATATTGTTCTAATAATAAAAGCCTCGATACTTGGATCAAAGGATGGGAACCATGGTTTGAATGTAAGAACACTCTTCCCCATGATTAAATGGGGTTCTAAAACACCATATTGTTATCCTCAACCAGATTAAATGAAACAACAAATAAGCCTCTAGTACATGGAAATATTCATAAATAACCTTTTATTAATGGATTCCAATTATCTATAATTGACCCATTAAGATCTGAGAGAGCATGCCAAAGGTTATAAAATAAATATATCATCATTGATTTACATAACTCATCCTCCCTCTCTAATAGGGCTTGTAACTATTCTCCCTCAAAATAGATTAAGGGGTTAGTTTTTGTTGAGGAGGTAAGGGGTTTTATATTCTGTGATATGCTCTTAGAAATAATATCAACAAAAGGATCACATAGTTGTATCACCTATTTCATCCTAATTTTTGTTAAATAGATTGATAATGCAGGACTCTCCTCAACCAATAATAGATTAATTATAAGACTCACACACTTAGTTAAATAGAACACAACCTGATCTGATACAAAATAATCCATTCAAGGTGAGGGGATAAATTGAGTGGATATATTATCCTTGAAATTTATACCATTTTAATCCACTATGGACACATACATACACAAATGAATTTAGGACAAGAGACTAAATATCAAAACTTTATGGAATTTCGATGACAATTACACAAGTTAAGAAACACATTTCATACTCCTTTTATTTCTTTAAAAATAAACATGAATAATCATATATTTAAAATAAGTTTAATTCTTTACTACTATTTTCTCTCTACCATGCACACATTCTTACTCTACAACCTGAAGCTACTCAATTTGAATAGTTCCTCTATCTCTTATCTACCTTCAAGAGTGCCTCTTCCAATTCTCCTATTATTAAAAATATTTTTATTTGATAAGGTAAAAAATGGGTTTTTTAATTTATTGTAACCCTTTATAAAAGATAAAACATTTAAGATCGAATTGGATGCAATAACTAGCGGCCCATGTGGAACCATACAATCATCAGATAGCTAAACCTTATCCTACCAAATAAGATGCTTCTTCCTACAATAAATATGCAACCATAAATAGTTATTCTTTTTCTAAACTATTATCTCCATAAATAAGAGCCCTGACCAATAAAAATAGAGGAGCCAAGGCTTTACCCTTCCACTCAATAAATATTACATTCTTATAATAATCTATTTGGCATCAGGGAATCTTTTATGATGCTTCTACCAACATAACCAAGGGCCCTTTTAGCCTTTTCTCTCATCTTCTAAACTTTAGCTTAGATTTCCCTATAATGGAGGATCATACTAGAAGGTTGAATCACTAATCTTCTACCTTTTTTCCTTTTTTATAACCTTGTCCACCCTCTATTATTTTCTGCAAATTCTAAAAGAACTGTTAAAGGATTGTAAATAAATTTACAAGCCTGAGATTTATCTTCTATTCATTTAACATCATTTGGTTCTACCTTTCATATATTAATATCTAAGTTCACCACTATATATATATATGTCTAGCTCGAAGGAGTCTCGAGTAGAGTCCATAGTTTTCCCTAGTCTGATTAAATCTACCATCATTTCTCATTCAGTATAAGGAGGAAGTTTTTGGTCATCATTTAGAACCAAGGATGAAATATCATCTGAAGATGAATCAAAATCATCACTATCAGAATCAACCATCACATTTAGGGTTATAATGTCCATATAGCTTCCATATCCATGATATTTATACCCCTGTTGACTTTAAAGACATTATTTAGATATGAGATTGTATCTTAGAGCTATCATACTAACGATCGGAAATCTAGCCTAAGAATCTATTAGTTATTTTTGATTCATCCTTGGGTTACACTGATGAAATATTTGGAGATAAAATAGGGGATAGAAATAATTTTTAATGGCTTCCAAAAGTAGATAGGGTATAAGATAGGTCATATTGCATGGATTACAACATTTATCCACTCAACCCCCTAGGAGCCTTCATTTATTGAGTGTTATGTTGAACATAGTATGCATGTAATTGGGCACTAATGGGCCCTATTATAATAGTGGAATGAGTTATATGGTTAATCTAGTTTGAAACAACCTTAGGTGGGAGTGAACAAGCCATGTATTGAACTCTATTAACCTTAAAAACCTAAAATTCAAGCATTTTATTTTGAAATTATCATGAAAAAAGTAATTCCTGAATGTAGGTTAGCAGTGTCACATCCATCATGATGGTTAAGTATCCATAGAATAATTCATACTTGATGTTTTGAAACAATTTCCTAAAATAACCTATGTTTTCTTCACCATTTATTCAACACTTAAATTGATCCGTATATGATGACATAAACTTGCTCTTTAATTTTGGGAGTTTTCTAGAGCTCAAAAGTGTTTAAATAACTATGATAGAATAATTATAAATGTCATAAAAAGGAGACACAAAGAAATTCATAAGCACACATGCATATTTTTGGTTGTTTGAAAATTACACATCATACTCTAAATGTCGTTGCATCAAGAGACATATGTACCTTACTTAAGGTGTCTCTAGAGTACATAATAAGATAGGATAAGATGATGGGATACAAGATAAAATAAGAGAGACATAAAAGTGATATTTTCATAAGGTGGTAACCAAAAAAACTAATATTACTTAATTTTAAAAAATTAATTAATATAAAAAATAATATTAAATTAATTATAAAATAGTTCAACAAAAATTTATATACTAAAAAGGAAATCTAATTCACATCCTAACAATATCAAATGGAAAACAAAATACTAACCAGTAGTTTCCCAAAGGTGAAGTTACACTGAAAGGGATGTAATTTTTATTTTACTAAACCAATATTTTTTAAAGTGAAATCATGTTAATGGAAATTCATACCTCACTTGAAACCCATGATAACTAATCTTATCTCACATTTTGTGCATGAAATATAAATCAATAATATTCTAACATTTCTAGTGGAGGTGATCATAGAAAATGAGGTGGGGTGTTCCTTCATACGACATGGAAATTATTTGTGTAAGGAGGAGATGTCTTGTTCCATAGAGAGTGTGAGAAATGGAAAATATATCAGGAAGGGAAAGGCCATATAAAACATGAAAGTGGTGAAATTTTTTAATGTGAACTAGTTGATATGGTGATGGGTAATGAAAAAGGTATTTGAAGTTATGGAAATACATAATCTTGGCTAGATATACATGCAAAGTTTAGTGACATGTCACATATGTTAGTGTAGTTTGTGAAATTTAAAAATCTTAGGGCTCATGCTAACTTTGATGAAGAACAAAAACATCAATAAAATTATATTTTTATAATAAAATTTTGATGCTCCACAAACCTTTGAGAACTCTGTATTTGATATAACAATAGGAATAATCAAAACTGATTTACAAAACATAGCCTCTAACTAGGATTCAATGAGGGGGTAGGATAATTATAGCATTAATCCCTTCTATCATGTGATGTAGAGAATTTTGGATAAGTTTCATTAATCATTAACATCTAATTCTCCATCAAATTGATCACTTGTATTATATGGTGCTTCCATCAACATACCATGTCTAGTTCACTCTATCCCTGAGCTCATTGGGCTTAAAGGCCTTTTTAGTATAAATCCTTGTTTCTTTTAATATTCAAAACAAAAATAATTAGTACACCTTGATGACATCCATAGTCACTATATATTATATTATACACTTCTCTTTTGATTCTTGCTTTTATGCTCCACTAGCCTTCTTGTGAAGCTAGACATCTAGGCTTCCAAATCCCAAATATTGATCTATGTGAAGAAGAAAGAGAACTCAATGTGGAAATGGTATTGGATGCTCAAAAAAACTTGAATCAATCCCTTATAAGTCCTCAATCTTCCTTCCTCCTTCCTATTCCTTTCACAATCTTCTCAAACTCTCAACAAGGATTATATGGGCTAATAGCCCTGTTTTGAAATTTTGTCTTTGTTCAAACAATATAGGATATTTTTTGTAGATATAATACCATATTCATGCTTCATTCATCCCATGTTAAGTGTGTGTAAAGTTTATTCTACTAGTTCATCTTCTGTCTATCATTGTCTTTGCTAAGCCACATTCCTTTAAGCCTAATTAGGCCTATTCCTCAATCACCCATATCAAATCCAAACCAAAGTTATCTATACCAGTCCAAATAATTTTTATTCCTTTATAAAACACAAAACCCATCAAAATTTGACAATTCAAACTCCTTTTATGGTCCAAACCCTAATTTAGGGTTTCTTTAGCCCTGTGCAAGCTTGAGAGGGTGCTAAATTCAATATTTTGAATTTAATTGAGTTTAAAACATTCAAAAAAACTTATTATGGTCTGTTTTTGTCCCTTATAACTTTTTGATGGTCCTATATTCCTTGATTTATCCATTACTTGCTTAAAATCACAAAAAATTAGTAGACTGTGATTAAGATTTAACTGTACATAGTAGGGGAATAAGTATTAATGAGTTTAAATGATCTTTTTCAAGGTTTTAGTATATCCTCCCACCTTTATCACACTTGTTATAACTCTTATTAACTACTAAACTCATTAGAAACACTTCTTATTCAAAGCATATTCTTACTTTACACTTGATTGTGCATGTTGAGACACCTTACAGGCCTGCTAGAAACAACATAACAAATTAGGTTATATTCAAGTCTTTTACCCACATTTAAGGGTTTAAAAAGTTCCATTTCTAATAGTAACACATTTATGGATCATGAATGTTAATGGTACATCATAAGAAGATTACGGGGTAGACCTTACTCACTTCTATGTGACTGTTTGACTGTTGATCAAACACTAACTCTTGTGCAATAGGGTATGTGATATCATAACTATAGGGGTTCTCAAAGTGTTAACCATTTCTTAAACTCCTCATGACACATTATATTATCCAATTACATTAGTCTACATCTCTTCACATATATGGATTACTAACTCTTCCCTATACTTTTGCCTGTATAAACCAAAGCCACTCTTTATGAAAACAGGGTTTGAGATTGATAGTTATAGGTGTATTCAAGGTTCTTGTTCATATGGTTTTCTTTCCCAGTTATCATTCTAATTTAACTTACCCAAACCAATTCAATACTTGAATAAACACTCATTTTACATCTAATTCATTCTCAGATCCTCCTTGCTTCTCTTGGAGGTCTCTTTCACTCATTCCTATGCCAACTCTAAAAACAATGACTTCCCTTTTTTTCATTTTCAACATAGGACCTAGAGTTGGTTACCTCACTAGTTATAAGGCATAGCTACCTTCTCTTGAATTCAATGCATGGGTGAATGGTCACTTTTAAAAAGATGACTTCCACTTTATGAGTTTTACAAATACGACTTATTATCACCCTTTCATAACTTTATTATACTCCTTGACCCTACTAAACTCATCTAAACACTTCAAACATGAAATTAACCCTTCAAGACTCAATACACATATTTGAATTTTCAAAGTCTTGTTTTTGAAGAGAAAACTCCTAAAGACCATATAAATCAACTTTATGACTCTAGATGGATTCTAAGATCACACATGGAACTAATAAGGTATCACACACATATTGACATCAAACTTTGACCTTCTTTGACATCCAAATTGACAAAACTCAAAATTGGTGTTTCTTAGCTTGATGCTCTTGCATCATCTTGCCACTAATATAAAATATATTTATGCAGGCAATGTGTTTTTGGGAATGAAAGGAAATGAACAATATTTATCCTATCTTGTTCATGCCCTAGACAAAATTTAGAGGACACCTTAGAATGCCAAACTAAAGGACAACAATGAGGTCTCCACCACACAACACCACCAGTGTTAAAGGCATGGCTTTACCCTTGTCAAAGGGAACATTTAGCGATGAAGTGAAGGAGACCATGAGAATCATAATATTCCTATAGAAATAGATAATTCTATAGATACAAGTAATTCCATTCGCCACACCATAAAGACATTTTGGGTTGTGTAGATAAAATATCTTGGATTGCATAGCTACGCCTCTTGGATTTCATACATTACGCATGTTTTCATGCTTAGATTGACACATATTATAGGGGAGGGAAGACAAATGAGGAAGAATAAGTTGCCAATAAAAACAATAGACCATGATTCTTATTTTTATGGGGATGATATCCCAATAGATGTGGCCCTCATACTAATATGGTTGATTGGTTGCAAGATGAATATGTTTGTGTGCTCAACTTTCCTCTCTCCTCTTTCGTGGCATCATAATTGAAAAAAACCTTGTTCAAATGCCTCCTAATACACGACTTCTTACCCCAACTGAGATATGGCTCTTCAATGCATCTCAACATTTCTTTCACAACACTGAAATCCTTATTCATAAAAAAAACTTAATTCCACATAAGTTAGTAGGCTGGATCCACTACAATCTATAAACCTAATATACTGTAATCCCTCCTAATAACATAGCAATTGATTAGTTTTCTCTATACATATCTTACTACCCTAAATCCGATATACCAACCCTGTACATCTTGTTACAATCATCTTAGAAGAATACGTTAACTTCTCATTCACAAACAAATTGTTTACTTATATGTCGGTATGGACTCTTGTCGATTGACTTTAATCTATAATTAAACTCTCCTCTGGAAGCCAATCATAAGCAACTAATTTTCCATGTTAATGTGCCTCTAACATATTCATCCGCACTGTGCTGTTTTCGTAATGCCTACTGGAGTATACAATTGACATCTTATTTGCGTTTACTCTAATGTCTAGGCATGCGTTGTTTTCAAAAACGTTTTTAAGATCTATCCCTACCATTTACGCAAAACGTGGGCTGCTAACGATGCATATTTTTCAAGCAGGAAAAAGATGTGAGAAAAACGTTTACGTTGCTATTTTTCAATAGCTACCTACTCTGGCTGTGCCACTATAAATATCCCCATGTCTGGTGACAAGTGTTTGTTGGCTTCTTAGAGTGCAATTTACCATGGGAAATGAAGTGATTGTTATAAGGCAATATTTTTTCTGATGGCAGCTAACGATATTACAGAAATCGGAACTGCCAAAAAAAAATTGCTATATGCGAGAGCTGATTGTAAAATCAATATCTATTAATTTGTGATAAAAGAATGGAAGAATGGCTCTATGCCGATCAAGTTTTATTAGTTTTATACCATTACTATTATTCTAATAATCTTAGATGCCTAACCTTACTTGTGTGACCTGGAAAGTCGTTTGAGATGAATTGGAACAAACAGTACAAATCCATTGGATGGTAGCTTGAATTTCAGCCGTAGAATTGGTGTTGGAACATATAGGTAAAATTTTATCAAACAACGAAAAAGATTGTAAAATTAAAATTGAAGTCTACCATACTCTGCAGGTGAGACCGGACCAGGATGTAACCCTGTGCAGACAAAATGATAGCGGCGGCAAAAACAGTCAGGGCAGAGCGCATTCCCTCTTATTTGCGCTCAAATAAAAAAGAACAAAAGAGATTGGAGTCTTAACTCCTTCAAAATGGGCGGTGATTATATGAAGAAATGCAGATAAATGAAAGGCAAAGGAGGCCACCTGAGACTCGATACAGTGGTGTCCGGGTTTCAAGGTTTGGAAATGCAACTCTCTCTTTCCGTCCTGGCCTTTTTTCAGACGGTGCAACATGCAAATTTGTAATTGAACCATTCTAAAATTAAACAAAATAGGTAGATATTTAATGTTTTACGGTGGTCTTGCTTTGATAAATTGTTGTTTTCTATTAACATTTAAAAAAAAAAGTGACAGCACACCATGACAAAATAAGGTGGTGAAGAGTCTGCATGTACTCCTAATGGTAAGCAAACTTTGTTTTTCTAGCAATAAAAAAGTCTAAAATAACGAACATTTACGGAGAGTGAAATGGCGGGGAAACAACAAATTAGTGCGGAGTGGCTCTACACAATCTTTAGGTATTTTATCGGTGGGTGAAAAAGTGAATAACAACCCAAAAAAAAAAAAGTTGACGACAAGAAGTGGTCGATGACAGATGAGCGTTTTAATGTCGTACAGATAAAATCAAAACAACACACTATCAAAGTAGTTATGGACACCGCATATTCTTGATTGTTAAGCATGCGCTTGCGTTATTTGTTTGGCGTGTCAGGCGGAATTACGTTAATTACAGGTCGTAATAGATGGAAATCTTAGTTACAGGGTATTCGATTGGACTGTGGACGGTTAGTGGCGGTTACAAGCTTTCCACGTCATAATGCATATCAGCTTGAATTCTTTAATACAGGGCAGGGATTCGTGGCTATTTAAGTCGGATGGACATCTGTGGATAAAAACCCCCACGACGTAATCAGAAACTAAAACTCTTTGGAGAAGAAGTTTATTTGAGTTGCAGAGGTTGAAATGGCTTTGTTGAGATGCCTTCTACTTTTGACAATGTGGTTTCTTGTTAGCGTCTCGTCATTTCAGTCAGCAATGTGCCGTGGCTGTGGGAGATCAACAAGAAAAAGTATTGGCAGTCTTCTTTCTTTTTTTTTTTTTTAAATACTTCCATATTGGCGGTTTGATTATTGCTAGTTTTTGTTTTCCTTATTTGTTTATTTTTTTACTACAGGGGTCAGAGGAAATATCGAACATCTAAAAGTAGAGCAGCACGACGGCATTGTTGAATCTGATCAAACTATGTCAAAGGTTTGTTCTGAATACCAATTAGTGCTACTTAAATTGTTGAATCTGATCAAACTATGTCAAAGGTTTGGTTTGCGCAATAGTTATTAATCTAAATCAATTAGTGCTACTTAAATTGTTGTTTGGTAAAATTTGAATCAGGTGACAGGTAATCAAAACCATCCCATACAATTCCATGAGAAAACTGTAAGTCAAAATAATGGCCGATCTAAATTCTTAAGTCAAAGAAAGATGAAGCCAAAATTCCACTGCAAAAGACAAATTCCTGGAGGCCCAGATCCACAACACCATTCTGACAATGGAAAGTAAAACAATGCAGATAATTTGAGTTTTATATTGGATCCATCATTCTCGCAGATACATCAAATTTTGATTCTAGAATTAATAATATGTAATAGCAGGTATTGCCCTATATAGAATACTATTTAGGTTCACCATCTCCACACTTTAGAAATACAATAAATTTCATTTTAGTGTCTCGTGCATTGTCATTTTCTTTGAAAAGATTATTTTCAAGAATAAACATTATTATTTCGTGTTAATGATAATTTATATTTATAATAATTATGGTATAGCAGTTTTATAAAGGAAACATGGGAGTGCAATGGAGTGAAATAATTTGATCATATAATAGAGTTTGAAGTATAATTTTTTTCTTTTTTTTAAAAAGGTTTTGTGAATACAATATAATAGGATAATTAGATTGATGTAATTTATCTTAATGAATAAAAAATAAAAGAGAAGGTGATAAAATTATTAATCAATATAATATGAGAAAAAATTAAAATAGTAATTTTAAGATTGATATAATCTTAACTAATTTTAAATACATGTATTTAGGATATTTCTACTACTTGTAAGCAAGAGATATATTACATACCCTATAAGATATAATTGGTTTGAAAAAAAATTGTGATCAAATATATATATTTAAGATATTTTTAGTAGTTGTAGATAAGAGGAAGTTTATAAAGTATAATTGATACCAAAATTTTTTTTAACGAGTGTTTATAAAATATTATCTACATTATAAATTAGTTTTGGGATGTTGATTTGTGAACCCTTTTTTACATATAATAGTTATCTTGTGATGTTTTATTAGTCTTTTATGGTATAATAATTAATATACATTATTTATATAAATAATAATTTTAAAAGTATAATAATTATGAATAGTTCTCCTACCTTCTCTTTCTTGTGATTATTATTTTATGATACTTTTGTAGTAATTTATAAATTTATCACAAAATAAAAGACAATGGATAATATATAACATAATATCATGCTTAATAGTATTTTTTAGACAATGATTTATTGCATGTAATTATCATCTTATAATGCTTTGAAAGTCTTTCAATTTTTAGACAATGATTTATTGCATGTAATTATCATTTTATAATGCTTTGAAAGTCTTTCATTACTTTATAATTCATACAAAATACTTGTGAAAGCATAAAATATTATTATAATCTTTAAGGTCCAAAAAATCATTCTGAGGTTGTACTTTGATTTAGAGTAGGAGCTTAGTTTTGTTACTAATTTCTTTCACATTGCTAAATTTTAACATATACATTTATGACATTCATTGTAACTAACTAACCGTAATTAACATTCCTTCATCTTACTACCTTATATTTATTTCACCTCTCACCCCTTTTGTTTTAGCTTTAATTCTTTTATTTCAATCCCTCTTCTAATTTTGAGATCCCATCCATGTCTTTGATCCCCATACGTCTTCTCGAGGGGGCATCTCCCTACCAAAGATGTCATTGGGGTCATCTTTGTGTACCTATATTTTTTTATACCTCATTGAAAAATATGATTCTTTTTTTAATCATAACTCTATTTTAAAGTGGATAAATGTAGACACCATGATTCCCCAACCCTAATTTTGTTATCATCATGCAATCCATCATTAACTAATCTGCCATAATCCTATCATCACTGCATTCCTAAATATCTCATACTAAGACCACATTAATTACTTAATTGCACCATCACCCCATTTAATCACACAAAAATTACCCATTGATTAATTAATTAGTTAATCATTGTCAATTAATTAGTGATTCCTAATTAAATACATGCACATATATGTAATTTTATTAAAAAAATGCTAATTATATTCATCTATACTCCACTCCATGACATCATTCAATAAACTTCCCAATCAAAAAGGAAACTCATCTAGTCTATAATCGATCAATGAGATAAAAATACATGCACATATATGTAATTTTATTAAAAAAATGCTAATTATATTCATGTATACTCCACTCCATGACATCATTCAATAAACTTCCCAATCAAAAAGGAAACTCATCTAGTCTATAATCGATCAATTAGTTATCTCATTTATTACTCTTTGATCAAAATGGAGGATCATCCAATCTAATATTAATCAATCAATTAACTTCTTCAAAAAAATATAAATAAATTGGTGAACTATGTCTCTAAATGGAAACTCATTTGTTAACTATTTCAAACAAATGGAAAAAAATAAGTAAACCAACTTAGTAAATCTCATCCAGATTTTAAGTTTCAAATATGAACAAATGATTTCAGCCATCCATCCTCCCATCCAAAAATAGTTGAATCCACCCTACATTCCTTCATTTTGGATCCATGTTGAATGACTCATTTGAATATAAAGTGAAAAGACTTTGTCATCCTTACAACCAAATAATGGTATACATTGCTGAAATCTTGTACAAATATTTGAGTAACCACAATCCATTTATCACATAAGCAAATTAACTATATAAAGAGTATATTCGTTTTGCAGGTGAAGGTTATTATTTTTCTCCTTATTTTCTCAATCTGAGGTTATGTTTTGATTTTGAGTAGGAGCTTAGTTTTTTTTTCTAGTCTTTTTCATAGCTATATACTTTAACACATTCACCTATACACTCATTAAAAAAAATTGGAACCAACAACATTTGAATGTTTTAGGGAAATAGAACAAGAAATAGGTGAAGGTGGTGATGTTTGTCTAGTTGATCCACTAAACAATGATTTTTTTAATCTCTTACTATATATGTATTCAAGCCTTACCATACTGACATGTATTCTTTATGCAATATGGATGATGATGTATTCTCCTATGTGATGTTGTAGATGTGTTTAGTGATGAAAATTATGTTGTTTATTTTATTCATTTGATGAGATTTGATAGTCATGACATTTATTATTAAGTTTAGGATGAATTAATTTGAAATGGTGACCCAACTAGAATTAATTTAGATGGAATGTTTCATCTTCTATAGAGTATTATTGATAGTGAAATAATGATGTAATGGTTAGTTAATCAATATATTAGTATAAGTCTCATAGTCAGATTTAATGTTTGAGTCCAAAATGTTCCATTATATTTTAGGATATTTAATGACTAAAATAGATAGGCATTGATAAACATTTTGGCCATTTTATTTGGTTCCTTTTGAATTTAATAATTTATCTATGGTATTCCAAATATGATTTTTAATATTCCTTGTAATACCACATTTACTAAACTACTATTCTTTTTTATAACTAAAGTCAATTAGTTTGTGACTGTTGGTTAAACTTGCCCTTGAAATTGTGCCACTATATATATTCCCATGTCTAATGACAAGAGTTTGTTGGCTTTTTAGAGTGAAATTTACCATAGGAAATAAAGTGATTGTTTCAAGGCAATATTTTTATGATGGAAGATAATGATATTATAAAAATGGGAATTGAAAAAAATTACTATATGTAAGAGCCAATGGTAGAGAGAATTATGGTCTCAACATAATTAAAGCAACTAGGTAAAACCAATATCTAATAATTTGGGATAAAAGAATGGAAGAATGTCTCAATGCTTGTAAATATTTATTATTATTATTCTAATAATCTTACATGCCATAAATAAATTTAAAATTAGGTGAGTGATAATCAAAACCATCCCATACAAATCCATGAGAAAATTGGAAGTCAAAAACATGGGTGATCTAAATCCTTAAGACACAAAAAGATGAAGCCAACATTCCACTGCAAAAGATAAATTATTGGATGCCCAGAGACACAAGACTATTATGACAATGAAAATTAAACCAATGCACGTAATTTGAATCTTATATTGGATCCATCATTTTTCCAAATACATCATTTCCCTATCATTAATTGACACTTTTGTGAATCTGAAGCAATTTAACAGACATAAAAATGTTTTTGATAGAAGAGAAAATTTTGATTCTAAATTAATAATATGTAATAGCAGATATTGCCCTCTATAGAATAGTATTTGGGCTCAAGGCCTCCGTACATTAGAAATACAATAAATTTCATTGTAGTGTCTCATGTATTGTCATTTTCTTTGAAAAGATTATTTTCAAGTACATACATTGACATTTTGTGTTAATGATAATCTTATATTTATAATAATTATGGTATAGGAGTTTTATAAGGGAAGCAAGAGAGCGCAAGGACTGAAATGGCTTGGCCAAACAGTAGAATTTGAACCCCTTATATATATTTTCAATTTTTTTTTTGTGAACATGATATAATGGTGTAGTGATATTAACATCATTTATCTCAATGAACTAAAAAAATGGAAGACAAGGTAATAGGATTATTAATCAATATAATATGAGAAAATTTTAAAATAAAAGTTTTCTTAATGAATGTTTATAAAAGATTATTTATGCCATAAATTAGTTTTGGCATGTTGATTTGTAGACCCTTTCTTACACATTATTATCTTGTGATGTTTTGAGAGTCTTTCATGATATTATAATTAATATACATTATTTATATAAATAATAATTCTAAATGTATATTAATTATAAATAAGAAATATTTTATGAAATTATCATTGTATTAAAAAAATTATCATAAAATAAAAGACAAAAAATAGTTTATAAAGTATACGAG